>JARFIW010001319.1:1003256-1447661 GCA_036346225.1 Platerodrilus igneus
CGAATTCTGTTAAAATTAAACACGCAATAGTGCAAAGAAATAACAAAAGCTTTCTCGTAATAAACGCACCTTTCAAAACAAATAAGTTTTGGAAACGCAGGATGTAAATAAACGCATTTCAATTTATGTCATTATAGAAATTTCACCTACGTGATTTTTAACATGAAGTAAATTAAAAACCCAAAACATTATCTTGACAAAAATAAAGCCATAAGTTTGTCTATGTGAGGAGTCGAGTTACAATTTCTTACAACACAAAACAGACGGTGAAAGTACACCATATAGAACTTGAATACTATGTGACCGACAGCATTGTTTCGGTGGGCTATTATCAAATTCATACCTGGGAAATCCCAGAGTATTGACAAGATCCTATAGCATGCCTTAAACTTTGACCTTACATGTGATTTTCCAATGCTCCACCCGAAGGTACTATATTGGTTAAACTTTGACCGAAGGACATCGATAACCAATGGTGTCAGATGGAGGCGTTGCTTTGTATATCACTCAAATTTGATAAACAAGCAGTCTTCCTTCATGAGCACGCTTCACATCAATTCAAATTAAAAATTTACGTAAAAGTGAACATAGAAAAATTAAATAATTATATTTCGTAGAAGTGGTAATAGAAAAATTTGAAATTAAAATAATAGTGAAAAATATACGAGACAAGTTTTGCCGTTAACTGGATAACGTAAGTGAAAGCTTATTAATTAAACATAATTTTAATATTTATAATTTAGGGTTCTGGGAAACTCTGAGAAAGTCTAGGTAATAATCTGAAATCTAAGTAGATCTAAGTGAAAATCTATGTGAAACGCTAGATTGGTACATAAATCTAAATTTGCAAATAAATCCTAATCTAAATCGCATAAAAATATTGGTTTGCATCTACGCATCGGAGCACAAAACGGAGGATTGTTCTAAACATTGAATGGGGTTTGGTCGAGCGGTACTATAAAATCAACGAGTGAAAGCAATACAGGTACTGGTCGACAGCACGCAGTGGCAGATCCAAGGATAGGGAGAACTAAAAGACATTATCTAAATAGCATAAGACATTATTTTCTTTTTATTGAACATTTATTATATTTTCTATTATATCAGAATATTTATGTAAAGAGTCATAAAAAAATCTTTTTATACGTGAAAATTTACGTAAAAGGGAAAAATCATTGAACGTTCAAGGGTGTTTCCAATAGTGTACAGTGTCATTTTTGCTGGCTTTAAACTAATTAAAGGTAGCTATAATTTTGGGGATAAACAAATTGATATTATTATTTGATTCAGGGGTTTATTTTGTCAAATAGTGAATCATATTAAGCTGTAAAGTGTATATATGTTTTGTTTGTCATTATACAAATCTTGGTCAATTTCATTTGTCTCATTCAGGTAGGAAAGTACTAGATAAAAAAGGGGTAAATTCTTTGTTATCGTAACGTTGTGCACTCTGTGTGAATGAGACTGAGCTAGTCGAGACATATTTAAATTTTAGGTTGTGCTGATATATTAACTATTATTAGTGAATATACATCTCCTGTGACAGTTAATTACTTATATTTATCAAAAAATTCTACATTATATAATTCTTAAGGTTATGGGCCCAATAGCATGATATTTGCATGAAAAATAAAGAAAATGGTTGATTTCTGTTAGTATCAAATGTTAATGGCCGACGGTATTTTTACTTGAATAATAAAAGTTTCAATCTGTGCTTGAAAACAGTTCAATATTAAATAATATAATTTGTAACTTAAAGATATATACGTCACATATAAAATGATTAATTACTGAGGTTGGGGAACTTGGTTTTTAGAATTATTTAGTACTGAACAAAATACTCCAAAATATGAATTTGTTTTGGACACAGGTGCAATACACTATTTTTGTAATGACAAGGAATTATTTTTTGACTTACAAGAAATAGATACTGTAAATCAAGGCAAAGGAGTTTTAATATCCAAGAGTGTTGGCAATGTTTTTATTAAACTAATTAATGATGATGGGCCTAAATTAATGTTCTGCTGTGGGAAGTATTTTGTCCTTAATTTATCTAGGAATTTAATTAGTGTAGGTAGTGTTGTGCATAATGGATTTTATGTTATACGATTATAGGAGAAAAAGGTAAACATATATATATATATATATATATATATATATATATATATATATATTCTATCAATTGGTTTTTATTTTTAATCACCTGGCCTTGTGTAAAGGAAGGAATTTATCTTTCAAAGATATTTTCTATGCTGCTAGATTTGTTATCTGTCACCGACAGACTATACACCAATAAATTTAGAATTATGTTTAATAAAATATGTTATTTCTGCTGAATACTTGTTTTCGTGCATTTTCTAATGTGACAGAAACCTACGATTGAAGCATTGACTGTATTATGTTGCTAATCACCAGGTTTGCAAGTTTTATGATTTTGCTTTAAAACACACAAAAATTGTGTAATTGATCATTTTTTGTTCATCTTATAGCTACTGACTTTTATGGGGTTCAACTGTTGTATCAATCTGTTAAGATTTTTTTATATTGTTATTTCTCATCTCACCTCATATCTTTTATCATTAAATAATTGTTGTATTACATTGAATCTATAACCACATTTCTTATATTAGTAGACCATACATTTTATATATTTAAATAAACAAATTGTAGAGAAACCTTTTTTAAAATATTAAAATGATTTTAATTTTCAGGGGTATTTGTTTATATCTGTACTGGTTAATACCAATAGCGAGTTAATTAAATTAATTATACAAAGTATTAAAAATGATCTGGCCTCTCGAAATCCTATTCATGTTAATTTGGCACTACAGTGTATTGCTAATATTGGTAGTAAAGAAATGGCTGAAGCATTTGGCAATGAAATACCAAAATTACTTGTTTCAGGGTAAGTTTCCCATTAACATATTGAATATTATATTACATATTTATAGCGATACGATGGATGTTGTTAAACAGAGTGCAGCTTTATGTTTATTAAGATTGTTTCGTACTTGCCCTGAAATAATTCCGGGGGGAGAATGGACATCACGTATAATTCATCTTTTAAATGATCAACATATGGGTGTTGTTACTGCTGCTACAAGTCTTATAGATGCATTAGTTAAGAAAAATCCGGAAGAGTATAAAGGATGTGTGTCCTTGGCTGTTTCTAGATTAAGTAGAGTAAGTAATGTATAGATGTACCAATAACATAACAAAATTTCTGTGTCCTATATTAGATTGTAACAGCCAGTTACACAGATTTACAAGATTACACATACTACTTTGTTCCTGCTCCTTGGCTGTCAGTCAAGTTGTTACGTCTTTTGCAGAATTATACTCCCCCAGGTAAGAGTGATTTCTTTTTTTTGTGTTACACGACCTTATTAGTGTACTTGACGATAATCTTTGTTTGAGATTGCTATATCGATATCTGCTAATTATTTATAAAAACCGTCCTTTATTTAAAAAAATGATTGTCATAACTGGTATTTTCTTAAATGGCATTTATTAAAGATGTAGAATATGTTTTTGAATTAATTGTGGATTTCTTTTTCGACTGCTGGCTTAATATGAGATTAACCATGAATTTTGTTTAACACTAATCAGAATAATTTGTACTTGATAATAACCTTTGCTTGAGATATCTATGCTAATGCACTGATACATCTTATTACATGCAAGTTTGGTCTAGATATGTGATAGATATTTACAGAAAATCTTAAGTACCTGCTCAAAATTTTGTAATATGGAGAATTGCTGTTGATCTCAACTATAAACAACAAATTAAGGGTTGGTAATTAATTCAAGGGAATGGGTGCATAAGTGCTTGCATAGAGCTGAAGGACTAATGTCGGGGAATACCTGTCTAAGGTGATATTTGTGTTGTTTCATCTAATGTTGCTTAGTTTTGTGGCTTTTCTGAGTAGTCCCCATCTGGAGGATGTAAATCTTTCCAAAGCATGAAATAAAGAAAATAGATGTGACTGTGCTGTACTAGGTGAATGTATAATAAGAAAAGCCTAATGTTTATATGTAAATTTAGACTATGACTGTTATAAATCATACAATACTGGTTTAAAAAAATCCAATTTGGAGATATTAATCTAATGCACCTCGTGGTAATAAAAGCCAATAGGGATGGACTGAGGCTCGGACCGACCCGGCTCGAGCCCGGCCCGATTTCGGGCTCGAATCCGGGCCGGGCCGTTGACTACTTTATTCGGGCCGGGCCGGACTGGGCCAAACGATTCAGGCCGGCCCAAATTTTTCTGGTCGAAAAACGCATGAGTAGATACTCCACTGTCCTTTCACTTCTATCTCACATCGAGTAAGTAAACTTTCTTAATATATTTCTTATATTTCTTATATATATGTCTTCATGAACCCATTAATAACACTGGACAACAAAATTTTAGTTTTTGTTTGTTACAAGAACTGTAACAGTTGAAGCTTACAGTATTTTTGGCGCTGATTTCAAATATGTTAGTGGGGGTTTACTATCGGGCATAGTTTTTTGTAATTTCAATTTAAAGAAAACCTTTGTTATACACACAAGTAATATTGGTACATTCCTAAAATCTGCTTCGCTTGGATTTTCTGGCGTACTCTGTTGCAGGTAAATCGGTCTTAAGATTCCAGCAAAAGTCAGCTAGCATTCTGGGGCTACACTTTCCTTGGTAACGTGTTTCCATGGTGAATATTTCCTGACAGAAGCGTTCACCATGTTCGTCACTCATAGCTCTAAGATTGTTTGGAAAAAAGTCCAGATGTGAATCTAAGAAATGGATTTTTAGTGACATGTTGCAGCCAAGTGTTTTATAGTTTTTAGAAGCTCGGTTATCAGTTCTTTGTAGTTATCTGCCTTGTAATTTCCAAGGAAGTTATTAACAACATTTTTAAAAGATTTCCAATCAGCAAATTCACAGTCATTCAAACTGCCTTTGAATCCAATATCATTTATTAGTTTTCTTATATCCGGACCAACAAATATACCTTCTTTTATTTTTGCATCACTTATATTGTGGAACTTCTTTTTTAGGAACTAAAATCCACTTCCATCCCGATCCGTTGCTTTAACAAAATTTTTCATAAGACCTAGCTTAATGTGTAGGGGGAAAAGTAAACTTTTTCAGGTTTTACTAGTGCTGGACTCACAACGTTCCTCTCTCTCCAAGAGTCAATGTTTTTCTTTTTGGCCACTGTTTTTTAAGATGATGATTCTTTCTATCTCTGCTGTTCCACTCGCACAAAAAGCAACAAAATTTTGTATAACCTAGTTGTAAACCAAGTAATAGTGCTATAACTTTAAGATCTCCACAAACATGCCATGAATGTTTCTCGTACTGAATCATATTCAACACAAGTTTTATACTTTCATGTCTCCTTCATCTTAGTTGCATGAACCAAAGGGATCGACAGGTAATATTCCCAACACGAAGAAGAACCGCTTTCAAACTACGTTTTAAAGAGTCTATAAAAAAACGTCATTCATCAGGATTGTGGGTATGTCAAAAAGCTTCCAATAAAGATTCCACATCATTGCAGTAAACTAAGTCCGCACACTGTGAGAAAAAACATTCGAAGTCACACTGCCTGTCACGGAAACCACTTATTTTTGTGTTGCGTTGTAAAAGATTCCATGCTTCCAGTCGCGATGCTAGTATTTCAGCTCGATTCTTGGATGAATGTAGATCACGAACGAGATCATTTAGTTCAGACTGATTTATTAAGTGCGGTTCAGTATTTGTATTTTCTAAAAAGTCTAGGTCCCTCCTTTCTTCATCATCCGATAAATCTGTACAACCTTCAAGAACATCGTCGTGTAATTTCCATGTTTTTGGTGCTACCGGAATTGGAAGCTGTGGACTGTAAAGCACTGGTCTTAAAGCAGGGGGAATATTAGGATATTTAACAGTGTGTCTAGTCTTAGCTGTTATCCTTGATATTTTCGTTAAACAAAAATAACAGTCTGTGGACCGATCCTTAAGTTTTCTCCTAACCTCCGGAACTGTAAATGTCATGTGACGGGATCCATTCAACCAACTAGTTAACAACGCTACACACGAATTACAACAACTATAAGGGGCTCAAGACATCCTGATCATCCAATTTACATCCAAAATATAATTCATACAATTTTTTATCAATGGAGTTATATTTCTTCTCTGAGACTTTAGTGTTACCTCACCACCAATATAGCAGAAACAGTCTGGGTGGTTAATGCAACTACGTGGCATTTTTATTGAAAATTTCACTGTAATTCACTCACAAACACTTAACACATATCATTTAAACAGTACAATACGAAAAATTAAATCACAAACTGATAGGAAAAGAATCGGTACCCGACGAATGAGCTGCAATACCCGAGAGCTCACATTAGACTAACTGGAGATATTTGTTAGTTGCGTTCGTTTAATTTATTTCAATATAGACTTAGTCATCTAAGTCGTAAAAACTGGACAAAACTAAACAAGCATTAAGTACGCACACTTCAGTGTGATTAATCACGCAGGACATAATTGCTAGTTATGTAATTTGGATGGATCGTGAAATAATAAAATTATATTATTATTTATCCTGAACATTAAAAACAAAAATAAAATGTTTAGTTTGAATAGCAAGATACATTTTGAAAAAAAGTCAACTTATTATTATTAAACAAGCATAGTTAGTGCCCATGTTACGTTTGCGGGAAAATGTATAATAATGCCATTATCAAACTCGTGCCATAAAAAAAGGATAAAGTAAATAAAATTTTATTGGTATACAAAAGGATCTATTTACTGATTTAAACCTTTTGGTAATCATTTTTTATAAAACTTTTCAACCTTAAACAATTACTTCATTTTACTTCTATTCCATCAGATAATATGTATTTCTAAAGAATGAGGTATCCTCTACATACCACAATTTAAAAATCCAACTTTTTTTAAGCAAACATTCGGTATATTATTTGACTTTCAGGTTCCATAAGTTCCAATAACATTAGGTACCAATTTTTAATCACTTGAGACATTAACCGATGAAGTTTGGTACCGTTTATACTATGACCTATAAACAATTTATTTAATTTTTAGCATTCAGTAATTCACCAAAAGTGTTAAATTTTGAACTTTGGCACGATTTGTCAGTCGGTCAAATAAAAATTTAAAAGAACTAGAACAAAGACAGTCAAATTATAGATCAAAGTTCAATTCCAAAAGTTTCTCAAAGTAAAAAAAGGCTATAAAAATCCGTCTGTAACAATTTCATAAACATTGAAAATTGCTAAACATTTTGTACTTTTGTTACATATTTCAAGGATTTTTCAAAGAATCAAAAATCAAATGATATACTACAGTATGTTCCACAAGTATCTTGATTGTAACTCAAAATCATTATACTCTTAAATCAAACAAAAGAGTGATAGTTACTTGTTGAACACAACTAAAAAAAATATCTTATTCACTGAATGAAAGTCGGGCCTGCCCGAAATTTCGGGCCAGCCCGGCCCGCCGGGCCAGGCCGTCAGTTTTCATTTCGGGTCGGGCCTCGGGCCGGGCCGATCACTTTTCTGCGTCGGGCCGGGCCGGCCTTATTAAAAGCCCGGCCCGGCCCGGCCCGGCTCCAGTCCATCCCTAAAAGCCAATATGTTTGCGAATTACATAAGTCAAGATATTATTATCTAAAACTTTGTTTTTCTTTTACACAAATACATAAAACACTACCTTCTGTTAAATACAATATCTTGCCATATTAATATTTAATCAATGTAGTTCCTTATGCTAGAACATTCGGGACATCGCTGTATAATGGTCTTAATATAGAATATATTATTATTTATCCCTTACAATATCATACACAATCACTAAAATTTCTAAATCTTGAACCCAAATATGTCACAGAAAAAAAGTCCCAGATAATATGTGTGAATTATTGTAAAGAATAAATACCTGTACTGATTGTAATTATATTGGCCTACAACAATGAATTATAATTTACTTGATGCTTCAGTATTAACATGCCCCTTTCATTCGTTATAATACCAGGCCTATTAAGTTCATGATAGGATATTAAACCTCGGTAGGTTTGGTCTAACTTTCCAAAATTACTTATTTTTAATAACTAACAGGCCCCACGTTTGGGTGTCAGTGGAATGCAATTGAAATTTATATATAATTTATTAAAAGGTTAGATTAGCTGGCACATATGAGGGTACTGGAGACAAAATCGCTCCATGTTTGCGTGCCAGTGAAACGTATTTATTACATTAGGAAACCTGGCCCCATGCTAAAGGCACAAGTTAAATTAATTTTGTTTAATAAAGATTGAAGAAGCGTGACTGCAGCATAGTTCGGGCATGAACCCTGAAAAGGCATAAGAGTGGTCGTAGATTTGTTGTCAAAATTGCTACAAAAAACATACAAAAAGCAAGGGGAAAGGCGCCACTACATCTAATAATGCAACATCTAGATGGAATTATGCACAAGTGAAGATGTAGAAACCCTAGTGCAATACATATCACAAACGTACATAAAACTGACAATTACTATTCACAAATGGAGAGAGCACACCTGAAAGCGAAATTACAGTTAGTGTATATAAAGACATCACTATTTGTGACCCTAACAAAAATAAACATCAAAATATGTCACAGTTTATAACTGCAAAATAACCAAAGATAATAAAAGAATTTCAATAAGATGTTTCTATTAATCAGAATAAGTAAATTTCCTTTTAAATAAATATTGTTCTCCTAAGTATTTACACCATTCCGAATGGACCTGCACCTTGAAGAAGGTATAGATTACTAGAACGGGCGGAAAGGCTTCTCCAGTGATCTAAAGAGCCGAACTACAGGTCCCCCCAAAGTAGTAGGGCCTTTAGTGAAGAACCAGGCGAAGACAGGTCCCTGAAAGAGGGCAGCAGCTTTTTGGTACTAAGAGTGGCAGAGACCATAGGGGTCGGTCTGGCATTCTAAGACACACTACTGCGATGTGGAAGGCAACGGGAAACCACCACATTACCTACCTAGTACACAGCATACTTAAATTGTTATTAAAGATGATGGTATCCTCTGGGGTAAAAGATTTCGGAGTTAAAAGAGTCCCCGATTCGGATCTTTCGCGAGGAGACTACTTCGGAGGATGTGATCGGAAAGTTTAGAGGAAACGCAGGGAACATTTTGTGAGTCGGAGCGTGGAATGTCAGAAGTATGAAGCAAGTAGGTAAGCTAGAGAATTTGAAAATTAAAATGGATGATTAGCACTACACATAGTAGGGATCAGCGAAGTTTGCTGGCCAGAGGCGGGGGATTTTTGGGTAATTCCTTCAGGATCAGACAAAGGAAATTCGGGTGTGGGAATAGTTATGCGAAAAAGATAAGACAACATGTAGAAAACTACTTACAAAAGAATGAAAGAGTACTCGTGGTTAGATTTGAATCTAAACCAGTAAATACAGTAATAATACAAGTATACATGCCCACCTCTAGCTACAGTGACGAAGAGGTAGAAGCGATCTACAAAGATATCGAATACATACTAAGATACATAAAAGGACATGCAAATTTAATATTTACGAGAGATTTTAATGCAGTGGTAGGTGAGGGTAGGGAAAGAACGGTAGTAGGTTTATTTGATTTAGGCACGAGAAATGACAGGGGGAAATAGGTTGGTAGAATTTTGTGACAAGAACAATTTAATCATCACAAACACATTATTTCAACATCATGCTAGAAGACGATTCACGTGGAATATGCCAGGAGATACAGGAAGATATCAAACAGCTTACATTCTTGTTAGACAACGGTTTAGGAATCAGTAAAATACCGTCGAAGCTATCCAGAAGCAGATATAGACACTGACCGCAATATTGTAATTATGAAGGCCGCTCTTAAATTTAAAAAATTGAAAAAAAGGAATAGAAAAAAGGCACTTTGACTTTGAGAAACTAAAAGATAAATATATCTATGAAGGATTTGAAAAAAAGTCAAATGAATTGCTGAAAGATTTTGGGAAAATTTCTTATACTAAGGAAGTAGAAACAGAATGGAATAACATTAAATCCAGATTAGACATGGCGGCCAGAAATATTCTGGGGTATACACAAAAAGAAAATAAGAAACCATGGATAACAAAGGATATTCTAAATTTAATAGAAGAATGACGAAAATACAAAAATATATCGGACAAAACAGGAAAACATAGATACAAAGCCATAAAATGGGAAATTATTCACAAATGCAGGTAAGCTAAAGAACAATGGATTGATGAAAAGTACAAAGAGGTACAAACTAACATGGAAATAGTAAAGACAAACAAAGCATACAAACTAATTAAAATGATTTTAGGGATATAAAACCGTATAGCAAAAATATAAGGGACATGGGAAGAAACTTCATTATAGAAAATGTAGAGAAAGTGTATAGATGGCAAGAATATATAGGGAATTTATATGCAAGAGAGGAACTAACAGCATTAGAAAAGGAATAAGATATTTAAAAGGATGACTTGGGATATCCTATACTTAGAGATGAGTTTGAATTAGTATTAAAGGGTCTAATAAACGGTAAGGTGCCGGCTACAGATAAGGTGCAAGCAGAAACTGTAAAAGCCGCTGGACAAGCTGTAACAGAACGTCTTTTCCAACTTGTAAGTTATATGTATGAGACAGGCGAGATACCCAAAGATTTCAAACGTAACATCATAGTCATTATACCAAAAGGGAGAGGCTCAGATAGATGTGAAAATTTTCGAACAATAAGTCTGACAGCATACATGTCAAAAATATTAACTACAATTGTACAAAGATAAATGGAAAATCGAGCTGAAGAAATACTAGGAGACAATCAATATAGATTTAGGCGAAACAGGGGAGCATGGGAGGGTATTTTAGCTCTGAGGGTGATAATGGATAAAACAATAGAAAAAGGGGAAAGCGTGTATATAAGGTTTGTAGATCTGGAAAAAGTATTCGACAATGTAAAATGGGAAACAATGTTCGAAATACTCATAAAGATTGCAATGAGTTTTAGGGATAGACCGATAGACATAGCTTACACAAGGACCAAACCGCGGTAATAGAATTAGAGCAGGAACGTAGAGAAGTAAATATTATGAAAGGTGTGAGACAGGGATGTGCCCTATCCCCATTAATTTTTAACTTGTATATCGAAGAGGCAATGAATATTGTTAAATGCAAGAAGACATTTGGAATTATTATGCAGGGACAAAAGATTGATATGCCTAGATTTGCAGATGCTTTAGTGGTATTAGCATCTATCAAGGAAGAGTTAGAAGCTGCTCTTAATAAAATGGAAGCAGTTCTAAAGAAAGATACAGTATGAAAATTAACAAAAATAAACCTAAAATACTAGTATGCAAAGGAGGGGAAAATAAATTAAAAACTAGAATACAAATAAGTAACGAGAACTTACAAGAGGTTAAGGATTTCTGCTACTTAGGAAGGCAAATAATGCAAGACGGGAAGGGTGCAAAAGATATAAAACAAAGATTAGCACAAGATCGTGCTACATTTAACAAGAAAAATCAACTACTGTGTTCAAAGACAACAAACAAAGATGAAGATATCATGGACAGACAAAGTTAAGAACAAAGAGGTACTAGAAATGGTAGGGGAAGAAAGGAGTATGTGTAAAACAGTAAAAATAGGAGAGATAGGATGATAGGCCATATACTAAGGCATGAGGGGGAATAGTGTGGAATATATAAGAAGCAGAGATAGGAAAAAGAGAGGTAGAGGTAGACCTAGGTTAGACTATTGCACACAGATAGTGAAAGATTTCAGGGAGATGTGCAGGCTAGTTCAGAATAAAAATCAATGGAGGTACACATTCAACCAATTGTAAGATGAAAAACCTAATGACGAAAAAATAACTGAACTTAAACTTAATGATTATTATAAGCAACTACAGGTATTGGTTGTGCAATACTCTCAACTAATGTTAATTGTGCAAAAGGATTTAATGGAAAACTATTAATTTGGCAAATGTCTAAATGTTGGGATCCTTGGTAGCCACAGGCTACTTAACTCCTTTCACATACCACTGAATCTTGGTGAAATAGGGCATATAATTAGAAAACAACAGAAGGGGAATCAAGCTCTATCTAGGCTGTGGGAATTTCAGGGAACGATGTAGGCTAGCTCAGAATAGAAATAAGTGAAGGTACGCGTCCAACAAGTTTCAAGACGGAAACCTAATGACGAAAAAATAATTGCACTTAAATCTGATGATTATTATAAACAACTACAGTTGTTGGTTTTTAAAATATTTTTAAATAATGTTTGTGCGAAAGGATATGTTAGAAAACTATCAAGTGACGGGGGATCTTGGTAGCCACAGGCTGCTTAACCCCCTTCACATACTACTATATATTGGGGAAATAGGGTATATATTCGTAAACAATGGACGGGGAACCGAAGTGCATCTAACAAGAAAGAGCAGCACCTATGTTTAAAGACAACAAGCATAGAAACAAGGAGAAAATTGTTGAAAGCATATATGTGGAGCACAGCACAGTACGTCTATGAAATAGGAGCAGTAGGAGAAGCAGACAGAGAAATGGTAGAAACCTTTTGTTATGTTGTGCTTCTGATGTATGAGGATGATAGCATGGACAGACAAAGTTAATAACAAAGAGGTTATATAAATAGTAGGGGAATAAAGACATTTGTGAAAAACAAAAGATAGAAGGGCAAGATGTGTTCTAAGGCATTTTTGAGGAATAGTGCGGGATATATTACAAACAGAAATAGGAAAAAAGATGTAGATGTAGATCAGACTAATGCACACAGATAGTGAAAGATACACTGTGGAAATTTCAGAAATGAGTAGATTAGCTTAGAATAGTACTGAAAACCAGGACTCAAAACCTAATGATGATGATGAAGCATTTACAAAAGTGCATCAAGACATTCAACTATAATTGCAAAGAATTGATTTTATATCAAAAAGCTTATCTTAATCCAGTTATTTTTAAAGTTACACTATGAACCAAAGAACTATCAGATCTGATAGTTTTACAAACATATGAGGCTTTCTCAAAACAGGAGTAATTTCATATAATTTCAAAAAGAAAGTGTACTTTGATCTACGTAAAAGATAAAAAAGTTATTGTCACTTTTAAATTAACCTTTGACCAATTTTAAAGACAAAGTTGAGCATGTGGTGACATTATCTCATACAAAACATCAAATTTATATTATATTGAACCGAGTAACGACTTTAAATACAAAAGGTATAATTCATCCTCAAAAGAAAAACTTGAACTTCACCATTTTAATTGATCCGACTTGGTTAATTTTCTTAATTCTAATGACTTGTAGACATAACAGGTGCTTTTATTATAAATGTTATAATTCCAAAAGATCCAAATGAAATTTAAAGGTATCCTTACTTTGCGTAAATATACTTTGAGTTACACTACCACACAGTATTTCCAACTAAAATGAAACGGCAACTTGAATATCCTACAACATTCATATGAGCATTTTATAATGAATAATGGATGCCATGATTGAACATGTGCTTGTCGTTCTACATCAATGAAACTTGATTACTTTTCTTAACTTATATAGTTAGTTATTTTACTATTTAACACTCAAAACATTTTATTAAAATAGAATTTAATCAGATTTAAAATCATACCATTCTGAACGTTTTAAGGAAGCTAAACACAAACTCTACCGCATTACCAGGCAATTCTTCGGTTCCGTACCCTGCATAACTTGAAAGTCATGCTCACGTTTTGGAGATTTCGTACCTTCTTTCACTGGATTGGAAACAGTGTCCCATTTTGATAAGATTGCAGATAGGATAAATATTCTCGGTGTCATCTTTTCCAATAATGTTGTACCATTGAATCTATCAATTTATATCTATTGAGGCGGTTAATGGGTACATTAGTAACATCATTAGATGGTAAAAAAGTAAGTGGAGCGCCGTAAATAAAATGTGCAGGCGTTAATGCCGACAAATCAGTACAATCATTGCTAAGACAACTAAGTGGTCTAGAATTTAATAGCGCTTCGATTTGAGTTAGAACTGTATATAGTTCTTCATAAGTTAGTATTTGATCTCCAATTACACGTGCTATGTGAGATTTTATGGACTTTCTTCGCGATTCTTATACGCTACCATACTGGGGGACTGAATGGAGATTAAACTGCCATTCTATTTTACGAATAGTAAGCGCTTGCTGGATTGCCGATTTGAAGACAGATAACTGGGTAAATTTATAGATTTCATTCAATCGAGTTTAAGCACCAACAAAATTTGTATCACAGTCACTAGAAATTGTAGCGCATTATCCGTGGCAGACTAAAAATCTTTTCAGTGCTGAAAGAAACGATTCTGTTGAAAGGCCAGTGGCCAATTCTAAATGAATAGCCTTAGTGGCTAGGCAGACAAATAAACATACAATTGCCTTTAACATCTCTATGCTTTCTATTGGTAATGTTACATGCTCTGGTATAATCAACTCCTGTTGATGTAAAGGCTTGAACTTGGATTAACCTTTCAAATGGTAGAGGAGCCATTAATGGATAGTTTGGCTCAGGTTTTAATTTAAAACAATTAGCATTTCCATAATCTTTGACGAATTATGTCTCTTGCTGACAAAATCCAATAATTCTGTATTAACAAAGAATGCAATAAGTGAGCGCCAGTAGAGTAATGTATCTTATGATAGTAATCAATAAGTAAAGTAACTAAGGGATTGTATTTAGGTAGTAAGATAGAATATCGGTTATCAAAACTAAGTTTGAAATTGGCTAATCTTCTACCTACTCTTATTCTTCCGTCCTGAATAAATGATTTCTATTCTGAGCTAACCTACACATTTCCCTGAAATTTCCACAACCTATATCTTGAATTATCTGTGTGTAGTAGTTTAATGTAGGTCTACCTTTACTTCTCTTTTTTCCTATATCTCTGCTTCTAATATATTCTGCACTATTCCCTCATGCCTTCGTGTGTGACCTATCATCTTATCTCTCATATTTTTTACGTTTTTCATAAATTTCTTTCTTCCCTTTACCATTTGTAAAACCTCTTGGTTCTTAACTTTGTCTGTCCATGATATCTTCATCATATGTCTATAGTATCACATTTTAAAGGCATGCTAACTATGGAAATGGACAACAGTGAACGGGATGGTAAGACCAGTTTCAGGATAATACAGAAAGAAGAAATAATGAAAATGATTACTGGAATAACAACAATAAGTATGGAAGAGGATAAGAAAAACTAAATACGAATATTCAACAAATCATGATAACAAGATAAGGTGAAAGTGGTTCAGGTTCATGAAGAAACTGAGAACTTTGGTCAAGACGTCAATTTATTAAATGAGGAAAGGGGGGTGTTTTTAGATATAATAGTTTCTAGTTTTAGTGACTTTTTATTAGGTAATAGTTTTATTAATTAAAAAAAGTTCATTTCATTTAATTAAAGTTAAATAATTGTGTATACTTAGCTTTAATAGACAGTGGATCAGAGCTGTCATTCATAAATTCAAAAATAGTAACCTGACATGCGGATATATTTAAAAAAAATGCAGTATCAAGGAGATAAGTCTGTGGTCAGTGATGAGAGGAACATTGTTGACGATTGGCATAACGATTTGTCTCCAGATATTTATAGATAAAGAGAATTTAGGGGAAGCTGGATTTTTGATTGTAAATGGATTATATATGGGTATGATAATCGGATTGGATTATATTGGACGTTTTGGGATAACATAAATGGAAAAGAAAAATTTGTAGAATTACATGGTAGAATGGATAAATGGTACAAAGAATGAATAAAACAAAGGAGGGATCGATAATAAGTATATAAAGGAATGGGTTATATCAGATATAAGTAGGGACAAAGGTGGCATTTAAGATTGTACAGGTCTGAATAAGAAAATTACAGAAGGAACGCAAAAAGAGGCTATGATAATAATGTGTGTTATTTGAAAAAGTGTTTAAAGAAGAGCAAACTGGGACACAAAGCCAAACTTTAAAACAAAAGTTGAGCGATGTTATAGACAGGAATGTAGGATTATTTAATCAGGAGCTGAGATTTGAGGAAAATTATGTACAGAAGCTAGAAATCACAGATGACAGAGGGTTTTGTACGAAGGTATACCCAATACCATATCAACTAAGGAACAAAGTGAAAAAAGAGATTAATTGCTTAAAAATGGAATTATCAAGTTGGCAAGAACGGCATTGATAAATCCGGTAGTTATAGTACCGAAAGCGGACAAGTTGGAAGTATGGATTTGTCTAGACACCAGAAAATTGGCCAAGATAACCAGACCTCAGTATGAACAGCCTCAGGGGATTGAAAACCTATTATATAAAGTCAGCAACAAAAGATTTTTTTAGTAAACTTGATCTAAAAAATTCTTTTTGGCTCATACTACTACACGAGGAGAGTTGGAAGTACACGGGTTGCAGAATAGAGGGCGAAATCTACCAATACAAGGTTGTCCCTCTTGACCTTTCATTGTTTGCAGCTGCTGAACCCACTGGAGGATTTTTGCACCCACTACGGTGATGACGTCCTGACCTCAGAGGGTTAAGACGAACATCTTGACCATCTTCATAGGGTAATTGAGAAGCTAGATGAAGGAGGATTAAAGGTTAACGTGAAGAAGTGCGAGTTTTTCAAACATAAGGTAAATTATTTGGGTTATGTAGTTGATAAAGACGGAGTTAACATATGCACAAAACAGTTAGAAGAGTTGCGACAATTAAAGTAACCGAAGAATTAAAAAACACTAAGAGGATTCTTAGAGATATCAAACAATTGAGGTTTATTTCGGAATATTCGAAGTTATGTGTGCCGCTATTAGAATTGCTTAGGGAAGGCAAAAATGGAAATGGACGGAGAGGTGGGAACATGCATTTAGAGAACTAAAGGTGACATTTTACCAAGAACTGATACTCAAGTATCCAAATTTCAAAGATAACTTCATTTTAAGAACAGATGCATCAGATCACGCAATTGGGGCGAACCGTTCCAAGTACAGAATAACAAAGAAGTACCAATTTGTTTTTTTGTTGAGAGTTTTGAAATACTGTGAAGCACATTACAAGACAGTAGAAAACGAGATGCTAGTAATCGTCTTTGCTATAAGGAAATTGAAATTTTTACCTGTTAAAAAATGGATTCATCATAGAGACAGGCAACGTCATGATTACTTTTATAAAGAAAAAGGAATTAATGAATAATAGGCTGTACAGATGGGCACTGTAATTACAAGAATATCTATTCAAAATACTACACAAGTCTGAGAAAGACAACGTAACAGCCGACTACCTATGTAGAAAAGACATCCCAGCTGATAAGAAAAAGGAAAGATACCTGTTAGCTGTCAATATGTTTAAAGAACAGGGCGATTGTATACAGAAACAATTTGAAGAGATGCAAGCTCAAGATGAAATAAGAGAAATTCGAGAAATATTAAGGAGGGAGTACAAGAAAACTGAGGGTATAAAATTAAGGACAGGATGTTGATAAAGAAAATAGGTGAACAGGAGTTGTTGATGCTGACAAAAGAATTTGTCGAAGAAATGATATTAGAGATACACCTGACATCCGGACATATTGGAATACAAAAGACAGTTCTGATATTTCGAGAGGCTTTCTATATCAAGAATAATATACAAGCAGTTAAAGAGATAGTGAAAGACTGTAAAGTATGTTTGCTGATAAAAGAAAAGAATGAATTATTAAAAAATACGAGTATCCCACGAGCAGACCAATTTGAATACAAACATATCTTTGTTATGGTGGACGTATTCACAAAATTCGTAAGATTGTATCAATGTAGAAGATGTAACACCAAAGAAGTTATCAATTGAGATTTTTATTGCAGAAATTGGAAAAATGGGATCGCTATTAGTAGACAACGCCACATACTTTAATAACCAGTGACTTTTACAATACATGAATGAAGAAAGTATTAATCTAAATTTTTGCAGCGTAAGCCCACAAAGTAAGCCATCCGAAAGATATATAAGAGAAGTTATTAGTTATTTGAGAATATTAACAAGAGGACACCACGAAGGCTGGGGGAAATACTTGCTTGAATACAGTACCTAATTTGGTTACGCAGATACTGCCTATCACGTTGAAAAAGGCATTAACCCAAGTAGACTATGGAGTAATGAAACTGTGTATATTGATGTAGCAAACTGGTTAAATAAAGTCAGAGAGAGGATTAATAAAAGAAGAGGAAGCTATTTAAGGTGAGAAAAAGCCAAGATAAAGAAGCGTACTTTACTGGAGTTTGGTGATTCGGTAATAATAAAGAAACTAAGTGTATCAAATGTAGAAAAGAAAATATGCTCTAAACTATCAATGTCTTACGTAGGTCCATATAGAATAAATAAAATATTAGCCGGTGGTAATATCTACGAATTAATGAATCAGGATGATAGGATAGGTCACTTTCATATCCAATTGTTATATCTTGTGTGTAGTGTTGAAATGTGATCTCCAAAGTTTATGTTACACTTATCTCATTTGGGAATGAGAAAATTTTATGTTTTTGTATTTAGTAGAAAATTTAAAAAGAAGCAAAATCAATAGGAAAGCAAAAATTTAGACAACTCCACATGTATTTCAATGTATCTGTTACAATGTAAAATTTGTTTTTTTTATTTATTTATTTTATTTTTGTGGGGCTTTTATATGTTGTGAATTTCCAGAAGGGGGTTAATTTTGAGAAGAACATCGGATATAAAAATTTATCTATGAAACTAAAGTGCTTTCCGGTGACTAGAATTGTATATAGGAAGGAGTGAGAGATGCATGCATAGAAAATAAAGAACAGTCAAGGTCAGTAAACGTGTATTTCTATCAATCGAAATAATAAGGGAGAAGTTGTAAACAAAGCTAGAATGCATAAAAAATAATAAAGAATATGTAGAGATAAGGTTAGATTTAGGTAGAGTTGGAGGAGGATAGGAGAAAATTGAAAAGAAAAACGTTATTGTAATGAAGCATCAAATTGAAAATATAGTAATTCAGATATAGAGATAAAGTAGATAGACAGTCTAAAGAACTAGGAGAAGGTAAAAGAAATTAAAGAAAAAATAAATAAAAAAGAACAATAAAGATAGGTATATTAGGCTAATAGGCAGAGATGTAGAAAATACAGAAAAGACATGTAAAATAGAGGGCTAGAGGTGGTAACTATAGAAAAGAGGTTTGTTGTTGATAGATGTATAATTAATGAATGATAGAGAATGTTAGTAAGTAAAAATTAGTATAAAAGAGGCTGATAATATAGAATTGATAAAAAAAGGGTACATATAGAAGAGTTAGAGAGCAACATTTAATCGCAGGCAACAGAAAAATATCGAATAAGAGGTTTTGGTAGAAGTGTGAATTGTCACTGACTGACAGAAGGTTAGTTGAAATTTATACAGACGAATAGAGATACTGAATATAGAAGTAAGGAATAGTTTTAATATCAATAGGAAGAGCGGTAAAACTTTTGTAAAATAGTTACGAATGCAACTGTTGTAATGAAGAAGTTGTGGAAGGAAATCACGTAATTTTAGAGATAATAAAACGACATTTTAGAAGTCAAAAGTGTCAAGGATTTAAATTTTATTTCTTATTAGTGTTTGTATGAAGCCAAGTCTAATCTCTATAGTTAGAGGAACAAATAATTCTGTGAGATTTGAAACCTCACTATAAACACTGAAGAGTTTTAGCAAAAGCAGTGTTAGAAGTGTGATTTGGTATTTCCAAAAACTACTCCCAAGGAATATAGACAGTTCCATACCAGGAACCAAAGAAAGAAATATATAAGCATAAAGTATATAAACAAGGAAGATTGTATAGCAGAACAGAAAAGAAGAAGAATTAATGTTGGTAGTTGCACCCGAAGGAACCTAATAAAGATAACAGTGTAGAATTAGTACGATTGTATATAGATTTAGAACTGAGTCAAAATCATTAAAATTTAGAAATTTGTATACGTATCGGAAATAATTTTATTTTTGGAATTAATAAATATAATAAAAAAATTTTTCATTAGAAAATCTTGTTAGAAATTCTGTCATTAATAATCAAATTTCAAAATTACGTGACAGATTGAAAGTCAAGTGGAAGTTTTTTGCCTAAAATATTGATAACAGATTTCTTAGACAATTTTGATTGTAGGGAGAAAATTAACTAGACCATTGCAGACAGCAGGAGTAATAAAACTAAAGAGAGAACTGACTTGAGCAACACGGTGGTAAGAACACACAGGAGGATAACTATAAGGTTTGTAAAACTTTATTTCTACGTCAATGGATGTACCTTGATACAAATTTGATATTGAAGCGAGTATTTATTGAAGCGATCTAGTTTTGCACTATTAGGAATTTATAAATTATAAAGGTAACTCATAAAATAAACATGTCAAATAATTTTACCGTGTCATAAAAAAGCCCAAAAGCTTGTATACCCAATCTGAGATAAAGAGTGATTGAGCTAGTCTGTTAAAAAAGGGCAAGAATTCGAGCTTCAAAGATTAAGTGTTAGGGACAACGAGTTGTAATTAAAATGCACTATAGGTTGAAACATTTTGGACTATAATTCGCGTTTGTTATTTCATTTAAAAGTGCTGTAGGATCAAATGGAGGATTTATACACTAATATTAATGTGATTAGAGGTCATCAAGAGGTCATATAGTATCATCTTGTAAACATTCAATACTGTAAACATAAGGAAATTCATGAAAAAGCTCAATTATGTTGATATTTGTTTGTATATAGAAACGCATTTGCGAAAACGCTTAGGGACCATGAGTGAAAGAGGTTTCATTCATATTACATAAACTTAATAAGAAATGGTATTTTAAAATAAGAATAATGATATTTCAATAGATTCTGCGTGTAGGAGTGCGTTCTTCAAAGAATTTTCATTCTTAATTAGATAATTTAATAATGTGTTTACATTCAACGGTATTTATTATACGTAAACAAGTGCATGAAAAGAAATTTAAGAGCAGTCAATAGATTTTTCATCCACATTTTGTTATCAAAGTACTCGATGGTGTATAATATTTAATTTCATTTTTCTTTTAATAACATACACTCGTATTTATATGAAAGTGTGTTTACTTAAAATATCAGTTGATATTCTAATACAAAGTTACGAGTGTATTTCAACTGAAAAGATAGTATTGTGCAAATAATGAGGTACTTGTTAATTGACCGTATTCTGGAACAATCGAGTACTAAAATGAAACATAAGATAACTGATAAAATAGCTGTGGGACGACGATAGAATTCATGAAAACGATTAACTAAAGCTATAAAACTCTGGAATATTGATAAGATAAGGTAACAACATTAATTTTTGTGTAGCTCATGGCTGTTAGCACAGTAAATTCACGAATGTTGCATCACGCTTTTGAAAACCAGCCCTTTAACCACAACTAGAACTTAATGCGAAAATTCTAAATGCTGACATCACTGGTGCTTGTTCTTATATAAGCTCAATGAATGGCGAGTTCAGTCAGTTTCGATTCAAACGTCACCATGCTAATCTGAGAATACGCAACTTAGTATTTAGTTATTATAGAAGACAGACGATTTTATTGATGATGTTAAAAGTCCATTGCTATTCAGAAGGTAATAGATTCTTATAAGTAGTTACGATGGTTTTAAAAGAATTAACAATTAATTGAAACTACTGTAAGAGTCTTCTGAAAGGAATAAAGTATATGTAATGGAATGCTTTGTTATACGTTATAGGGAGCAATTTGCATGAATATGCGTACTTGGTAAAACAGTATGAGCGATCTTAGAGCCTTAATTGATAATTACGGTCTGGAAAAAGCCAACAACAATCAGGTTTTCACAGTAACAACAAAACGCTTTTCAGGGTAAAAATAAAATTATATTGTTTAAAATTTTAAAAAATATCAATTGATTAGTTTAGTTATATGAAAAAATTTTTTGTGTACACGTCGTTGTATGAGTGTTGAATATACAAGTCGATAATTTGATTCAAAAGGGTTGGCAGCCTACGGTAAGGTCTTCGCCATTATATAAAGAAATAATTAAACCTAACTGATAAGATATGTTTAAATCTGATTTTAAAGGGTTGGATGTACCTTGTATATAACAAGATTTAATTAGGGAGTTATTTGTGAGTGAAAATTAAGAGATTAAAGTTTGTGGGTGTCTTCTTATTTATATTCTTAGTATAAATGAATGATTATTCAGAAGTTACATTTTTTTTTAGTTTAAGATATTTTTCACAAGGTAAAGCTGTTGTGGCAGTTTTGGACTCTATTTTTAATATTTAAAGTTTGTGTTGAGGAAAAGTATTTTTCCTAGATGTTTATTTAAGATATTGTTTGTAAGAGAAAAGCTGTTGTGGATGTAGTAATTAGTATTTGCAAGATTATTTGTAAAAGAATATTTTGTATCGCTGTAAATCTGATCTGATTCTGGTGGTTTTATTTTAAAGAGAGTTAGCCAAACTAATTAAACAGCAGGCAAAATTTAAAGCATTCATCATCTATTGCGGCTCACTTATTAGAACCTCTTCAGTCCACAGCAATTTTTATTGATGCCCAACTTTGGGCCACTTCAGGCTACTGCAATATATATATATATATATATATATATATATATATATATATTAATAGAGAAGAATAATCCACATTTGGAATGCAAATGAATGCTTAATATAATCCTGCTGTAGCCGTTCTTTTAGTGGTTTTCAATTACTAGTTCGATTTGAAATGGTAATTCAACTTTAAATACAAAGTTGGGTTTTCATTTCATCTTAATAACTATATATATATATATGTGTGTATGTGTGTGTGTGTGTGTGTGTGCATGCGTGCGTGTCTGCATGTGTGTGGATGCGGGCATGCGCATGCGTGCATGTGTGTGTATGATACTTCAATTTTCTGGGTATTACTCCACATAGCTGGCGGGTTCTGAAGTGCTCAACCTGAAGATGACATATGCAATTCTGTCGAAACATTGCCGAATT
Source organism: Platerodrilus igneus (assembly GCA_036346225.1). NCBI lineage: Eukaryota > Metazoa > Arthropoda > Insecta > Coleoptera > Lycidae > Platerodrilus > Platerodrilus igneus. Next base: position 1,026,272 of record JARFIW010001319.1, read on the forward strand.
GACAGCGGTTTACTTACTAGATAGTTCTGAACTGTAATTTTCCTTGTGCGTTTTTCTGCTGCGTGCTGTGAATCAGTACCCCAATATTCTATTCAGATGAGTTGCTCCATTCAATTTATTTAGTCTCCAAGTTTTACCTCGTTTAATCAATGATCTGGTATCTACTTAATCTCCCTTGGATTTTCTTAATGTCATTTAGATTTTCTTAATGTCCCTTGAATTTTCGTAATGTCTCTTAGAATTTTTGTAATGTCACTTAGAATTTTTGCAATCTGACTTAGATTTCGTGACGTCTCTTCAATTTACGTAATGTCACTTAGAGCCATTTTCCAGCAAACGGCGAACTTGTCTCGTATATTTTCACTATAATTTATTTAAAAATTTTATAACACCACTTTTCACAACAAAATTTGATCATTTAATTTGAATATTTACTCAACGCGTAAATTCTTGAGTATGAGTTACCGCTGATGATGGATACCAGAAACCCACGTCGTTTTGTCCATCTACTATGATGATGCCTGGATCCACAGATCCCCACTATTCAAATCTCCGCTACCACTACTGTCTTTCCCCCCAGATATTAGCTTTGTCTCAAACGTAACATTCCATACCAAATATTTCATGCATACAAATTACGCTTTCAGCTTTGCTTACCCCAAATATCATCCCTTCATTTAATAGCTTCGTTGTAGTAAGGGCACCTTTTATCTAAACAAGCACCAACTCGTGTAATATCACTTTACTACATGCGGTACGCTACTACAGCTTTCATAATTTCTAAACAGGATGTTATATGCAACTTTACTGGCTAAACACAATAACCGTAAGAACATTTACTACTATTACGTTGTAGATCTAAGCACGGTCTCAGATCTAAATGGAAAAAGAGCTTTAATATTTTTCTCCGTGTATTTATATCATTTTCAAACCCCCCGGTGGAACCTATTTCACTTGAAAAGCTTATTTTCGAAGCTGCTTCTTAAAATTTTGAACGTAACGAACACTAGCTTCTCAAAAATCCTCCTTTTGTCGTGCTGTTACTTAGAATTTTGTTTACTACTTTAACGAACGCGCTCTTCTTGAAAACTGCTCGCCATCAACCAATGATATAATTTTCCCTCGTCACAGCGCTACACCTATCCGCTATCTATCTCCGTTCCATGCATGTTTGTTGTATCCTTTAGAACCCCTCTTAAGTTACGGAAAATCGATATTGTATCTGGCCTTCACATTTTCCCGTGTATTTAGACGTGACTTGTAACCAACGCTTACTTTACCTGCTTCTCTATCTGTCTTATATTATCGATCGTTTATTCCACTCAGTCTTTAAGGCACGTGTTATTTAAAGCAGTTGGTCAAACCAACCGTTGCAAATAATTTCATAGGAATTCTGTCTTAACGTTTATTTAAGTTTCCTGAACGTGACATTTAATCAACACGTGTTTCTTGAAACAACCGACCGTTTAAAATAACAATTCTCTGTTTCTTCCCTTCTTAGTATTTGTATAAACGAACGTTGGCTTTTAAAATGGAAACATTTGCGTTTAAACTTATTGATTTTCTATGCATGCAAGCTCCCTTTTTGCTTCCATGCGTTTGATTTAATTATTATAATTACTTATGCGTATCCTTGAGCTCTTATGCAATTTTAACATTCCAATTTAAATATAGAAAAATACCTTAATAATCGTCCATTTTTACTATATAAATTAACTAATTTGGCGCGTAAATAATTCGCTCCTGTTTCTATATACGCAGTTGCTAAAATTTTATTGTCTGGACCTATTTAACCTTTAAATCCACAACATAATTCCCCTATTTCAATTCACAGAAAACTCAACACGTTTTCTTGAATTTAAATACGAACCAATTCCTAACAGCTAATTTTACATCTTATTTCTAAACACCTATCTACTCCCCTAACTCTACCTATACCTATCTATCTAACCTATTACTCATTATCTACCTATTCCTACTTATTTCTATCTATCTCTAATTATTTCTATCTATCTACACCTATCTTTATTTATAACTAACTATTCACACCTATCACTACCTTCTACCGAACTATTTCTATCTATTACTAACTCTTCACCCTCTCATTTCTGTCTATTTTTTTTTTATTTTACCCTTTCGTCATTTATTGACTCTTTAAGTACCTCACTTTTATACTTTTCTACCTATCTTCACTTTTATACTTTTCTACCTATCTTCTACTTATGTCCCTTTGTTATTTTTAACCTTACCTACTATCACTATCTATTTCTTATCCTATCTATACACACTTAACTCTATATCTACATTTAACTATCTTCCCATATTTATCGTATACCTAATTTGATTTTTCTATATACACCTATCTCTATCTTTTATTAATTTGGCGCGTAAATAAATTGTTCCTATTTCCTATATACACAGTAGTTAAAAATTTATTATCTAGACCTATATACCCTTCTTTACATTATAATTTCCACGACATAATCCCCCTATTTCAATTCACAGAAAAACTTCTCGATTTTCTTGAATTTAAATAAGTGGACTAATTTCTACTATCTAATCTTACATGATATTTATACACACCTATCTACTCACTTAACTCTACCTATACCTATCTATCCAACCTATCACTCATTATCTACCTATTCCTACCTATTTCTATCTATCTACACCTATCTTTATTTATAACTAACTATTCACACCTATCACTACTTGTTAACAAACTATTTCTATCTATCACTAGCTTTTCACCTCCTATTTTTATTTATTTTCCTTTACCCTTTTGTCGAGCATTATCTCTCTTCCTGTAACTTACTTCTATTTATTGAAGCCCCTTCTACTTATGTACACCTATTTATATTTATCATTAACTATTTCTATCACTATCTATTTATTATACTAACTATTCAGACCTAACTCTATATCTACCTCTAACTATTTCCCTTTATTTATCCTGTTCCTAATTCTACTTTTCTATATACACCTATCTCTATCCCTATCTATTTAAATTCAACTCTAACTCTTCACCTATCCTTATTTTTATCTATTATCTCATTCCTTTATTTAAATCTAACTCTTTTGTTGATCCTCCATGTCTTTCTTCTAACAATCTTAATAGACTTCCTCCCTAACTTTCCTCCTTCTATTTCTATACTTATTCTCTCTATTACTTCACCTAAAATAAAATTATCCTTATTATCCTGACTCTTAAATATTTCTTCTTTAGTCCCTTTGCTGCCGACAAACCAAACGATACTACCTTAACATTGTCATCTTTTCCTTCTATAGAAAATCCTTCATTTCTTCTAGACTCTTTATGTACTATATTCACCCCGTAAAAATCTCCTAAATCCAAATTATCAAAATTATCCTTGCCACTCATCTCCTTTATGCCTATCTTTAACTTTTGTGTGTAACATAATGCTGCGTTCGCCTCTACTCTTATTAATTCAGACTCTTTATTCACTAATAATGCTGCACTTGACTCTACCCCAACTAGTTCAGACTCTTTGTTTACTACCAATTGTACCCCTTCTAACTTTTCCTCAATATATTCAACTGTGTCGATCTCTTTCTCCTGTTCTTCATCTACCTCTATAACATTAATACATAACCCCATGTCATCCTCTGTGACCTCATAACTTGCCTTCCAGGGCAATATCCTATCCCCAATCCTAATTACCTTCCTCTCCATATCTATTACTACTAACTTCATCATACAATCGACCCCTAATATCCCTTTAAATTTCAATACAGGTACAATTATAAATTCCTGCTCACAGCTTACTGAACCTAATTCTACTTTTAAAATAACTACACTATTCACAATCGCAAATCGCTTGTTATTCGGCGCTTTCAGGTGTTTTTTTTTGGCATTATTCTGTCACACACTTTTGCTTTAATTTCATTGACGAATTCCTCCGATACTAAACTCGCCTCAGCTCCTGAATCCAACAACGCTTCTACATTTTTCTCAAAAATTTTAACATCAACTATAGGCAAACAAAAATTTTCTTTTATTTCTGGCTCAACTTCTTCCTCAATTTTTAAAAATTCTTTTGGATGTTCGTATTTGTACACAGTGATGTCTAGTGGTTTGTCCTCGTCTAAAAATCCTGTCCAGGTCTGTTCTCCCCACTTGGTCCTGGTCTTAGAACCACTTCGGCATATGTCCATGGCGTCTCTACTCTGTTAGTGCTGTCACTCTCTCTGTTGTTTGTTGTTGTTGGTGTCCCCCTCATGTCCGGTGAACTATTTTGTCTAGTTACCACCGGTCTCGATGCAGGTCCCCTACCTACACTGTTACTCCTAAAAAATGTCCGTCTAGGTTCCCAGTTCTGTCGGTTGTTATATTGAAAATTTGTCTTTGGTCTTGGATAGTTGTCCCTTCTGTTGCCAAACCTAACCGTGTTTACCTGTCATTCCTTTGTCTCACGAGGTCGTCCACTGTTTACGTCGTCATACCTCTGCAGGTACTCCAAAAACATCTCCTTATCAACGATATTTTGCAACGCCACATGTTGCTGAACCTCAACCTCAAAATGTCGTGAAAGGTATTTTATAATTTGTCGGTCAATCAATGGTGGATTTAATTGCTTGGCTATGCTATACTTTCGTATAGCATATTGCTCTCTACTTCCTGCAAATTCCCCTTTATATTTGCCAGTTATCAAATCGTCACGTATTTGGTCTTGTCAGTGATCGCTCCAGTACCGCTTTAAAAATCTGTCCTCGAATTCATTGTATGTCTCTATATCCTGTCCTATCAGATTATACAAGGCTTCAGCATGATCTTTCAGTAACGCTTTTACAATGTTTAACTTTGCCTGTTCATTATACAAATTACCTACCAAACCTCTAGTATTATTGATAAAAATTGGAGGATTCACTCTACTATCCCCATAAAATTTCATCTGTTGGTCCAGTGACATATTCCCTGTTACAAATCTGGGACCATCCCCCATCAAAGTCGATACATTTTGTTTAATTCTGCTTACTTCTCTCTCTACCTTACCTAACTGATCCCTACATGAGTCTGTCACCTCAGTCATCTTAACATTAATTTCATCTTCACAGAAGATTCTCACCTTCGTCCTTAATTGTCCCATTTCAGGACTCAAGCCTCTTATATCTCGTTCATTTTTATCAACCCTAATTTCTACTTCCCCTATTTTTACAGTTAAGCTATTTTTGAATTAAGAAAATTCTTTCATCGATTTGTCTATTTTTTTGCTAATTTGCTCAAACTTCCTGTTCGATTCGTCTCTAACCCCACTTAGTGTTTCATTCATTTGATCGAACTTCCGGTTAGATTCTGTATTCATCCTCTCTAGCATTCTCAAAATTAGTTGATTATCTTGTTCACCTGTTTCCGTCCTCGACTGATCCCTACTTCCTCCGGCTTCCTCCATTTTTCCTGATTTATCGAATAACGCACTATCGTCACTTCCAGTTTCAACTCCTTGGCTTCGTAACCACTCCTTTCTCTGCATACGTTCAAATCACTTCCTCACACTCAAAATATTTACAAATTTATACCACACACACACTCTCTTTCTCTCTCAGCTCGCCAGTTTCCTGGAATAAAATTTTCAAATTCTATTTGGAACTAGAGCTCACGTTGGGCGCCATAAAAGTTGCCGTGGAATCGTCTGGAACACTCGAGCCTTTTTCTAAAAACCATTCGAGCCCACGAATTGGGCGTCATAAAAGTGCCGTGGAACCTTGGATTAAGCTTTTAACATCGAGCCCCAGCCCTAGGCCAACATAAAATTTTCAAAAAAATAATAATTTTTTTTACCCTACCTTTTGGACGCCTTCGTATTTCTGCTCTCACCCTGGCTAGCTCAGCAATCGGCCTCTTCTTGAATACCTACCATTTTAAGTACATCCCTTTCTCTCACACACACAGTCAAATGAAATCAAATAATACAACAACCATACAACCTTTTTATTTACAGATATCAACAAGTTTCCATTCTTACTCAAATATTTACACCTTGGTACAGATAGTTTGTTAAAACTGTTATCAGCTCAATTATTAAATACTTTAAATAACCCAGTTTCTGTAAATGCTTTTTAAACCTTGCATTTTATTGAAAACAAATTTAAAGACCCGTTTACTCCTTACAACAACAATTTCTAGCATGAATAAACCTTTATATATCATCAATAAACCCTTTTTTAATAATCAAAATTAATTGTCTTGCAGATGTACCTTTTTAAACAAGTTTTATGGTACTAAATACACCACCAATAAGTCAAAACACACAAACACAAAAAATATCAACACAAATGTTTATACAAAACAGAAATTTAAGTTTCGTTACCTGGAGTCGCCTTCATTCCTCGTCACCGCTGAAGATGGATACCAGAAACCCTTGTCGTTGTGTCCATCTACTATGATGATGCCTGGATCCACAGATTCCCACTATCCAAATCTCCGCTACCACTACTGTTCTTCTCCCCAGATATTAGCTTTGTCTCAAACGTAACATTCCATACCAAATATTTCATGCATACAAATTACGCTTTCAGCTTCGCTTACCCCAAATATTATCCCTTCATTTAATAGCTTCGTTGTAGTAAGGGCACCTTTTATCTAAACAAGCACCAACTCGTGCAATATCACTTTACTACATGCGGTACGCTACTACAGCTTTCATAATTTCTGAACAGGATGCTATATGCAACTTTACTGACTAAACACAATAACCGTAAGAGCATTTACTACTATTACGTTGTAGATCTAAGCACGGTCTCAGATCTAAATGGAAAAAGAGCTTTAATATTTTTTTCCGTGTATTTATATCATTTTCAAACCCCCCGGTGGAACCTATTTCACTTGGAAAGCTTATTTTCGAAGCTGCTTCTTAAAATTTTGAACGTAACGAACACTAGCTTCTCAAAATCCCCCTTTCGTCGTGCTGTTACATAGAACTTTGTTTACTACCTTAACGAACGCGCTCTTCTTGAAAACTGCTCGCCATCAACCAATGATATAATTTTCCCTCGTCACAGCGCTCCACCTATCCGCTATCTATCTCCATTCCATGCATGTTTGTTGTCTCCTTTAGAACCCCTCTTAAGTTAGAAAAAATCGATATTGTATCTGACTTTCACATTTCCCCGTGTATTTAGACGTGACTTGTAACCAACGCTTACTTTACCTGCTTCTCTGTCTGTCTTACATTATCGATCGTTTATTCCACTCAGTCTGTAAGGCACGTGTTATTTAAAGCAGTTGGTCAAACCAACCGTTGCAAACAATTTCATAGGAATTCTGTCTTAACGTTTATTTAAGTTCCCTGAACGTGACATTTAATCAACAGGTGTTTCTTGAAACAACTGACCGCTTAAAATAGCAATTCTCGGTTTCTTCCCTTTTTAGTATTTGTATAAACGAACGTTGGCTTTTAAAATGGAAACATTTGCGTTTAAACTTATTGATTTTCTATGCATGCAAGCTCCCTTTTTGCTTCCATGCATTTGATTTAATTATTATAATTACTTATGCGTATCCTTAAGCTCTTATGTACTCTAAAGCTTTCTTCCCTTATGCAATTTTAACATTCCAATTTAAATATAGAAAAATACCTTAATAATCGTCCATTTTTACTATATAAATTAACTAATTTGGCGCGTAAATAATTCGCTCCTGTTTCTATATACATAGTTGCTAAAATTTTATTACCTGGACCTATTTAACCTCAACAATATATACACACATTTTAAACTATTATTGCTTCCTTTCATCAAACATCTCTACTACGTCCATCAGAAAACGCGGTGCTATTCGAATTTTTGCTTGTATATTGGTTGTTAAGGTGAAATCCTGCTTAGTACATGCCTTAAAAACAACGTAACCTGAAATTTGAATATATGCAATTTTTTCAATTTTGTACCGTTATTAGCTCCATATGATTTTTGCACTATGCCAGCTCAATATTGATTTATAATGTACATTGTTGCATCAGCAACTTTGCCATGCTTTGTATCGCCAATTCAATTTAGAAAAATCTGCAAATTTGCAGCATACGTGTTTTGATGTTCATTTACACTCCGGACAAATATTTGTCTAATGTTTTAAAATAACCGCATTATAACAAATAAAATTAATATAAAAAGATTTTCATTGTGGATATTTATTTCAAATGGTAATGAAGTGAGTATGCCGCACTTGAACCTTTTTCTGAAAATCAAGATTGCTTGATATGCGATAGCGGATTAATATGAAAATCACCACCAATTCATACTTGTTTAAACCATAACTCTTTTTGAGATTGTAGCACGAGTCATAGTGTTTATGTTTTGAGGTATACCTTAAATCCATGCTGGGTATTTTTATAATAATGTTGTTCTCGCGAATGGACATTGCGGCATTTGCATAGTCAACCGGTTCAGTAAATCCTTGAAAACAGTTTTCTTCTAGCTAATATATCTCCATAGATAATCACAGTATTAGAAATTATAACTTCGGTACTATATCAACATCAATGGACACAGGGCCGTATAGGGAACACTAAAACAAAAACCTGCCATGGCAGCAATAGAATGCTTAAGAGCTAAAATTTATTATCCCAAAAACATAAACAATTATATGATTTTGTTAAGCTATGTAAGTTTCTGAGTACTACTGTGTAACAAAATTATAGTAATTCACTGAAATTCAAGTTTTTATACTTAATGTGATCGTATAGGTGCAATATCAATTTTTATAATTAGTGCCTTTTGAACCAAAGCTTTTGTAGTTAGTATAAGACAGGCACGATTAAACTTGCTTATTTACTTAAATACACTGTTTTAGTGCTAAAGTTATTTTTAAAATGGAAAATTAAGTGTTATTTAGGTACACTATTTAAAAATGACTGGGTTATTTAGAATATATTGAATTTGATCATAATACAGAAATTTAAACTTTAAGTAAATAACGATGTAATAGTATATTGCCAAAAAAGATAATAAAATACCAACGTTTACTACATAATCGCAATTACAAAATTCTGTGCATAACACTATTTTGTACAAAAACCGGTTGCTGAACTTTCTCTATTGGTTACTCATATCTTCATTGCAAATATCAATCCATGCGTTTTTAAAATTATACCATAAACTAAAATGCAAAACATTTATGTAGCTAGTAGGTATGCTAAATTGCAGGTTTGTTTATACGATACAAATTAATTAATTTAAAAAAATATTTGTCAAAAGAATATTTACAAGGTTCTACTATACTTCAAAGTACAACAAACATTTTCTATCACTAAAAATCAGGACATGTAGTTACATGCTGAATTGACGCTAAGTACCTGAATTAGTTTTACTTTACCGGGGACGAAGTGACATATCAATTAATTAGCTAGTTTTCAGTGGTGTATAAGGGTTTCATGAAAGGGTAGGTAGGTAACGTAACAAATATCATCCATATCATGTCGTTGATTGCCAAAATTGGGTAACATTTTGGCAGCAGGCACAGCAAATATAACAGAACTCCAATTTTTTTGTTACGTATTGTTCTCCTACGAGTCATTTTTTACAAACGATGAAACAGTTAATCGACTCAACATAAATTACTGGAGTGTTGAAAATCCGCACTGGCTTTGCCAAGTTGTACATAAGCATCCTTGGACAGTCAACTTGAATGGTCAATGTGCCAAGATATTTTGAAAAATGTACTACCAACTACTTGACCACTTGGGCTTGGAAGTGCGACAGAACATGTGGTTTCAACATGATAGTTTTCAAGCACGCTATTTGGTGGTAGCACGCGAAGTATTTGACTGTAATTTCAAAGATAATTGGATCGGTAGAGCTGGTCCGGTAAATTAGCCAGCTAGACCAGTAGATCTTACTTTGTTCAATTTTTTTGTGGGACTATACAAGATTTACAAACAAGTTCTAGCAGCATGTAAGAATGCGATTGAGCGAATCAGAGTTACTTATGCCGAAATTCAAGTTGACATAGTCTTATAATATGCAGATTAATTAGTGCATTGAAATCAAATGCCCCCTACGTTTGATGTACCAGTGCTTTATCCGAAGATACTATTTTGGCCAGGAAGTAAGTTATTACCTGGAAATTTTGAATTTTGCCAAACGTGCATGACAACACATACACACATGGCACCTACATTTTACCTCGCATCCGAAAGAGTGTATTTTTGGGAAAATGCTCGCCTAACGTTTTTCAAGCGATTCCTGTTGGGACTCGACCCTTCCCGGGCATAATAGTTTCTATTTTTATTATGTTAATGATTTAGATACCTACTATGTGTCAAAGTGCTATTGTGTATCAGGAACTATTAGCAAATCTCGTTAATTCTTATACTCTTCATAAACCGGTCTTGATAGACTTACTTTTTGTGCTAATGAGATGCTAGCAGTTGCATCTAGAATTAATCATTTAATATATGCCTATTTCACTTTGATAGACTTTTGCATTATCAAACGCATAAAGAAGGTTACCGACAGATAAGACCAGTATTTAATGGCTTGCATAAAAGTGTGTGCGTGCATGCATGGGTGTGTGTACACACACACATGCATGCGTGCATGTGTGTAAAAACAATGTTACAACACACTCAGCTAAGATTAAAGATAAACTTGCAACATATAGTGAAAAAGTTAATGTAAAACAACTTGTACTAGTTATGAATATGAATTAAACTTACAAAGTAAATTGATTTAGGATGGCCGAAAGACTAGGAATGCACTTATGGCATTTTGTTATAAATATTGACAGAAAAATCTTCAGCCTCTTATGTAACTAGTTAAAATTTTGTATGAAATACACGTGATTAGAAATAGAACTAATCTGAACATTTCACAGCACATAGCAACAAGATTTGAATTAAACTGTTCATTTGTTTTATATTCAAAATTGCTAATTTTATATTAGAAAGATAGTTTTGCATAATAGCATAGTTTAGAAGTTATGTGAATCATGAAAAAGTATATTTACTATTATATACTTTAAAAAAGCATGCTATTGTCTTTTATCAGAAACTCGGAGAAGCTGAAAATTCCTATAAGATAAAACTTTTATCATTTATGTTCCAGGATGAATTTTAAACCTAAATTAGTTTTTCACTTATGAATAAAGGAAACTGTTTATTCTTTTATATATTCTTGAACATATATATTACATATTAATATTATTATTATTATTATAATTAAATGAAATCCGAATATAAAATTGAATTTATTTTATTTTTAAGCTGAAGATCCTGGTGTTAGAGGTAGATTAAATGAATGCTTAGAAACCATTTTAAATAAGGCCCAGGAACCCCCAAAGTCTAAAAAGGTACAACACTCAAATGCCAAAAATGCAGTTTTATTTGAAGCTATTAGTCTTATAATTCACAATGACAGGTATGTAAATTATAGTTATATGTTGTTCAATAGATTAATATTATTACAGTGAAGCAAATCTCTTGGTAAGAGCTTGTAATCAACTTGGTCAGTTTCTTAGCAATAGGGAAACCAATTTACGATATTTAGCACTCGAATCAATGTGCCATTTAGCTACATCAGAATTTTCTCATGAAGCTGTCAAAAAGCATCAAGAGGTGGTTATACTTTCTATGAAAATGGAAAAGGACGTGTCAGTACGACAACAAGCTGTGGATTTATTATATGCCATGTGTGACAAAACCAATGCAGAAGAAATTGTTCAAGAAATGTTAAATTACTTGGAGACTGCTGATTATTCAATTAGAGAAGAAATGGTTTTAAAGGTTGCTATATTATCCGAAAAATATGCTACAGATTACACCTGGTAATTTATGTTTTCTTTTTTGTGTGTTAATACTGTTTAATAATACAAAGTGCTTCTATTAAGTAATAAAATGCTTGAGTGATATAGTATAGCAGTGTTGATACAATGAATTGCCAATGTTTAATGTTTTACTTGATTAATAATTTTGGAATTTAAGATGCTCATAGTAATGTTTTCATATTGGTCAACTATAAGAAATAAATGAACAATACATCATTTTATAAGAAAGCGGTTTAGGTCCCATGCCTTATGTTATGAATGGTTATTTTGTAGATTAGGTTCCTTTGCAAATAAGATCACTATTTTGTTAGGATATTATCACTATTAGAACATTGGTGTTCAAGTCTCTTTTTTTGTATTTTGATATCTTGACTTGTAGCCCTGCATGCATTGCTCTATTACAGTAGAATTATTTAAACAAGTATGATTTATATCATAGTGTATTTGTAACCTAACTAGTTGTACATAAATCTTTATATCGATGCTTAATTTATGTGTGTTGTGAATATTTGGTTTGATGTCACCGTAGCTGTTGTGAATATGTACCTATAGGATCACATCATCTTATTTTTAGTCTGTTGTTTTAATCGTGAAGTTGTTGTTACATTGTCTTATATTCTAGTTTTATCTGGCAATATTGAATATGTATAGTTGGTGAACTCATCATAGATTGTTAATTATCAGTATATAAATTACTAAACTGGTGAAATATAGGATGCGAAGGCTAGATAATAATCATAATTAGTTTTATATTAAATCAATTACTGCTTCACATTTTTACATATTATCATATTGCTTTGACTATCAAAACTTTTTTCTTTTCAATTGTAATTTTCTTTTTCCATGTTTTCTGTTGTAATTTGTACACGGTGTTCTGCTAAATTCTGTGTGCATTGTCTTTCTTTCTCATTATATTTTTTGCAGATTTTATTGTTGGTAACCTTCATTTTTCCAATTCATTAAAATTCTAAAATTTAAGGCAAACAAACAGCAGATTTTGTTATATTTATATTGTTGAAGGTAGATTCATGATTTTCATAAAATGTAGTAGTTTATTTCTCATTTTGCTCATAATAAGCATGTGCAGATAAAAAACGCTTTTCTAAGCTTTTTAAATATATAAGTATGCTTTTAACGATTTATTGTTTCTTTGGTTTGTTCACCTTGTGTGATCATTGCCTTTTTTCCTAAATTCCTTCTATGATTGTGTAGCTTTCAATACCACCCAATATTTAAATTTTTTTAATTTTTATTTTTTGTATTGTACTAACGAACAGCCTATACTAAGCTTTAGATCTATAAAGAATATGTGATTGGTTATTGTATGGCTTTATTATTGAATGAGTGACCTACAGATAATGTAGTGGTTTGTTAATAGGCCATTCTCATGTGTTGTTGATATTGTTTATCTGAAGATGCTGGCAGAATAATATTAAATTGTTAAATATATTAAAAAAGTCTTTATTGTTCTGAATTCTGTACAAATCAAACACTTTTGATATCAGGTATTGGATTTTTTGCTTTTGTACTTAATTACCTTATTTACAACCAAATAGCTGCAAGTAGGAACATGTATGTAAACGAAACTTGCTTTTCCAGTCGTCGTGTGTCATATTAAAGTGACATTAAATTAACAATCTACTAAGCTAGTGTATATAAATACAAATTAGTCAATCTTAGTGGTTCTAGTCCTCATGTAGTTTTTGGGAAATCCATTTCCTTTTTCTTACATTTTTCTCTTATAACGCATATAATTCTATTTTCTATACATCGTCTACATTTAGTTTGAACAGAAGTGTTCTCTTTAAAGTTTCATCATGGTGAAGAAGGTTCAAGATTTCCAATGCAGGTAATGTGATAATTTATTGGTTTTTTTAAGAACTGTAATAGGGTTCTGTTATTATGTAAAACGTTTGGCATTGTGTTAGGTATCAATTCACTGTTTTAGCAATATATGATAAAATATAATAATAGCATTAATCATTTTTAACCTGTTAAATTAAAATCAACACTATTAGTTCTTTGTCATTTGATGTATAAGTTAAGAACGTTCTGTTAGAATATCATGGTCTGTGGGATTTCTGTACTTTACATGATCATGGATAATCGTTTTCATTCAATACATTTTTGTTTGTAAATTTGACCTTAAACATGTTAAAAAAAAGATAATGTCAAGTCAGAACTAAATATGTCTCGTTAATAAATTCCTGTATGGAATGAAATCACTTCTTTTTCGTAAAATTTTATATAATTACATTTTCTAGTATTTGTATATTACAAAAATAGTTTTACAGTTATTTAATTGAATTTATTTTTAACACAGCGAAGTTTGATCCTCAGTTATATACATTTTGTACTTAGTTGTAGTATTCTGATGGTGTACATTACTTTGACATAAGTTTTGATATGTATTATTGTTTCATAAATATATATTAATGGGATTGTTAAAACCCTAGCTTACAAAAATTCTTTTGAAGGTTTCTATTTGTTTTATATTAACTATGTATATAATAACATTTTTATAGTTTAGACATTGCATACATTTTGAATAGAGAACCATTCCCACTGTATATAGGAAAATCTTACCACAGTAAGCTATTTTAGTAGTTCTATTATACTCTTATCTTATTGTATGTCAAAATATGAAGGTTTATTTCTTATATATTTGAGTTATGATTGTTCTACGATAATATTTCACCAAATACTACATCTCACTTTTCTTCATAATATTTCAACCAGTTTCTATTTACTATACCTTTTTTTAAAAATTTATAAAGTCAGATAGGCCTTTTATTTATAAGTTGTATTCTGACAAAAAGTGTACTATTACCTGCAGAAAGATTTTGATGTGCATTTTGGGGGACTAGGTTAAGTTATTAACGTAAATTAGAAATTGATTATGTTTGGGGTAATTATGGCACTAGTATTTTTTCTTCATTATTTTCTATTGGTTGGATATGATTTAAACCATGCAGTAACATTATCTCTTATTTTTGTATGAACTATTTTTTCTATTCGAAGAGCAAAATCTGTACAATCAATAACTTTTATCCAAAAGCAATTATTTCAGTGTTTATAAAATCTACTAGAGCGCTTTTATGAAACTATGTTAAATATTGTTTATAATCTAATTATCTAAATGTATTTGAAATCTATTAAGTATCACACTTTCAAGTATTTTAGATATTGATGGTAACAAGGTTATCGATCCATAATTCAGGCATTGCTTCATTTTTTAAGTAGAATATGTGGTCAAAACATTTATGGTCAAAGACGGGTAATGTATTCCTTATCTAGCTTTAGAGCTATTCTTAGAGTACCGTTAATGCCTTATTTACTATATTTGTTTTTCAACAGGTGTAATTTTTATACTGCTTTTTGGTCTTATCATTTTGGCAATCAGCATACAACCTTTTAAGCTTCCATCCTTTTATATAATATGGTTTTTGTCATATTTCTTTGGATGTAATACATCTTAGTAAAGTTAGGTTTATTTAGTTTTTGTTACTAATAACACATACTCAAGAAAATACTGTTTTTGTCTTTTAATTTATTTGTTTAGTATGTAAATGTATTGGAATCTTTTTAAACATGCACTTTCAAATATTTTAGCTATTGATGACAACAAGGTTATCAGTCTATAAATATCAGGCATAGTTTTGTTTTGTAAGTAGAATATGAGGTCAAAACATTTATGGTTTAATTTTTTGTTACTTTTAGTTTGTTGAAAAGCATGCCTTTTTGAAAAGACATTTATTATGTACATTGAAGACGGGCAATGTACTCATTGTATGGCTTCAGAGCTATTCTTAGAGTACCATTATTTACTTATTTTCTGTATTTGTTTTCCACTAGTTGCCTTCCAAATTGTTACATTAGAATTAGGAACTTTTTGAAGTTGTGTTCTGAATTTCTTAAAAGGTGTAATTTTGTATACTGCTTTTTTGTCTTATATTTTGAATTTTTCTGTCATATTTGCAATCAGCATGCAATATTCTGAGCATCCATCCTTCTACATAATATAGATTTTGCCATATTTTTTTAGATGTAATTTACCTTAATATAGTTAAGTTTAATTAGGGTTTTTTTTTATTAATAAAGCTAATACTCAAGGAGATACGGTTTTTATCTTTTAATTTATTTTTTGTTTATGTATCTAAATGTAATTGAATGTTATTAAACAAGACACTTTCTAATATTTTAGCTGTTGATGGTAACAAGGTTTTAGGTCTATAATTATCAGGCTATTGGTCTATAATTATCAGGCATAATGTTGTTCAATTTCTTGTTTTTTTTTTAATGATTGAAAGACTTTTATCATGTGATTATGCATGAATTAATGTTTCATTGTTTAATTATTAATTGTTTTAAAGTTTCTAGATTTTTTAATCAAGTATTATGTAAACATGTAACTATATTTTAGTTTTCATTGTAACTGAAACAATTGCTTTCAGGTATGTCGATGTTATTTTAAACTTAATTCGAATTGCTGGTGATTATGTATCAGAAGAAGTTTGGTATAGAGTAATACAGATAGTAATAAATAGAGATGAAGTTCAAGGTTATGCTGCGAAAACCGTTTTTGAGGTACATTCATATGTTGTTTTCAGTTGATGCAATTATATGTTTAGGCGTTACAAGCTCCTGCATGTCATGAAAATATGGTAAAAGTTGGTGGATATATTCTTGGCGAGTTTGGTAATCTTATAGCAGGTGATCAGCGCTCTTCGCCACTGGTTCAGTTTCAGTTATTGCATTCGAAATATCATTTATGTTCGCCAATGACAAGGGCTCTTTTACTGTCTACTTACATCAAATTTGTTAACTTATTTCCTGAAATTCGATTTCAGGTACAGGAAATATTTAGGCAACATAGTAATCTTAGATCTGCCGATGCTGAATTACAACAAAGAGCTTCTGAATATCTGCAATTGAGTATCATAGCTAGTTCAGATGTTCTTGCCACAGTTTTAGAAGAGATGCCAGCTTTTCCTGAACGTGAGAGTTCAATTTTGGCTGTTCTTAAAAAGAAAAAGCCTGGACGGGTTAATGAAAACGATGTAAAAGAAGGAAAGAGCCCTACATCTATTGCTAATCATAATGATATAAATAAGAGGTAAGTAGGTTAAAACTACCAACATTAGTATAAATTTGTTCTTTTATAGTGGATCAGCAGATTTATTGGGCTTGTCTACTCCAACTTCTCAGCCGTCTGCTTCCAGCACTGGAGTTCTTTTAGATGTTTTAGGGGATGTATATAATTCCAAATCTACCAATTCAAATAGTACTGCACTATCAAACTTGACTAATCCTAAGAAGTAAGCTACAATATTTTTTAGCTAAATATGATTACACTACATATGGGAATTTTTATAGGTTTGTCTGTAAAAACAACGGTGTTTTATTTGAGAATGAATTAATTCAAATTGGTGTAAAAAGTGAATTTCGTCAAAACTTGGGTCGCTTAGGATTATTTTATGGCAACAAGACATCATTTTCCTTGCACAATTTTAATCCTAGTCTTGCTTGGCCTGAAGACAATGTCTCCAAATTAAGTGTTCAAATGAAATCCGTTGAACCTGTTTTAGAAGCTGGTGCTCAAATTCAGCAGCTCATCAATGCCGAATGTATTGATGATTATACTGGTAAAAAAATATTTCTGATTTTAGTCTTATTCTTATTATACTTTTAGATACTCCAAGTGTCATGATCTCCTTTGTTTACAGTGGAAATTCACAAAAAATCTCCATAAAATTACCTTTAACTATTAACAAATTTTTTGAACCAACAGAAATGAATGGTGAATCATTCTTTGCTAGGTGGAAGAACTTGGGAAAGTAGGTATACTTTTTTTAACTGATATTTGTTTATCTGAAAAGTTGATTTACAAGTTCAAAGAATTTGTTAGTAATATTGCAAATTTAAAAAAGTTTGAAGTGCTTAATATATTTGCTGAAATGTCTTGACAATTTTTAAGTACATTTTTATATAAAGCAAAATGTTTATGTAATACATTGTAAGAACATTTGCCCATGCCTGAGATGATGAAAATCTATTTGCTAGCTCTGGACTTCACTCCAGCATTAGAGTGATGATGAAGGAGGTTCAGTGTAAAATTAAGATGTAAAAGAATTAAAGTTTAGCGCCACTACATCCGTTTAAATACTAATTGTTATGGCCCTAGAGATGGGTGTAGAAACCTTACGGTAAATATCCCTAATATCGAAGATTGGCTTTGAACAAGGTATGCCTGAAACAAAACAAATTATTATAATACAAAGGGTGACAGTAGTTTGTGTCTCAAAATAATAATAAAATAGATAATAATTTTTAGATGAACCTCTGAAGGTTTCAAAATTTTACTATAAACATTCATGTACATCAAAATCATCTCAATAAAAAGTATGTATGCGCATAAAAAACATACATTAATTGTTTAATTAATGTCATTATTGAACGAAACAAAAAATTATAATAGACATGTTTATAGTGTATAGATAAGAAAATCTCCTTGTTCAAAGTTCTTAGAAAATTTCGGTTCAATATTACTGAACTAATTCGAATCTAGTTTCACTGTTTAAACAAAAAATTTTGAAGATTAAATTCAATAAGCTTGAGATGTTAAAGATTTAGTTTAGGAATAAGAATTATCGTTACATTACATGATAACAGACAAAATATTTGATAGTCGCTCTTAAATCAATGATAAAATTATAGATCTTTAAGTTATTAATGCAATTAGCAGTGATTCAAATATGACAGTCAGATCTGCCTTCCTTGCAAATTTACATGTGTGTTTTTAAAATAAAATTCTTACTTTAAATTTTATTTATTAAGATACTTTCTAATGTAAAAATATAATTAATACAAAGTTGCCTTTAACATCTATAGTAAGGTATTGAAGAATCAAATTTATAACATAAGGAAGCAAAAGTTGTGGTATCATATGGTTGCTCTTTAGAAATGAATACTATAAGCTCACTACATTTAATAAAATTTTTGTGATAGTTCTGGCTCTGAAACTGTTAAATAAATGTGTATTAGAAATGTTTATAAGAACTTAAAAACAAATGTCCAATCAAAGAAAATTTTTATTGATAACCAGACATTAGTGAGATGTTTTCAATTCGGCAAACAAACAAAGTCACAGATTTGACTTACTCGTCTATTGAAGAAACCCATTTTATAAACAAACCAGAAATAGGTAGAATCTACGTGTTTAACGAATATATGGGGTTCAGGATGAGCTTCATAAGAATAAAACATAAGATCTTAAATTCTCTCCATAATTAGCAGCATGGAAACAGATGATTGCTACTCACAAAATAACAACTGCACGATGCTTATTAGATAAATCCATTATGTAGTTAATTAACAATTTATGTAAAATTTAAACAAAATAAAACCATTATAACATTACTTTTAAATATGTTAATCCTGAAATTATATAAAACTTTAATAACATATAACCATGATAATGTTATTTCTAAGGATGTTAATGTTTAAATACACTGTAAAAAAGATATTAAATGAAATCTTGATGTAGGATGGGTGTAGAAGGTGCTAAGAAAATAACAAAAACAACAACAACAATACCATTTTATGGAGTAAAGATTAAATAACACATTTTATTCGTGTAGCAATGCCATTTTTTTTCTTAATGTTTTTTGGAATCAGGATTGTCCCAATTTAGCTTTCCAACCAAAACTGCTGTATGAGAATTTTATCCGTTAAGGTATGCATGGGCCAAGGAGACCCAATGAAGCAAAGATTAGTGCAATCTCTGAAAATATATGTTTTGTTGTCTTGAGTATAGAAGCATTTGAAATAGACAAAACATGGAATGAATGATCGGACTGCAGGTTAATGTTCAATTTGCCAGAACTGACTGATGGTATTTGTGGACTCTCAACATATGTGAAATTACACTACATTACATGCTAAAATAGTTGTAGGACCTGAAGCAGCCCATCCCAACTGAGTCTTTTGCAAAATTAGGAGGTTTGGACCAGGGTGATTGAATATACAATTAGAAAGTTTAATATTATACGGAATTGCGAGGCCGTCGCATTCAACGTGATTACTAGGCGAAATACCTGCGATTTTCTCAAGAACCAAATACGAAACCTTAAACTTAAAAATTTGTTCGGAGCGCCTGAAGTTTGATGTCACACTTAGTATTTATTCTAGAAATGGCCTTGCCTAAACCTCAGAAAGTGTGATACTTCCATCACAACAAGTATGAATGTTGAACCTTTTGCATCAATTTGAAGGTATGAAATTGGATTGAGATCTTATATCCAACAGGATTTGAATATTGTGACACCTACCGTCATTAGAAGATATTCTTGCCATTGCTGTTAGAACTTGTATGTCATTTGCACAAATTGCAGTGACAGCTTGATTAGATTCAACAGAAGGTACTGTGGATTTGCAGGCTCTGGTTGACTTTCTTTTCATGAAGAGTATTATGCTTAGCCTTACACTTCTTCCATGTAGACTTGGAAAGACATTGAGAAAATATATAACCCTATGAAAAGCAGTTGTTCAAATGGGCTTGTAGCACCTTTACCTTTGAGATTCTGTTACTTGTAGACTATTTATCACCTATATAGAATGCATGCATTTATACACCCTTGCAATAAACACACAAGGGGTTATTGAAAACAAATTGTTTTGAACGAGCCATTGACGGTTTTATAGACCTTTCTGGCCCTGTCTTAACCGACATCAATTCCAAAGTTCCTAGCAAGTTGGCAGAATTTTTTAGGAATTCTTTGCATTCTAAAAGTGTGGGTAGCTCTTACCCGGAATAAAAATTTTTCAATACCTCCCATTCACAAAGGGTTTGGTAGTCAAGTTTTCTTTTTAGAAACAATATAGATGATCAGAAACTTCAAAAGCTGCTGATCCGAAGCCAATGATTTAAGTGGTGTAAAGTGCTTAAATAGCATGTTATTCATTTGATATAGCTTGGAAGCCTACTCTTTGTTAAGTGGTTCAAGCTCAATAATAATGCATTTGAACTGGTTGTACACCAACATGCGTGGATGATTGTAGCCAAGACAGATGGTCTTTCAATCCAACTTGTATAATTTTGATTTAATAATCTGACTTTTGTTTTCACATAAACTGACCCCCAAAATAATGGAGGCGTTGAAGATCATTCAAAGAGCTGTTCTTGTGTACGAGGTTTTTAAATATAGCTTGGAACTCAATAAAAATCCGAGGGTTGCACACCATAAAAAATTTCAGAATACTAATTGTTGGCACAAGCGAATTTGCAGATCAGAACGACGTGAATGAAAACCAATACTTGAATTTTTGAAGAAACAGATCGACGGCATGTCTCCTTGTTATTGTAGTGCACGAGATACTGCAGAGAAATAGTTAGTGTCAGATTCTAAGTCAGAGTCCATCACGTTGGGGTCTGATTCTAGAATTTCGAAATATAGTTTATAAAATTCTACCATAAACAAATATGAAATATTATTTAACCTTTTATGCAATTAATCAATTTGCGTAAAAGTAATTGATTGATTGTACTTCAGAAAACTCCTGTGAATTTCTTTCAAAGAAGTAATGTAATTTGCAAAACAAGATAGCCGTGCTTTAATATACCCTCTAGATGTATAAAGTGGCCCTCCATGATGATGTTACTGATGGCTATCTGAAAATTATGAAATTGTCACATCACGCCACTGGTGACGTTTGTATACACCCGCCATTGATGTGTACATGTTACAGCAATCGTAAATGCGAAAAAATCACATGCTAATGGCATCTTACAATGGAACAAATTTCGTCTTTACATTTAAATAGCAAATACAAAAGTAATAGCTATTTTACACACACAATAATTTATTGATCAATTTCTAGAAATTGTTGACCTTGAGCAAGCAGTAAGTCAGCTTAAATGTGTATTATATACAGTAATTTATAGATAAATTTCAAGAACTTGGTGCTCATCAATTTGAGCTGACGACTTAGAACTAGTTCTAATTTTTCACCAATTTTCTCGCTATTTTCTTGTAACTTTAATATTAGAGTTGAATTACTAACTTATAAGATGTTCAGTAATTTGTTTATTTCTATAATAAATAATAGGTTAAATGTGTATTGTTTGGTGTTTTTATTGAATTTTCTATATTGGTGTGCTAAACTTAACTTAATTTAAATTATGTCAACAATCTGTATAAGGTGTATAAATAGAAGGTACACATTGAAAAACGGTTGCTGCTACTAAAATAACCAGAATAAAAACAAGTTGATAGATTGATGATTCAAGGTCATCAAAATTTTTGGCAATTTTCTACTTATTTTTAGGTTTTAACAATTGTTCGATAAATTATTGTTGTGTGTAAAATAACGTTCATAAAACTTAAAATTAAATAAAACTACAGTTTTTACTTATTTGTAAATCATAAATCACCTTGTGCAATTTGCTCAAATATGTAATGCAATAATTAAGCATATCATTCATTGACCTACCTTGTAATCTGTGTTTTTCTTGCTTATAATACGTATGCCTCCGGGGTTAATTTACATATTTAAAATGCAAACAACTTTTGTGCAGCAAAACAAGCTCTCTCATATGCAAGTATTATTTAAAAATGTATCTTGGTTGGAATGTTGTATAGTTGACATATAAAAATGCTTTTAAAATTTGAATGATAAAATTACTGACCTTTAGCTTTGTGACCTAATGTTATTTATTCCTTGCAAAATTCCAAGTTTTTAAAGCATGTGTATAGACGACAAATAAAAAGGCTTCTGTACATAGAATTAGAAGTACATATTACTAACCTGTAAATATGCCATGTAATAATTTGTTTCTTGCAAAATTCTATTTTTTATAGCATGTGTCATGAAGAAGCCGTATGTTTAGCAACTCTATGAATTTTGTCATAGAAATTTGACTCCATTTTAATATTGAACGATAAATAATTAGAGTAAATTTTGTTACATTGTATTTTGTTCTTGAAACTACTTACATATTACACTTAACAACGTTTACAAAATGAACCTGAAAACAACTCCTCATTGAAAGTTTTGTAGAAACAACTCGTTAAACTCACGGATAACCTATTACATAAATGTTCCATGCAAATACGCTGACCTTGAACATAGTCATTTTGTTTTTTCTCCTATGCCATAGAGGGCAATATTAATTTAATAGACATGCGTACGCTAGCATCGTTTTTGTCACTGTTTGACACTACACTTATTTGTTCTGTTGTCCATTTGAAGCTGTAGGCATACCGTATTTTCATTACTGTTATTAGAATTATGTTTTTAGTGTAGTAATAGTTTTTCGTATTATTGACTTTTGTTAATAAACCTTTATGTTAAATTGCTAGGTAAGTAACATACTACTTGATAACTGACTGTAATTTTAACCCACAAGTTTTTTTTGAAAATGCTTATTTAGTTATGCTTTGGGCTTTTTGGGTTTTTTAAGTTTAGAAGAATATATTAAATAACCGCAATGTGTTTTTAGATACCCGTTCTACATTTACCATGTAAAAACATTACTTTTTGAACTGCGAAAAATTCGACATTTACTTCCTACTAAGCATGTTGTAATTGTTATGTAGTGTACAATAGAGGAAATGTTTTTATGTTATACATTTGCAAATGTTATTTAATTGGTAATTATTCTATTTATAAATATGTTACATCTAATGTAAGTATATACTGTATAGAATAGTAATTATTGCACATCAAACATTTTCCTTCAATGTGTCTTATAAGATTAAGGTGAAAAGTTATGCTGAATGGGTTCAGAATAATGTGCAAAATTAAAAATTTTACCATGAAGTCTATGTAATAGGTTATCTGTGGTTGAACTGCGCTTGTCAAGTGAATATTGTGCATACAAAACAAATACCTACGGACGGTAAAAGTAGCATTTGTTTGGAACACCACAAGAAGCCTATGCAATACAGTTTGAAAATTAAATATTTATGAAAAATTGCAACAATAATTTTATAAACACACTAACACTTTAAACAGTGTAATAGTTACAGAGTAAAAGCAAGCACTTTAAGTATATTTTCATTTGTTTCAATGCACAGGCTTTAGATTCTAGAACGTTGAGAGATACTGGGAAACTTATAGAGCCGATTAGGACAATAAACTACTACCTACTCTAACTGATTTTTGTAAATTTTTCAGCTGCTCTGTTAGAGACATTGATGTCTAAAGTTTCGTTCCTGGTTATAGACTGCACAACAAGCGATTCGCGTTATTTGCATTTCCAGATAGATGTTAAACATTTCAAGCCGCATAAAGTTAGCTGACCCAGATTTCAGTAAGTCTGGTCAAATTGATCTTCCAATTGGAGTCGCCCATCTTTTGAAAATTTTGAGCATTAGGCAGATTCGTGTAGACACTAAGAATAATCTCTCTATCTTACAGAAAAGAAACTTGTTTTGGCTGGGTAGTATTTGGAAATATTCAGTCATCTAATCATGGTACAGTTTGTTGCGATTTTGTACAATAGTATCACAATGAATTAGAGCGTTTGCTGACAAATTGAACAGTTTCCATATATAAAATCACTTACCAGTGAAGAAAGCGCATGCAATGCGCATTTTGTTGAGAATAATAAGCAATCTATCAAGAGAGGATTTATCGTAACTATTCCGCTTAAAAAGGCACCAGAGTTGCAAGGTGGTTTTTCGTTGACCACTTCAGGTCAATCATTAAATTTGCTACATATGATAGGCCTAACCATTTTGCAGGATATATATATATATATATATATATATATATATATATATATATATTCTATTCTACTGTGTTTTAGTAAGCATGCTTAGCTATTTCTTTGGACATTGAGGAGATATATCCGCAAGTGTTAGTTGATCCTAAGCAACGGTCAGTGCAAAGAATTTTCTGGTCTCATTCTGATGATCCCATAAATGAGTTGAATATGGTGACATATGGTACAACATCTATACCTTTTTTGGCCATTTGTTCGTTGTTTCAGTTAGGAATTGAGTGTGAATCGTCACATCCTCAAATTTAGAGAGTTGTTAAACAAACAACTTTTACATTGATAATCTGCTTACTACAGTTGATTCTTTGGAAGGAGCTTATCACATTGTGAAAACATTGCCTAAGATTATGTCTTCTGGTGGCTTCACATTGAGGAAATGGGTGTCCAATGATGCTCAATTTCTTAATGCACGCTTATTTAGGCTTGCATAAATATATCAATGACCTTCGCTTACCTTGGTCACATTAATTTGGTGACCTACTATACTCGGTTTCTGGACCTAGCAGTTGTTTGATTATTAAACATTCCTTACTATCTGAAATTGCTCAGATATTCGACCCATTGGGGTTACTGAATACTTGCACTATGATAACAAAAATTATTCTTCAACAATTGTGATTGGAAAAACTATCTTGGGACCAAGAAATTCCAGTTCAGTTACAGTTAAGGTGGAAATCGTTCCGCTCCAACGTATTCAATTTAAATGATATTCGAATACCACGATATGCTTTCATTCGTAATCATATGGAGATACGGATGCATGGATTTTACGATGTTTCGCTTACAAGTTATGGGGTGTGTGTTTATTTTCGTTATGAGAACGAATAGGGGGCATTTCGGCGAACCTTCTATTTGCAAAGGCTAAAGCTACTCCATTGAAATCAACTACTATACCGCGGCTTGAATTGTTCGGTGCTCAAGTGCTTAGGGCAATGAAACAAGCATCCAATGCTTCAGGTCTTACTGCAGACAAACTCATTGATTCATCACTTTGATGGCATGGTCCAGACCAGTTACTATATTCAAGTTCCACCTGGCCAATTTCAGTCCCGTACTCAGATGATCTTCTGGAAACAAACAAATTTCACGTTGCTTAGTTGCAATGACAAACTTCATATCTTTTCATAATTATTCTAGATTTTCCTTTCTTGTTTACCTACCTAGGTAGTAGTAGATATACTGTATACTATGAGCTCAAAATCGTTCGTGTTTACTTGTATTTTCCCATAAGAAAATTTAAGGTCCAAAAAGACCATTTTTGTGAATTCAAAAGGTTATATTTTTCATAACAATACCTTACAACCCTACTTTTAATCAATTACCCCTCTAACTTATTCCTTTTGCGTAACCGTCGTATATTTCTATTTAACGTCTATTTTCCTGATATTCCTTATCTAACTTAATAGCTTAATCTTCAATCACATGCTATTGTATACATTAATTTTATATACTACAACTTATTTATATATTTATATGAATCTATTCTTCATCTAATCTGAATTAATATATATTTAACGTATTGGTTGTTTATGTCTAAATTCTTTAGACTAATATATTTCAAGACTAAATTAACATACTATCGACTAACGTTTATAAAATAATAGGGAATATTCATTTTCTTTTCGACCTTACTTAAGGTCGGTTTGACGCAGCTCTAACTTCTTTTCTATTCTGTGCTAATCTAAAAAGTTCTACATACCCATCACAGCTTAAATTTCTAATAAAATAGAATAATAGGATATTTATTAAACAAGCATATACTTTCATTACATATTTATACTACACAACTATTACATTTAAATTAACATATAATGTAAATTTTCATTTACATTTATACGCTAAAAAAAATATATTTTATACATAGAAATTTACTACAACATAATTTGAGCTGGCTACCCAATTTCCATATCATCGTCTATAGAATAATGACCCAGGTTTAGTTGTGTATGATTCCGGAATCAAATACCGCTTATCATCTTGAGAACTAAATGCTATTTTATTCTGAATGATTATATGGACATGATCTTTACATGAATGAATTAAATTTTGTGAAACCAACTTTTCTTTATAGTCGTCCACACAACAAACAAAATCCTCAAATAGGATATGGTTTTAATGACTGATTTTTTTTAATTCCTTTGACTTTTTATTAATGCTGAAATTAGAGAGAGCTGTTGCTCGTGTAGAAGTATCTTTCTCTATACACAAACATTCAGCTTCCTGCTCCTCTCAGTTAGGTTAGTTTAGTTGGTATTGTCTGGAGTTATTTTAGGTTAGTCGATCATGTCTGGACTTAGATTAGATAGCGTGAAAACTTAATAGGTTAGGTCAACGCCGGTCCGCCGGCGTTGACCTAACCTATTAATCGATCTTGTCTGGACTTAGGTTAGATAGCTTCAGGCACTCCACACAGACATTTCAAGTTTAAGGTTTCGTGTTTGGTTCTTGAGAAAATCGCCAATATTTCACCTAATTGTCACATTGAATGTGATATCTTAGCAATTCAGCATAATATTAAACTTTCTGATTGTATATTCAATCAACCTGGTGGTACTAACGACATTTTGATAGGATCACCACAATTTTGGAAGCTCTTGTGCATAGGGCAAATTCAGTTTGCTCCAAAACTCCCAATTTTGTAAAAGACTCGGTTGTAATGTACAGTAGTGTAATTTCACATCTTTTGAGAGTCCACCGATGCCTTCAATCGATTCTGGCAAATTGAACATTAACCTGCAGTCCAATCATTCATTTCATGTTTTGTCCATTTCAAATGCTTTTATGCTCAAGGCAACAAAACGTTGTATGCTTTTAGAGATTGCACAGATCTTTGCTCCATTGGGTCTCCTTTGCCCTTGCATACCTCAGCGGATAAAATTCTCATACAGCAGTATGAAAACCTAAATTGGGACGATCCTGTTCTCGAAAAACATTAAGAAAAGAAATGATACTATTACACAAATAATAGGTGTTATTTAATCTGTTGTTTACCTTTACTCCATAGTGCAGTGTTGTTGTTGTTATTGTTACTTTCTTAGCACCTTCTTACACCCATCCTACATCTCCTTGTATGGGCGGGTGGTTTATCAACATCCCTGGACGATCCTGCTATATAAACACTTGTATGTTGATATGACAATGTTTGTACTCGTGATGCAGTAGATTGTCATGCCGAGTAAAGGAGGCACCACATTGATTGACCAAGGAGGCATCACATTGATTACTAAGGAGTAACAGCTTACCGACAGAAATGTGCGAGACTGAAATTGTTCGAAGGTAAATACGTCAGTAGGTCAATCAGTTTAGGAAGTAAGTCAGTAGGTTACTAGGTCTACATCAATTGGAATTAGGTCAACTATATTGGTCAGTGAGTAGATAAAGAACACCGTCTGGAGATGTTACTAAACTCGGTCTTTCACCCTTGACCAGTGCAATGAGTCATCTGATAGAAGCGCGGGAACCCAAAGGTTAACGAACCCCCAACCGACAGGTCATTGAATCCAGACTTGCAGCAGCTTGAGTCACGCGAAACAAAAAATGCGGGAAAACAAAGGTCAACCACAACCTACAAGAAACAACCGCAAGCAGCGAGAACACAAAGAGCACGCGAAATCAAAGGTCGGCGACCCTAACCAAACAGTGCCCACTGCAAGACTCATCTCCATAAGTGCGGGATCCAAAGGTCAACGAACCCACCACCGACACATCATTAACCCCTATTTACAGCGGCATGAGTCATGCAAAAAACGCGGGAAAACAAAGGGCAACGACCGCCAACACAAAAACCAGAACACAAAGGTCAATGAATCCTATTCAAGAACGGCTGTTCAAGTCACGCGCAAACGTCATTGAACCTAGACAATTACATTATCCTAGGTCAATAACTATGCCAAAATACAGAAGTCAACGACCCAAACACACGTGCACATACTGCCATCGCCCACAATGGTCAGTGAACCCATAGTGTGACGTGACTAGGGGTCAATGATCATCTCCGGAGACGCCATTGAGACGCTTCGAAGTTTAAATAAAAGTATGCTGGAAGTGAGTAAAAAACGAAAAAGTAGTAAGGAAATGAGTGAAAGAAATGAAAACGGTATGAAGGAAGTGGGTGAGAAATTTAATAAGAATACCCAGGAATTGCAAGCGAAATTTGAACAGAATCTAGCAGGATTGGGGAAAAATTTAATATTGGAGTGAAAAAATAAAAGAAATTTGAGTGATAAAATAACTTTGGGTTTAAGATACCAATATGCCATAGAGGAAATGAAATTTGAAATTAGAGGTAAAATGCTACAAATTCTGGTGGATGTAGATGATATCAAAGAGGAAATTGTGCAAATAAAGTCAAATCAGGAATCGCGTGAAAAAGAGATTAATAGTAAAATTAAGGACATGGGTCAGAAAGTAGATGAAATTGAAAAATGCTGTCAAGCAGGGTTTGAATCATTTAGAAATGAATTGAAAAGTTTTAAGACGGATTTTGAAAACAAAGTAGAGAATTTAGAGGATAGAGTAAAAAATTTTAGTAGAAATATTTCACAGAATCTAGGTGAAACCATAAGGTGGTGTCACACTACATTAGAACAATATTCTAGATTTTATGGCGATAATAAATTAAATCCCGAGATATATTTTTAAATAATGTCAATACTTTAGTGCAGGGAAGTTTAGATGAACAAAATTAATTAAACATAGTTAGATCAACGTTGGAAGGCCGTACAGAAAGTGAATTGAAGGTGTTTGAGAATTTTAAATTTAAATTTTTAAAACATTTGAGGAGAGAGGCTTAACCAATAATTTCGAGTAAGGGATGATTTGATTAACGGAAAATATAATACAGATTTCGGTGTAACAAGAAAGTTATACGCTATAAAAAATTCAACCTGGTGAAACAATTAGATCCTCCAACGGAAGATAAGCAGATCATTAAGTATTTGGCAGGACATTTTAAGGCAGAAGTTAAGACTATATATAATTTTACAGAATATTGTAGACAGGGATCTATTCTTGGAATATTTACAAAGATACAATGAAGTAGGTCAACAGAGGAGAATAGGTTTTGTAACTGTCCAGTAAATTTTGATAGGTATCTAAGAAATACAGAACTAGAACATTTTTATAGTAGGAATAATAGTGACGATTATAATAGGTCTAATTGGAATCAAAATAATACACCAAGCGGAAGTCAAAAGGGATAATAATACGAGGACTTAGTAGTGTAGTATTGTAAATAGGGAAAATAGTAATATAAACAATAAAGAAAATATACTAAGGGAAGCAGAGCAGGAGGATAATTTGCTACGTACCTAGACGTAGCCGGAAGAAAAGTAAATACCAGGCTAACTATCAAACGCGGAAAGTGGGGGGAATTCACCTAAATACCAAAAAAACAAAAAAAGAGAACACATCGCCCACGATTATCTATTAACACATAAAAATAAAAGGTTTCTGTACAAACAAGCAAAAAGAAAATAAATTAGGTGTTATTATTTCACAGCAAACAATTTATTGTACGAACAATTTAGAAATTTAGATACGAAGTGCGCATCTCGTATTTCACACAAAATAAAATTAATCAGTAGTAAATAAACGTGTGAGAGCTTTTGTCAAGCGTTTTAAAATTTCACCTAATACTTTTTGGAAAATAAACTAGTCAGTAAAGCGGATAAACATGTGCGTTCTTTTGACAGCATGTTTAAAAATAGTACATCGCACATGTAGAGCGATACTTTCGAACAAACAATAGTCCTACAATGTCAATGTTTCTTATCATGTAATTACACCAAACGTTGATACAGAATATGCCATTGATATACACAAAAGAAAACAAGTTGTATACCTGTAGGTGTCCGGATACTTAGCTCGCAAATCGTCGGGGGTGAGTCAGTATAGAAACGCCATGGTCGTCAGGATACATTTACCCTGCTACCATAACTGCAGCAGCGGTCTACGGACAAAAGCAGTTGGTCTACAAACAAAAGCAGTTGGTCTACATAAAGAAAGAACCTATTTGGGCTCCAGCTAAAAAAAGGCAAGACACCTCCTAGTTGTCGAACAGAAAAACGTGCATTGCTTTTGAAATACGGTGACGAATAAATGTAAAAAATACTTCGACATACAAGCTGTAGAATCATATTCAACAACGGTTCAAAATAACACGAATTCGAACTGCAAATCCTCGCTTATCGAAGCGCAATTAAAACTGGAAAACCCGGGTTTTATGGGATAGTGTGCGACCCTTATTTCAACAAGTCTTTACATTGGAACAATAGAGAAACCCATTATACGCGGTCTTAATGTATACCAAGATAGCAGATACCTAAGACAGGATATAAACTATTTAATTGTAGCATAAACTTGGTTTCGAAATAAATAAATTCAAAATGAAAATTTGTAGAAAGCGTATTTATTATTAATTATGGTGAAGGATTTAACAGATTATCAGATACCTAAAACAAGGCATAGACTATTATATTCATCGAATAAATTTTCGTTTTAAAAGCAAAAGGGATTTGAGTAAACCAGGGAAATTTTAAAGCAAAATTGGAACATAACAAATTCAAGAAAAGTAAATAATAGTACATATGCAGAAACTATGAACAGGCTGACGTCTGTATTGAGACAGGATTTTCAATAAAAGAGCAAAACCAATCACATCTATCAAAATTAATCAATATGAACTATAACGTAAGTTTATAAAGTTTGAATTAGAAAATGATTATAACAAATAAAAACTTACTACCTATTTCTGATTTAAATTTAGAAGATAACGTAATTAAAGTGCTTATAGATACAGGAGCTGAAGCATCACTGACTTCTGAAACTGTATTAAAAATAATATTCAACAATTAATTAATAAATTGATACCCGTAAATACCTACTTTTCTTTTAAATTATAACTTTTGGCTATGGAAAAAGGCAGGTGAACTGGATCTCCTTTGTGCTGACTGTTGCTAAAAACCTGCGATGTCAGGTAAAACAACACGAAGACACAAATTGTGAGCTAGGTGATGCTGTACTTCCCATGATGTGTATGTATTAAATATTACAACTTTGCTACTCCTGTCCTGATGAGCCGCAATTAGGGCGAAATGCGTTAACAGGATGCCCTTGTGGCTGAATTTGAGTCTCTTGCCAATAATTTCTTTTTACTTTGTATTAATTTAAGACTCATTATACCTACTTTTCTTTTAAATTATAACTTTTGGCTATGGAAAAAGGCAGGTGAACTGGATCTCCTTCGTGCTGACTGTTGCTAAAAACCTGCGATGTCAGGTAAAACGACACGAAGACGCAAATTGTGAGCTAGGTGATGCTGTACTTCCCATGATGTGTCTGTATTAAATATTACAACTTTGCTACTACTGTCCTGATGAGCCCCAATTAGGGCGAAACGTGTTGACAGGATGCCCTTGTGGCTGAATTTGAGTCTCTTGCCAATAATTTCTTTTTACTTTGTATTAATTTAAAACCCATTATACCTACTTTTCTTTTAAATTATAACTTTTGGCTATGGAAAAAAGCAGGTGAACTGAATCTCGTTTGTGCTGACTGTTGCTAAAAACCTGCAATGTCAGGTAAAACGACACGAAGACACAAATTGTGAGATAGGTGATGCTGTACTTCCCATGATGTGTCTGTATTAAATATTACAACGTTGCTACTCCTGTCCTGATGAGCCCCGATTAGGGCGAAACGTGTCGATAGGATGCCCGTGTGGCTGAATTTGAGTCTCTTGCCAATAATTTTTTTTTACTTTGTATTAATTTAAGACTCATTATACCTACTTTTCTTTTATATATATATATATATATATATATATATATATATAGTTAGATCTGTGTCACCGACCTTTTTGTTGATAATAGATTCAAACCCACAAAATGTTTATTTGGTTCAATTTCCGTAATGCTAGCTGATACTAAATATTATTTATGTATTTACAGCACAAACCAGCAGAGATCTCAAAGAATATTTAAAGCTGCCAGTATAATAGATTTGCAAGCAACTCGAACCAAATTAATGGGTTTTGGTATGCAACTTTTGGATGGAATTGATCCAAATCCTGATAATTTTGTTTGTGCCGGCATCATACATATGCGTACACAGCAAGTTGGTTGTCTTTTACGCTTAGAACCAAATAGAAATGCTCAGGTATGTATACTAAGGAGCTAAATTCAATCACAATTTATATTTGTCAACAGATGTACAGGCTTACAGTACGTTCGAGTAAGGAAAGCGTGTCTATCGAAATATGTGATCTTTTAGCTGAACAGTTTTAATTTATGAACAAATTAATGTAAAAGTGCATTCCATGATAGTGTTTAAATTAATGTGTTATTGCCTAATATGCATGCATTACCGACAACATTCAGGTTACGCTGCTCAACTCCCCTACTGTTAAATGTAAAATGTAAGTTTTACTTTTCCTATTTTTGCATGAACTCTTTCCATATATATATATATATATATATATATATATATATAGCATAAATTTTCATGCACATAAAATGGAATCGTTCCAAAATTTATATAGTTAGTCTGCAAACTTCATAAATAACTAAGAATTTCTGTCAACTTATTGCTGTGCCATAATTAAGTGATTGAATGTTTGTAGACATTAATAGTATCTATACGATAAATAATTATTAGTAAATAGATATACAGACATGCAATTCTCTTATTATGCAGCATATAATAATTTTATATCTTTAAATGTTTTTGACATTTGTGAATTTTATTTTATCGAATCTATTCATAATACTCATTGGTTATACTTGTGAATGAAACAGAAGTGATTTAAAATAATTAGTCAAGGGATATACCAAAACAGCCGTATTCAAAGTTAGTTGACTTTAATGTTTAATTTACCTTATTAGACCTTATCATTTTAGTCATATTGAAAATTATTAAAAGTTAATTTATATTTTGCATTTGATTATTGTATATTTATCTTGTCTAGCGGTTTGTAGCACAAGCATAGGTAATGATTCAATAGTTGAATTGTGAAACAAATAAGTGCATATTACATTTCGTTACTTCTACCTTCAAAATTAATTAATGTGACAGTTTATACCAGTAGTTACAGTATTGAAGTAATACTTGGATGTTGAAACTATTTATTGTTTAAGCTTGTACTGGTGTTTACAAATCATATTTCCAGGTAGGAATTACAGTTTATCTTATATCATTGCAAAATTACCCCCAAAGTACACTTTTATATTTTAAATTTTACATTATAAATGTTTTATTGCAGAACATTTTTAAAATAATGCTGTATTTGAATACTCGATGTAGTACCGTCCAGGTGGAGCATCGGGGAAATGGCCGCAAAGCAAGCGGCCCCTTACTCAAATTATAATGTATTTGAATACTGTTTTATAAATAAAATAATCCTTTATTGCGAGTGTTTTTAGAAAATGAATTGAACAACTACAATATTTTTGACCACATGAATACCATACATTTGAGTTTACATTTAAAATTGCAGGTTTTAATTTCATTGAAATGTTTAAAGTCCATACATACATAGAGCACTATAAAACTAGTTGATTTTTTTCATAGAGTAACGTATGTATTATATACTTTGGGTAGCTCGTGTATTTTTTGATAACATCCTATATCTATATCTTTTCAATGCTGTTTGACATATTCACAGAAATTTAATCTTTTGAAAAACTAATGTGTTTTTCTGAAAATTAACAGAGCTGTAATTAATGGAAACCACTAACTATGAAATGTGTCGAATATTACCAATATATTAAGATTTGATTACTTTAGGAGCCAAGTAGCTATTGTCCTTCTTTAAAAGAATTCCAATCAGATATACTTGATTTTTCCTATGGAATTATGGTTGTTTCTAGCTCTGTGTAATACAAATTTTTATTACTTTTCTGCTAAGTTAAGGTTATAGATGTTTAATTGTTATATTTATTAAGAAATGGGAATATTTGCTGCAAAGTACATAGCGAACATGGTATTAATACTTATTGAAGTATTGTTTTATATTTTAACCAAAATAGAAAAATGTATGCAGGAAGAACCATTACTCAATTCCAAAATATTCGCATGAGTGTATTTATTTTTGTTCACTTTTCCCATACATTATAGAATATTCTTATAGGAATTATTTTGCCTATGATAGCTTGGTCTGTACTTTCTGCTAAATAATTTCTATTGCACTCCGACTCATACTGTAAAAATGAACATAGGTAAAACTTTACATTGAACGTTTTTAGGATTTATCACAAACCATATAAAATGATTGAAATGTTTAATTGTTAAAATTTTCAGTGTCCAGATTAGCGGATACGTATCACATACTGCTGATAATGTACTTAGTCACAAAATGTTCACCTTTCAGTGATGATAACAATTAGACTCAGATAATCTTATATGAGCGAGAAGGTAATAAACTTTTGAATTCAATGATATAAGTAAAGGATTATAAGTCCATTTCAATAAAATCAAATTGTTATAAGTGGGATTGCCTACTATTCATATGCTGGGGATAAACGGATTTTCATAGTTTGCTGTTAATTACACATTTCATCGATATCAGCTTCCTTAAATTACTGCTGTTAGCTTATTGATAACAACTTTCAATTCTTTTATTTGTCAAATTTTGTAAAAGTGATAACAAAAGCTGTAAAATGCTTTGCGTGTGTAATTCTTAAAAGAAGCATGAATATAAGTTGTGATAAAGATCAAAATAAATAATGGGCTTATTATTGTTTTGCGATATAAAAATCCAGGGTTTTGGAAATTTTATACTTTAGTACTGGAAAGTTTCAAGGTATTTAAAAATTTATTTTTATAGAGAATTTGGCGACTTCCTTAGACATGTCATGTCATGTTGTTTGGAAATGATCCTGCTTTTAGACATATTTTAATAAATTCATGATTTCCTATGAATTTTTCAATATTCACTTATCCTTTTTTACCTTTAAGATCATTTTAGCTGATTACATATTCCTTTATGTCAGTATTGTCTATAATGTTTTGGACCTTACTGTTAAAAATAGTTCCAGTAGCAATTTCAATTTTTTTTCATCTCAATTAACATCTTTTAAGTTATTTTCTACTGAATTAATCAACATGCAATTTTGAAGTGTCACTGCAGTACAAACATCGAGATTAGATCTTCTAAGGTTTAAATTTTTATTATAAAGTGGGATGTTGTTTATTTGAAATGTTATATTTAAACATCAAATGCAATTGTAGTTACAATATACCATGTTTCTCCTTTTATAATTTCTGATGGCAAAGTTAAAGTACTTTTTGAAATAGCCATCAAAAAGTGAATCATCCATGAGTATATATTAAATGTTCCTTATAATAAGTACAAAGAATCAAATGCCACATTAATTATCTTTCAGGGCCCTATTTTTACGTATACTTGTTTCTGTAAAAGAAATATCCAATTTTTTATAATAATATTTAATACATAATTTTTCAAAAGTGCTATTTATACATTTATTATTTAAGCTACAACTTAAAATGTCCGACATTTACCTGACCTAATAGTCATAGCATTAGCGTACTTACAAATTTAAAAGTTGTTCGGCATCTCATTTATATTTTTTTGTTTAATATTAATTATTCATAGCACTTTATATTTGTTTGTTTGTTATTGGTTATTTATAAAGAAATTATTATCACTGCTGGAATGAAGAAGTTATGTTGAAATTTGAACAAAAATAGCTTCAATAAAGAAATTACACCTGATTGTTAAAAAAGAAATGAATTTTGCAAACAATACGAAAAATTATTTAACTTTTGAAACTAACATTCTGACTGCTTAAACGGGTATACAGTATCAATAATGAAACTAAAAATTCTTAAACCTAATTAAATGGAAAAAAATTTAGTTTCCAATAAAATAATATGTGTTTTTGCATGAGATCATTACAGTACCTTGTGGCATAATGCAAATTACATTTAGAGAAATCTAGAAGTTTTTGAAAAAAGTTTATATTTTTGCAGGACAATTATTGAATTGCATATTATACATACAAGGTTTTTTGAAATTCTTTGTTTGGTAAATACGTATTTAATCTTAATATAGCAATTGTAATTGTCAGAAAGTTCTGGTCTGTTGTGTATTATTTTTAAAATTAATTCAATATCATTCTTGGAGATTTTTATTTGTATATAAGTCTTTTACATACTCCTGAGAATATATATATATATATATATATATATATATATATATAATTATAATGGACTGGTAAGTCTTATAAAGTATGTCAAAGAATTTTTTGGGATACAGTCCAATAATAAAACAATGAAATAAAAAGTTTTAATCAAAACTTAACGTTTCGGGAGGTTTTCCTACCATTATCAAAAGCTAAAATGGAAAGAAACCTCATCAGAAAAAATACATAATAAGACCAGATAACTTATTTTGTTCTCTCTAAATCTACAAAAATATATAGGTATTTCTAAAAGATGTACATAATAAAAGTAGGTTTATGATTATCAAATTAAAAAGTGCAAGAAGAGCACATCTTGTACTGGTGACTGTTAAAAACGGAAAGAACGAATCTAACAAAATTATTTGAAATTGACAAGGATAATGTTCCGAAAAAGGACAGCAGTTACACTTCAAGAAGTATTCATTCCTTTAACGATGTTTGAAAAGATCATTATTGTATAAAGCACAGTAAACGTTATGTACTTTATCGACATCCATTTTGTTGTTAATAGGATTGTTTCCTTATTAATATTAAACGATTCTATGAACAACCTGGTCTTAGAATTGGGTTCGCTTTCCAAAATAATGGTACCATTGAATAAAGGCGTATGTTTAGTAGAAGAAACATGTGAAGACAATGCACATTTAGCAGAGTTTTTTCGACAGTCACTCCTGTGGTGGGTTAAACGACTTTTTAACTACTGACTCATCTGCCCAATGTAGCTATTATTGCAGCTACACGTGATCTTGTAAACGATGTTACTCGTTAATAATTTTGGAAAACGATCTTTTAACTTTGTGAATAAACTTTGGATGGAATTGCTATATTCATAGACGATAGCCACCTTAGGTTGTTTAAGCAAGCTTGCCAGCAACGGAGATAACGTTTGTATATACGGAAGTTTTTGATATGTCATGTGTTTTAATAATGTTCAGACTTAGAAAATTACTGTAAATCAACTTGTGTAACATTCCTTTTGGATAACCATTGTTTAATAATCCTTCCAAAGTTTATTCACAAATTTAAGGGATCATACTCTAAAATTACTAACGAGTAACATCGTCTACACAATCACGTGTAGCTGCAATAATAGTTACATTAGGCAGATGAGTCAGTGGTTAAAAAGTCGTTTAACCCAACACAGGAGTGACTGTCGAAAAAAGTCTGCTAAATGTGCATTGTCTTCACATGTTTTTCAACTAAACATACACCTTTATTTGATGGTACCATCATTTTGGACAGCGAACCCAATTATAAGACCAGGTTGTTCATAGAATCGTTTAATATTAATAAGAAAACAATCCTATTAACAACAAAATAGATGACGACAAAGTACATAACGTTTACTCTGCTTTATACAATAATGATCTTCTCAAACATCGTTAAAGGACTTAATACTTCTTGAAGTGTAACTGCTGTCATTTTTCGGAACATTCTCGTTGTCAATTTCAAATAATTTTGATAGATTCGTTTTTGTCGTTTTTAACTGTCACCAGTACAAGACTTGCCCTTCTGGCACTTTTTAGTTTGATAATCATAAACCTAATTTTATGATGTACATCTTTTAGATATACTTATATATTTTCGTAAATTTACAGAGATCAGAGTAGGTTATCTGTAACTTATTATGTATTTTTACTGATGAGGTTTCTTTCCATTTTAGCTTTTGATAATTGTAGGAAACACTACCAAAACGTCAAGTTTTGATTAAAACTTTAACTTTAACATACTTTATGTGTATTATTCTATATGTATGTATGTATATATATATATATATATATGTGTGTGTGTTGTGTATATATATATATATATATATATATATATATATATATATATATTTCCTATTAATAATTATTTTAAAACACTTCTAATCAAAATTGTCAAATTATCATTGTGAATATTACGTTGGTATTCAGATTATTAGTAATTTAATTTTTACAACCATAAAAATGTCTGAAATTGGTAAATATAATTTTAGTGAGAGCAGTTGATTGTATATCATAGACTCCTAACAGTTATTATATTATATTGTATATTGTTATTGTATAAATCATTAGGAACATCATATATCTGTATAATCAATTTCTATTAAGTATGCTATTATTTTATATGTGTAATTTGTGAAATATTGTAGTATAAATGTAGTAATTATTGTGAAATGAAATTTTATGTTCTTATTTCTTGTTTTATTCATGTGTAAATTATAAATAAAATTTCCTTTGGATTATTCACAAGAAACCAAATATTTTGTCACTATTAGTTATTCCAATATTCATCTCTGGAATTGCAACTGTATAAGATGTAAAAGTTATCCTTATACTAACTATAAAAAATTTTAAGACCATTAATGTACCGAGCCATTGATAAGGTGGTCACGAGAGGTCATTGACACCCAAAGCCTACAAATAAAACTAATTAAATATAAAAGAAAC
This sequence comes from Platerodrilus igneus, assembly GCA_036346225.1. Taxonomy (NCBI): domain Eukaryota; kingdom Metazoa; phylum Arthropoda; class Insecta; order Coleoptera; family Lycidae; genus Platerodrilus; species Platerodrilus igneus. The sequence continues at coordinate 1,065,464 of JARFIW010001319.1, forward strand.
TGGAAAAGATAGAAATTTCCAAAGATTCATTGGTTCACCCTGTATAATATAAGCGTGTTGTAAATACATAGCCATAAATATATAAAGTAAAACCACAATTCCGTGCTTGTAAATAATCACTCTAAGATAAATACAAAACCATTTGTTTGTTATAAAAATGCACTTCCCAGGCATAAAATAAATAGTTTTTTGTATAAAAACACGTTTTAAGTTACCGTAAAAGCAAAACACACTTCCCGTGTATTTAAAAAGCCCAATTTTAAATCGATAATACAGCTTTCTATACAAAAGTTAAGCCGTATATGTAAAAATAATTACTCTTGAAATACCTTAAAACGCTTTACATGCGAATGCAAATTGATTTTCAAGCGTAATATAAATACAAAGCCATTTATTAAATTATTATAAAAAACATTTCCGGTACGTAAAATATGCACTTCATTCATTTTAAATAGCATAGAATAGTGCCAGCTTTACGCATTTCACGTAAAACGAAACTACAATCAATCTTGATAATGCTTTAATCATTATAAAATAATTTTGTGTATTAAAAACACGTTTTAGTTTACTGTGAAAGCAAATATTTTTAGTCATTAAGAATGCAAATCTTGTACATGTGTAAAACCCATTGGGAAAGCAATTAATGCTTTAATTAATCATATAAATTGACTCCCGAACGCGTATAACATGTTCAATTTTAAATAAAGAGTTTTTCGAATGTACGGGATTAAGAAAAAATTCGTCATCAAAACACAAAGAAAAGTATAAACTAATGAAATAAACCAGCGTTTATTCTAAGATAAGCGCGGATGTTAAAAATGTAATAAAAATGTTGTAAAATCGATAAGAACGCAGTCTAATAGCCTCACGTGTTAATGAAGGAGTACGACACGACCATTAATCTCGTGGTGTTGGACAAGGACGGGTGGCGTGCGTCACTTATAAATCAATCACGCGGTTTGACGTTAATGAGGAATTCCAAGAAATCTTGCATCAATTAGGTATGTAATCCTTCGATTGGAATCCTATACAATCTAGAAAAAGCGATGTAGTCAAAATAAATTGTACATAAACGGGAACTTTATTAAGAGATTTATTCGATTTCAGTAGTTTGATTCATGTCGATTTATGCTATTGACAATGTAATAATTCAGTCAATTTTGCGTCAACCAAGTAAAAGTAACGTTGATCAGAGTTAAAATAGCATTCAGAGTTTACATATGAAATAGTTTGAAATATGGAAGTTGTTAAATGCAGTTATTTGATGTTGTAATATACAATGAAGATAATAATTCTTCGATACAAAAAGTTATTTTAAAATTTAATTAAATAATTGAATCGAAGATGCACTTTTGGTAACTGATATTCTAAATGGAGATTTAAGCAAATATAGATGATATTGTAAACTGGGATTTGGAACATCAATTTAAAATAAAACCGAGAAAGAAGATTTGGATGAGCGCTCTTTTTACATATAACCGTAAGTATAAATTTTAGATTCCATTGTCTGTAACTGAGATTTCAGTATTTTTGTCATTGGAATTTAAGGTAGAATAAGTCTTAATCATATAATATTTTTGTAAGGATATTTAACAGAGCTCGAAATACTTTGATTTTGACTATATAGATGTTTTATGATATTGCTGTTTGATTTTATTTTGTAAATTCCATTTCTTTCGTTGAGCTAGCCAGACAAAGAAAAGTTAGAAAGGAAGGTGTCAGTAATTTTAAATTTACAATTTGCTGTGGCTGTATGATAGCACTTTTAGTAACGCCCAACGTACCTGTTGTCATATCATCCTTTCAGTGATGCCCAACGTGAGGTCTTATCACAACAATATATATGTATATAGATTGCTGTGGTCTCCCTATTTGAAACCCCTACTTCCTCCTTTTGTGATAGAAATATTACTCCAGCAGTTAGTACCTAAATAAAACTTCATTAAAAATTTCTTGTTTGATTACGATGTTCTAGTTTGGTATTTACGAAATTTGCTTCTCCAAGTTGATCTACCATGACTAGCTCTGCTCCCTAACTTCTACGATATACTCACCACAGCTACTCATTCTCTCAACACCTTTCTAATAAAAATAAAATATTTCAAAAAAACATACACCCTTTTATTCATAAACCTCAAATAATTATTCACATACTCTCAATATTTACAAATTATTTCACGATAAAACATTTCACACTTTGTTTTGTTATTGAAACATTAATCTAAAATTCTCGTGAGCTTTTATGTTGCTCTATATGACAAAATTTCATTCGAAGCAGATGGGCCTCTCCTAAAAACCATAAATTTACGTTCTCCAGGTCTATGTTGAGCTCATTATAAACCTTTAATTTTGTATGCCTAAAATATTGCATCAAGTTATGCTAAAGACCCGTTTACTCCTTACACCATAAAAAATTTGTATTCAAGTATTTATCCTCAGATTTAAATTATTGTCTCTTACATATGTCAAATAAATTACTTTTTAGCTTCTAAAAATTTCACCCAATAACTCAAAACACATCGTTTTTAATAACACCATATCATCACAACAGTTTAACAACAAATAAAAAGTGTTACCTGGCATGTTCTTCTCAATCACCACCTCGGTAGTTGAACTTCACCAGACCCACGTTCCTGGATTACACCATCTTGCTGCTTTCCAACTTTGACTGCATTTCTCTTAACACGTTCATCCAGTTCTCCACCAATTTGTGGACGTCTTCCATACGTCTGCCCGTACAAAATCCCAACTTCGCTTCCTCCTACAACTACCTCGTTCATCCAGTTCTTTACCAATTCGCTTACTTACTTGACATCCTGCTTCAATGGTCTTAATTATTTATAATTATATTCGGCCCATTTAATTTACTTGCACCAACTCGTGCAATTCAAACACCTGTAATTATTCGGACTGCACTATTACACGATTTTCAGCTAGGATGGTCTTCTCTATACTACCAAAAGTAAATGATGCGACTCAGAAAAATCAGAGAAAATAAGAGAGCGATCGCCCCCTCTGGCAACCCTTATATAGCCTCAAAAAAACCCCTTTGTGTCACGTATTTTCACTGCATTCTCTGAACTCCCGTAACTGCCACTTAATTCTACAAATTTTAGCTGTACACAACACATAACGAACTTTGAAAACCAATAATTTTACCACTCCAATCACATAATACTTTGAAACCACGCTAAAACTAACCAACGGTCCAAATTTTTCTGCGAACTCTCCCTTTCCTATCGCCTCTCACCAATCTTAAACACGCCTTTTCATGTTCGCGTCTATATTTTCATTCCACTCATACGTTCATAAGCCCCTTTCCTGTTTTTGTTTTATGATCCCACTATTGCTCTGTCGTTTACGTTTAAAGCTCCCTTCTTCTATATGCGCGCCTTGAAAAATCGATATCTTCTTACGTAAAACCTGTTGCATCTGCGCCCCTATTTTAGCCTCTACAAATACTTGTTTAGTGCGCTCTTGAAACCGTTTGCTACTAAAACACTTGCAATATTTTTTATCTGCCTCTATTACATCCTAACGATTCTCCGTCCCTTACATTCTTTATCGATCCGTTTATGAAATATCCCGTCGGTTGAAGTTAACCTTGTCTCTTTCCATTGAAATGTTTTGTTAACGTCTTCAAGCTTTCACAAGAAATGTTTATCTCCCCAAGCTGTTATTCCGTGAAACCTTGACTTTTTTTGCTGTCTTATACATTGTAATGTTCTACAACGTGCTTTAGTTTACTATTATTTATTGATTTTTACTCGTTTACATATCCTTGCGTTCATCTTAATGTATACAAATTATTGATTTGAACTTAAATATGCCCTTTTATCCCCATTTAATTAATTTGAAGTGTAATACATAAATTATTGTCTTGAGCCTATATTATAACATGTCCGTTTTTATTCCAATTTTATTTAATTGAAGCAAAATAAATAAATCATTGTTTTCTATGTACAGGGTGTTTACACGAATACAGATTTGACCTATTTACACATATTTAACCTAACCTGTCACTGTAATATATATATATATATATATATATATATATATTGTCAAGTTTTTGACTTATGTCAGTTATAGACAGGAAGCTACGCTCAAAATTACGGCTATAAGCCAAGTATTAAATATATAAATATTTTAGATAGTTAATTACACAAGGTAAGTTGATAAATACTATAGTATTACAGTCTCGGTGGCGTTATTGGTAAACGCATGGTTCCGGAAAAACCAGGATACAGGTTCAAGTCCTGTCCAAGACCTTATATTTTCCATCTTTCAATTACTAGCTCGATTTGAAATTATCAATAAAGGTGTAAGTTATTATTTCATCTTATTCACCGTAATACTATAGTATTTATCAACTTACCTTGTGTAATTAATTATCTAAAATATTTATATGTATATATATATATATATATATATATATATATATATATATATAGATGTGATAAGGAGATCACAAAGGGTTATTGAGCACCACATTCTGTGAGAAAACGGACCCGAATGTAAAATTTTCCACGTATAATATATTTTAGCAATATAAGTGTATTTTCATGTAAAATTAACCGCTTTAACCATATATAGCATTGACAAATGCCATTTAAGAACGAAACCCAATTTTAAAACAAGTATAGTCCATGAAAATACAAAAGCATTCAAAAATTCGGATGCAAATATTTATTCTCCTGAAAAATATCAGTTTTATTGCATTTATGCAGACTGAAAAACGAATGTATTAAAATTACTTAGAATAAGACATTGTATATTTATCAAGAAGTAGCAGACAGTGAGATCTGCACTTTCCCACAAGATGATGTAAGAGCAAGGATTACATATAAACCATGAGGAGCCCCTGATTGCAAGTCAGTGTTCGAACTTCATAACTTTAACATTGTTGGTGGTTCAAGCTACTCACCGTAATTTTTAATTATTAATTATTGATTTATTAACTTCAAGTATTTTTGTCAATTTCAATTACTTAATGTTTAATGAATATGATCATCTAACTTGTTGTAACAGAAATAAGTCATTTTTTGTAATTATACAATTAAAAATAAATTTGATAGAAGTGTTTTTGGCGACAAAACTTTTTAAAAAGAAGCTCCCAAAGGCCCAAAACCTATCTCACGTAATTGAAAATAAATATCGAATTAGGTTTTGCATCCGCTGGGGTAACAATTACATCCCATTTGTTAAATGCAAAATATCCTATTCTTTTTATTTGTTGTCTAGGTACTGATACTTTGGTTGATACAAGCATTTTGAGTAGATATAAACGTTTTCAAAGCGTACACCATTCGGATATTTCAAGAGACCAATGACTACATTCGTTTTGCCACAATTGGATGGACCTGTAATGATACACCGTATTGTTGACGGTAACAGTAATCCACGCTTTTGCACATTAATGTTGTTGCTGCAATTATGGTCGGTAATTGGCAACGTCTAACCATATACTAAACGTAATCGCAATATGGTAAGCATTTAAGCGAACAATTCTACTCGCATGACCAGGATTAATGAAATCCTATCGTGGCTACGGGTGACTCAATAGCGATATCAATCACTTACCGGTAGAATTACATTTACCAGCCTGTCGCTTCTGTGAACCGGGTACTAAGCTTCAGAAACGCCTCGAGCGTGGTGATATAGGTCGTAACCCCATAGACGAAGCCTGCATACTACACGACATCACCTACGATCGTTCTACAGACTTAGCAGCCCGACACCAAGCGGATAGACGTCTTACCGAAACAGCACAAAAACGTCGTACGGCACCCGGCGCTTTGTTAGGTGAAAAAGTTGTTGCTTTTGCAGTTAGTTCTGCAATGAATGGCAAAGTTTGGTTTGGGTTGTCGCAAAAAAACGATAAGGTGTAAGGTAAAACGATGTGGTCAGCGTCTACATACAGAAAGTGGTATACCATTCAAGCGTTTAATTCGCACCATTTGGGAACGCATTAAAAACGTTCGTCGAACCGATCTTATTAAAACTACTAAACTTGCAGTGATACCAATCAAAGACATAACAGATTAGGTTCGTAGTATTCCACGTGTAATTCCTGTGCCCAAAACTGGTGGTTTCCTACCTTTAATTCCTATTTTTGCAGCCCTCTCCACAATTGGAGCGTTTTGGGTGGAGCAGCTGAGATTACAAAAGCTATCAACAATGCTAAACTAGGACAACAACAATTGAAGAAAGCGAAACGACATAATATGGCATTAACCAATGTTGATTTGTACAAATACATAAAACGTTTACATATCCCATTTTCATGGAATTTTCATGCGCAATTCACTTCCAAACACAATTCGTTGGCACGAATGTGGTATTCTTAATCATGATACTACACGTGGTGCGGGTACTCATTGGACTGCATACAAAAAAGATGGTTCAAGGGCAGTCTATTATGATAGCATTGGTAATCTATGATCAACTAGGGAACTTGTCGAGTACTTAACCTCATCAGGACCATGCACTCTCTATTATAATTATGAGCAATTTCAACCGCTTACCTCTGTCACTTATGGACACTTCGTGTTGAAATTTTTACTGCGAAATAGTCCTCTGTTAAGTTTCTAGCGCTTTATATATTATTTGATTTTTATTGTATTTTTAACTGCTTTGTGTAAAATGTGTTTAAATGTAAACCATACTTTGTAAGTGTTTCAGGATTTTGCTTTTAACCCTCATCCCAACGACCAATATGACTAGTTGTTAGTTTATCATCAACCACTCAACATGTACACATTCACTTTAACTGGAACTGAGTCTACGCTCACCGCAATCATCAACCCACCAATTGTTCTCGACAATGACCATGAATGCGTTATTGGACTTGCAAACTTTGATACATATTTTTCAATTCCCAATGTAACGGAAGCGAACAATAAATTTTACATTGACGATATCATGCTTACTTTACCAGAGGAACTTATGAAGTGGCAGATATTAATAAGATCATACGATGTAATCTGAACTATCCCCGTGAACGCACTTTATCCAAACGTTATCTCATTGATATTCGAACCAATAATAACAATTTACATATAGAAATCAAAGCATCAGGTATAGTGGATTTTACACAACCAAATTCACTTGCTTCGTTGCTGAGTTTTGTGAAACGTAAGCTGTCGGCTCTCACTACTGCTATTTCGCACCATGCGGCACAAGTGTTTCCAATCAATTCTATCTGCATTGAATGTAATCTAGTGGTAGGATCGTATCGCAATAGCAAACCTGTACACATTTTGCATCAATTCTTTCTTTTGCAGTCGTTGCAGGCTACAAGATTAATGAAAATCCAGTGAACGTCACCTATATGCCACTTAATACACAAACCATCGATCGCATCATTGTTAAAATAGTCGACCAAAACGGTAATCCCATCGTTTTTCGTCGGGAAACCATCACAATTAGACTTTATCTAAAGCGTCTTTAAACGATGGTTCTGCGCTACGAGCATAAACCACCAAAACCTATTAATGGACGCATTGTCAGCAGCTTTACCAGTTACATGACACCAGTGCACTGATTAACACCGGAAAACGTTAAATTTCTGCAAACATTAGGACTCAAAGTGCTACATTGCTAAAATGGATAGTAATATTTTAAATGTTACGCAATGTGCTATATTTGATACAACCATCGTCAATGCCGACAAACATACGCATACACCGTACTCCCACGTATGAGAAGAACGAAGTTATACGAATTCTAATAGAAAATGAAGATGTCTATACATTACCATGGGACAGTGTAATTTATATTGAGGGTACAATGAATAGGTTAGATGATGGCGGTTCACCGACAGCCGATTTTGCCAACAACGGAGATTTATTTTTATTTGAATAAATTCGTCATGAACTTGGTGGAAAGGTTATTGACCGCGTTCGTAATCCAAGTATAACTACAACTATTAAAAATTTCCTATCCTACGATTAAAGTGAAAGTCGTCGCTTAAGAAACGCCGTTTGGTCCCCATCGATAAACTTTATCTCGTTGATGGTAATGGTCATTTCAATGTATGCATTCCCTTGTGCATGGTTTTAGAATTTGTGGAAGACTACCGAAAAATATGTTTGAATATCAAACAGGAGCTTATTCTTATTAGAAGTAGTGCTGACGATGCAGCTATATTGAATTCTGATAAGAAAGAGTCAATTAAAATTACTATTACACATATATCGTGTCGGATTCCAGACATAACCGTTGCAGATGCAGAGCGCTTAAAACTACTCAAACATTTTCAACGCAATGTCACCATGGACACCCAGAATTACAACACACACGCATACATGGGCTGTGAAGACGATTTCTCAGTCAGTTCGACCGTTGTAAGTTGACCAATATGAAATTATATCTGAGTTCATCTATGTATCCTTACGATAATCTTAACATTGATTTCGATACCAATCGCTATTCTATACTATATGAAATGTATGTACAGTTTCAACAATCGTATTACGGAGGCATCAACAAACCAATATTAACGCCCAATGAATTTCAAACACACGCTCCACTTGTGGTCATCGATTGTTCCCATCAAAACATAATAGTGAAAGTGGGAGCGGTTGATGTACAATTAGAATTTCAAATGAAGGAAGCACTCAAAGCTCACACTAGCAGCAAAAGTGCACGATCTGACATGGTGTGATTAATATTGACATAGGAATGTTGAATAAGGTTTTTATCACTTACTATTATATAATCTATCAGAGTGACACTTACATCTGTTGCCCTTATTGGCTCCTCTAAAATTTGCGTAACACCATAGCAGTTTAGAAAGTCTCTATATTTTTTTCCACTACTGGTTTACTAATATTTAAAAGATCAAAATTTAAATCGTCTATGGAAATTATACAACTAGTAGTACTTTACAAGATTGAGTACAAATCCTCCAAGTTTACTAGAAAATCATTGTAATTGTGCATGGAGGAAGAGCACGATAGATAAACACCATAATTATATTGACATTACTAACATTAATATTAATTACCAGATACTCAAAATTCTTATAAGCATTATCGCTAATAACTTGATTAACATTCATAGATGTTTATAGTAAAGTGATACCCCATGCCCATAAGGAATTATCTTTATTTTTTCACCAAACATAATAGTTATTTATATTAATTGAGTTCTTGAAAATAGCGGAATGTTTCTGTAACTGCAAGTACACCAAATGAACCATTTGTGTTAGATAGATAATCAGTCAGCGTGAAAGATGAGGGCAGGAACTGCACAACACACTCAGATAGCCCTCTTTTATGTAATAAAACAGTATACATATTTTTGAGTACAAAAAAGAAAAATAATATACCTCTTTATTTCCAAACAAAATTACACAATATCAGACTTTACATTTTGACAGAATACAATACGACTACAAATAAATTTCATTAGAATATACTTTATCACAGTGTTATTCCAAAAGAGGTACGTTATTGCAGAGAATGACATTTAATTTAAGTTTTAATTATTTTTCAATAATATTTCATATACTAATAGCATATTTATCAAAATAATTAACATAGTTACTTGCAAGAATTTACTTACAGAATTTCCATCATTCAAGCTGTTTGTTAATATATTATCACATAAATATGTATCTAAAATATAATGTTCAACTAAACACAAACAAGTATTACAAGAAAACAAAACATCTAACATAGGTATTATTTATGATATATATATATAAATATTAGGTAGTTAATTACACGAGGTAAATTAATAAAGAATTATAACTAATAAGATAAAATACTAATTTAAACTTTTATGCAAAGCCCAAACGATCATTTCAAATCGAACTAGTAATTGAAAGATGAAAAATATAAGGCCTCGGACAGGATTTGAACCTGTATCTTAAACTTTCCGGGCCCATGCGTTTTCCAATTACGCCACCAGGACAGGGGGACGACAATTGGAAAATTTACAAATCTAAATCATGTACACAACCATACATCAACCTAACTTTCAATTATGTTAAGCATTTTTGTCAATCAAATCTGACAGTGTCAAGTTTTTTTACTTATGTCGGTTATAGACAAGAAGCGATGCTCAAAATTATGGCTATAAACCAAGTATTAAATATATAAATACTAGGTAGTGTTACGTTCATTTACGGCAATAATTGGTTATTTTATTTACATAAATTCCTTTTCTAGTATTAAATTCTCCAACAATACCCAATATATTTTTCCTGTTCAGATAAGCACGCTTTACCATAATTTTCAACTTAATTCATTATCCGTTCATATAAATTACATGTCTATTGTTAAATCCTTCCACATAATTAATAATAAATACTCTTTCTAAGAATTTCTCAACGTAAATCTAGTTGTTTTGAAATAACAAGTTTATGCTACAATTAATTAGTCAAGATCCTGTTAGGTATCCGTGAGCGCGTTATACCTTCCGATAACGTATAATTGCGTTCTAGTGGGTTTCCCATCTAAAGATTTGTCGATATAATATATTCTACTATTCTCCGGTAAAACCGTGTTTTCCAGTTTCAATCGCGTTTCGATAACGCGGACGTTTGCTTTTCGAGTTCATGTTATTTTGAACTCCTTTTAAATTTTGATTCTGCAGCTTGTGCGTTGATGCACTTGTAAAGACTACTCGTTCTGTTACTCCAAGAACGATGCACGTTTCTCCTATATCAAATGTGTAGATTTGGTGTGTATCGGTAAGCGCTTCTGAGTTGTTAATATTAGTAATATTCTCCTGTTTTTAGCTCTTAGCGGGAGGCTAAATTGCTTGTTGCATAGCCCGATTATTCCTTGATGTAGCTCAACTGCTCTTGCATGTAGACCGCCGTTGCAATTACGGTAGTAGCATGGTTGTTGCTGACTACCGCGACGATGCTGTGTCAATTCGCTTCCGAGGGCTGACAAGATAAGTATCCTGACACATGTATGTGACTTGTTTTCCTTTTCTAACATACCCAGGGATAAACCCAATTTGAAATTAGATACGCTAATGTCTGTTCTGGTAAAATCCTTACTAGAAAAGTTTCGAACTTTAATGCTTATGCTTTTTGTACTTAACCCATCTGTTTATACGAAAGTATCAGCAGTATTCTTTTTTTTTCTGCTTAGAGTTATAACAAATGCTTCGTATGGTAAAATCCTTACTAGAAAGGTTTCTAAATTTAATGTTTTTTTAATTAACCCACCCGCTTATACGAAAGTATCAGTGTTATTCTTTTTGGCACTTACTAGATTTATTGCATGTTAGTTACGAATTGCGCACTTCGTGGAACAATTAGTGAATTTGTCCATAGAGTAAATTGTTTTATCAAATAGTAACCTTAGTTATTTTTGTTTTGCTGTTTCGATAAAAATTTCTATATTTGTATTTTTTATTGTAAATTGAACTGTTGGCGATGTATTATTTTTGTGTTGCAAGGAACCTTTCCCCTCTCCGCATTGATAGTTAGCCTGGTATATTTACGTTTTCTTCCGGCTACATCATTGTACGTAGCTCCGAGTTTGTTTTAGTTAATTTTTGCTCCGATTTTTTTTATTGTTAGTGCCTAAGTTCCTACATGACCCGCATTTTCTCGACCTGATACTACTTATGTTTCGTCCCTTACGCTCATTATTATTGGTGGGTTAACTTCAGATTATTGGACTTGTGTTTTCGCCAATAATCCTAGTTCATTGAAAACGCTGGCGCCCAAGATTTTCTTTTTCTTCGTTCCCTCTATGTATATTTTGTTCTCCCCATCAAGTCTAGAGTTGGCTTTTTTCTTTCTCCGATTTTTCTATTGTACCGCCCGTCCTTTCGACGTTTTGTTGTTGGTAGGACGTAGGTGTTGAAATACCATTTATTAATTGGTTATTCCTTTTTTTTTGGTGTACCATGGCATATTGGCGCATCCATGTAAATCGGTTGCGAAAAACCGAGCTACAATACGAACTAGCATCTCGAGGCTTTGACCCCGCACACCCACACACACACGCATGCACGCACACACCTATTCATACATAACTACACTGGGATTCTCTTTTATTTTCTTTTGTGCGATTCTTAAGTTTTTTTTTGTTTTATACTTGGTATTGGTGTCATTCTTTTTGGTTTTATTTATTTTTTCTCGTTCCTTTCGTTCCACTTTCCTTTCCCTATTCTTTTGCTAGTCTTCTTTGCTGTCGGTCCCTGGTCCGATTGTGTTTCGTCCATCCGTTCCTGTGGTAGGTGCTTTCTAGTCCGTTTTTCTTTCTTCGGAGACCACGACCTAATCGACTCTAGGATTAGTTAGCTATTCTTTTCTGTGATTCTTTAGTTACGATTCATGGTTACCACAGTTGATACATCGTTTCTTTTACCAGCGTTCCTCCTCTCTTCTTCTTGTTCTCCTTATTGTTCCTTTACATCCATGAGGCTTGACCTTTGGGTCCTGATTTGGTTGGCACTGTTGGTTTTCTTCCTCCTTCCTTTTTTTCTTTGGAGGTTGATAACCTTACTGCTTTTTTTTAGGAACATCCGTCCGTTGACGACTCCGCAGTGCTGAGGCCGTTCCACCTTAGTCCTCTTTGATTACTTATTGCTCGTCTTCCCTTCTTTTTTTCTCTTCTTCTTCTTCTTTCTCCCTTTCTATTATTGGCCTTCGAGTCGGATAAAAGTTTTTTTTGGTGTTTTGTTGGGTGGTTCTTTTTATTGTTTCTTTTGTTTTCGTAACGAGTTTTCTTTTAGTTTTAAGCGAATTTTCTTTTTGTTTGTTTGGGTTTTTTTTGTTTGGTACTGCCCACTCCCGTACTTTTGCTTCCCTACCGCGACCTTTTAATTTTGCTGTGGGGGGATTTGTTACGCTCATTTTCGGAAATAATTGGTTATTTTATTTACATAAATTCCATTTCTAGTATTAAATTCTCCAACAATACCCAATATATTTTTCCTGTTCAGATAAGCTTGCTTTACCATAATTTTCAACTCAAATCCCTTGGTAATTCATTATCCGTTCGTATAAATTCCATGTCTATTGTTAAACCCTTCCACATAATTAATAATAAATACTCTTTCTAAGAATTTCTCAACGTAAATCTAGTTGTTTTGAAACGAAAAATTTATGCTACAATTAATTAGTCAAGATCCTGTTGGGTATCCGTGAGCGCGTTATACCTTTCGATAACGTATAATTGCGTTCTAGTGGGTTTTCCATCTAAAGATTTGTCAAAATAATATATTCTACTATTCTCCGTTAAAACCGTGTTTTTCAGTTTCAATCAAGTTTCTATAACGCGGACGTTTGCTTTTTGAGTTCGTGTTATTTTGAACTCCTTTTAAATTTTGATTCTGCAACTTGTGCGTTGATGCACTTGTAAAGAGTACTCGTTCTGTTACTCCAAGAGCGATGCACGTTTCTCCTCTATCAAAAGTGTAGATTTGGTGTGTATTAGTAATATTTTCCTGTTTTTTAGCTCTTAGCGGAAGGCTAAATTGCTTGTTGCGTAGCCCGATTATTCCTCGATGTAGCTCAACTGCTCTTGCATGTAGACTGCCGTTGCAATTACGGTAGTAGCATGATTGTTGCCGCTACCGCGGCGATGCTGTGTCAATTCGCTTCCGAGGGCTGACAAGATAAGTATCCCGACACATGTGACTTCTTTTCCTTTTCTAACATGCCCAGGGATAAACCCAATTTGAAATTAGATACGCTAATGTTTGTTCTGGTAAAATCCTTACTAGAAAGATTCCTATATTTAATGTTTTTTTAATTAACCCATCCGCTTATACGAAAGTATCAGCGTTATTCTTTTTGGTACTTATTAGATTTATTGCATGTTAGCTACGAATTGCGCACTTCATGGAACACTTAGTGAATTTGTCCATAGAGTAAATTGTTTTATCAAATAGTAGCCTTAGTTATTTTTGTTTTGCTGTTTCGATAAAAATTTCTATATTTGTGTTTTTTATTGTAAATTGAAAACTGTTGGCGATGTATTATTTTTGTGAATTTGTTCAGAGTAAAATTGTTTTATTAAATAGTAACCTTAGTTAATTTTATTTTACTGTTTCGATAGAAATTTCAATATTAGTGGTTTTTTTTATTGTAAACAGAAAATCGTTGGCGATGCATTATTTTTGTGTTGCTAGGAACCCCTCCCCTATCCGCATTGGTAGTTAGCCTGGTATATTTACTTTTTCTTCCGGCTACGTTATTGTACATAGCAGTAGGTGGGTTGATAAATACTAACATATTACAATTAATAACATGAAATAATAACTAAGACCTTTATACAAAGCCGAAATGATCACTTTAAATTGAGCTAGTAATTGAAAGAAGGAAAATATAAGGTCCCAGACAGGATTTGTACTTGTATCTTAGACTTTCCAGGCTAATGCGTTTTCCAATTATGCCACCGAGACAGGTGATGACAATTGGAAAATTTACAAAATTTACACAACCATACATCAATCTAACTTTCAATTAGGTTTGACATTTTTGTTAATCATATCTGACAGTGTCAAGTTTTTTGGAAAGCCTAAGATACCGGTTCAAATCCTGTCCGGGACCCTATATTTTGCATCTTTCAGTTACTAGCTCAATTTGAAATGATCATTTGGCATACAAGTCTAAGTTATTATTTCATCTTATTAACCATAATACTTTAGTATTTATCACTTACCTACTGTAATTAACTACCTAATATTTATATATTTAATACTTGATTTATAGCCGTAATTTTGAGCGTCGCTGTCTATAACTAACAGAAGTAAAAAAACTGGACACTGTCAGATATGATTGACAAAAATTCCAAACGCAATTGAAAGTTAGGTTGATGTATGGTTGTGTACATGATTTAGATTTGTAAATTTTCCAACTGTCGTCACCTGTCCCAGTGGCATAATTGGAAATGCATGTACCCGAAAAGCCTAAGATACAGGTTCAAATCCTGTCCGGGACCTTATATTTTTCATCTTTCAATTACTATATATATATATATATAGAGAGAGAGAGAGAGAGAGAAAGAGAAAAAAAGAGAGAGATAGCACACACACACACACACACACACACACATACAGTCTTTTGAAAATTTTCAACTACAACAAAATAATATTAATCAATTGGAAAAGCATGGACCCGGAAAGCCTATGATACCGGTTCAAATCCTGTCCGGGACCTTATATTTTTCATCTCTCAATTACTAGCTCGATTTAAAATGATTATTTGGGCTTTGCGTAAAAGTCTAATTTATTATTTCATCTTATGAACTATATATGTATATGTATATATATATATATATATATATATATATATATATATATATACATATACATAGAGAGAGAGAGAAAGAGAACACACACATATACAGGGCCTTTTAAAAATTTTCTACAAG
Organism: Platerodrilus igneus; assembly: GCA_036346225.1. Classification (NCBI taxonomy): domain Eukaryota; kingdom Metazoa; phylum Arthropoda; class Insecta; order Coleoptera; family Lycidae; genus Platerodrilus; species Platerodrilus igneus. The sequence goes on from JARFIW010001319.1 coordinate 1,080,817, forward strand.
AATGAAATAATATTAATCAATAAATATTAATCAATGATGCCAGTCTAGTACTTGAGAAGCTCTAAAATGAGAACAAACTTTTTTTGCACGGCAGATTAGAACAAATTAGAAAAATTAATGTTCCAATTGGAGCTGCAAATAATATAAACACATTGACTGGCATATTAATAAATATCCTAACCTTATAATAAACGTTATAATTTATGTACCATTTGTCATTTTTTACAATCATATATGGTGCATAAATCTCTCTAAAAGACGTAAGATGCACATGGAAGCCCACTTTGAAAAGCATCCCAGTGCATACATCTATATTAGCTGATTTTTTAAATTTATCCAACAGGTATAAAACAAGTCTTTTGCAATTTTAGGTATTGGTGAATCAGTGCATTTATACCGACTTAAAGTTAAGAAATTGTACAGTTGCCTTTTTCATTAACTTTTGTATTTCTCTTTTCCAGTACCATCAGCAGTGAATGAAATATATCAGAAGCTGACTGCAAAAAGAAATTTTATTAAATTCAGTTTTAGTAAGTTAGCTGTTTCTTTCTACACAAAATAAAAGCATTTGTATATAGAATTCATTTTAATAAGCATTCTAAATGTATTAAGTAATATTTTTTACTTTAATATAATAAATTTTCACTATTTGGAGGAAGAAAATCTTGCTTTAGATGGACGACAAGAGAAGTCCAGTCTTTAACTTCATTTTTTATTTTCCAAAACCAATCAATAGAGTTCCCGTCAAATAATTCTATTGCCGAGGTGAATAAATCTTCTTGAAAAACTTTACGGGTTTCTGTTAATTTACGTTTTTTGGATTGTCATTAAATTTAATAGACCAAGAAGAAATTGGTATAGGGTTAGATATGTACGTTACAGTAGGCGGATGTACATTAATAGTTGGAGTGGTATTTACTAAAGGAACTTCACTTATTCCACTTGAAATTTCATATTATTCAACTTTTTCATACAAATTAAAATCTAATAAAAGTGCGGTTACATAACTTTCATTTTTGAAAATTGTTGCTACCTCAGTATTGGTTTCATAAATAACTAAACGTTTTATGTGATTACAAACATGAGCTAAACGCGACCTAATTCTTTTATACACGGGATCATTACTGTTTCCTTCAAATTTTTGTAATAAATTTTCTAGAGAATTAAGGGTAGATGATATAGCTTCACTTTCTTCTTCAAATGTTTTCATATAATTAGAAAGATCAATTTTCGAACTGGGTTTTGTACTTTCAATATGTAGTTATCTAGCGAATAGTTTACATTTTTCTTCTATGGGTTTATTACAATGTATCGATCGAATAGAAAGTTCGTATTTGAGTTCCTCTTTTAATAAATGACTAGCTTGGAAAGAATTTTACATTTTATTTTTGTTTTTACTATAATAATTTTCAAGTTTAATTGTGTAGGTAAAGAAAAGTTTATAAAATTTGTTAATAATATAGTATTTTTACTTCCGAGTTTATATGTAAGTGTTGTCTGAGAAATATACAATTATTGTATATTGTATTTATTTATATAAGCACTAAATAGCAACATTAAGTTTTATATGCGAGAAAAATATTAGTTGGGCGCCAGTGTTCCGTTTTTCTATCTTCTACTTGGGCAAAGGACATAGAGCACACAAAACAAAGTATGAAGACATATTTTGGCAAAGCTACTTCGATCTTCGAGATTGCAGTGATCGCAAGAGACCAAGATCATCAAGGTTAAGAGCAATAATTTAGTTGTAAGGAAACTCACTAAAATACTTTATACCAATGTTTACTGAGAAACTATAATGACAAAACAGTTAATATTAATTACACCTTTAATACCCAAAAAGTTTCATGAAACCTTCCATTCATATTTAAGACCAGGTTGAATATTTAGTAAATCTGATCAGGTAAACATAATAAACAAGTAACAACATATTTAATAAAATTTCTATAAGTTATGGTAATTAATAGTTGCATTGACGCAAAGATAAGACAAAATTATTACTGGGACTTATTACTACAGACACTATTTAATGGATAATTTAATTGTAAAGTGAAATCTCATACCTGGATGTAGAATAACTACAAAGTGTAAATTGTTAAGGTGTTCGGTAGCCTATCAGGTTCTTTAATCACAACGTAAAGATTGACTTAAGCTAAAGCGCCCTGAAGTAGACATAAACCAAATGGCATCCAGACCATAACATCAAACTAGAGGAAAATTCAGAAATATCCAACAATAGATATCCTTATTAGAAGACATGATGATATGAACACATGTCCATTAAATATAACAATTAAACGACGTTTCCATTATTAGAAATCCGTCCTAAAAGCAGAAGTCCATCCCAAAATTAAAGTCCATCCCTAAAATAAAGTCCATCCCTAAAATGGAGTCCTAAAAAGTGGTACATTTTAGTGATTAAGTAAAACCACCTGTTGTGTAGACAACAGCAAAAATTCATCTTAAAACATCTTACCGTCCTTATGTTAAAAGACGAGCTTATAAACACAATTGAAACAAAACTGCTTCAAGCAAATATCCTACAATAATCTTTTTTATGAAAATTTCGTTTTAATTAGAAAAAATTACATACCATTTTAGACCGCATTTTACTTCTTTAAAACTGAGTCGTCCTTTTGGAAGGTAAAACGAGAAAAAACGATATCAAGACACACATAAAATGTATTAACATGTTAAGAAAAGAAACGAACAAACAGCTGTTTAACCAACAATTTCTCAATCTTTCAAAACTACAAGTTATGTCAATCGACCAAAAGATAATTATCTAAGGAACGTAGACAAAGACTTGTTACGAATAAACTGTTTTTAAATATACATCAAAGGAAAGTGTTAATGTTTAACTTCAAGCATAATATAAGATTAATATTAGGGATTCTTTATGTAATATAAGGTATTGTGAATAGACAGAATAAGAATTCTAAATGCTCTAAGATTGAATTAAGTAAGTGAAAAGTGGATGCGTTGTAACATGGCTAGGCGTCAGCTAAATGGCATGTTACAACCTACTTGCTTCATATTTCTAACATTCCACGCTCAGACCCGCAAAATGTTCCCGACTCTTATTCTGAACTTTCCAATCGCATCCTTCGGAGTAGTCCCCTCCCAGAGATCCAAATGGGGAACTATTTTAACTCCGGAATCTTTTACCCAAAGAATGCCATCATGATTATTACAATTTAAGTACGCTGTGTACTTGGGAGGTAATGTAGTGGTTTCCTGTTGCCTTCCACATCCCAGTAGTGTGCCTTAGAATGCCATGCAGACCCCCCTATTATCTCTGCCACTCTAAGCACTGAAGGAGCTGTTACCCTCTTTCAGGACCTGTCTTAGTCTGGTTCCTCACCAAGGACCCCCACCAATTTGGTAAAACCTTTGGTTCGGCTCTTTAGCTCATTGGAACACGCAACTGTTCACCCGTTCTGGTGAAGTAATTTAAAAATAACAGTGTCCAATAAAAATAAATACAAGTATTAAGATTGTTATAAAAGTGACTTGCAGTAAGTTAATTCTGCAGATTTTAGGAAACCGCAAGTGGAACCGTATAATTTATATTAATTTAAGTAAAGGAAATATTTTAGTGCTTCAAATACTACTTTTAATTCTGCTCAAGTATTAGTTCAAATTCTGTTCAAATACTAGTTCAACTTGAATTGAAATCTATTTGATTTAGTTTTATATATCTATATATATATATATATATATATATATATATATATATATATATGCTGTGATAAGGGGTTGTTTAAGGGTGTACTTTATAGTAAAGGTCATTTAGAAATGAGAAATTACCATAGGCAGTAGAAAACTGCATTTATTGAGTAAAGAATTGAGAAATGGAGATAGTTTGTAAATAGTAAGCAGTCAACACCCTGTATATAAAGCATAAATAGTTTTAAGTGACTCAAATAAACATAGGAAGACGCATAGTTAGCGTAGAAACAAGGAAAACATTCATTAGGTAAATAGTAAATATTTAATACCCTGTAGATAAAGTTTTAGTTAATTTAGGTAAAGCAAGTAATGATATTTTTCAGTGGAAGCACGCGTAATTTATATGTAAACATAATAAAGTGTAAATAAACACGCATTGAAAAAACTTCTAAACGATTAGATTAATACGGAGATAGAAATAGAGCTTCAGGAAGCATAATATAAATGCGTGCAAATAGTCACCCATTTTTGATAAGAAAGAAGATTAAAAATTGCATAAACAGGCAGATATGAAAATTAAAAGTCGAATTGCATCAGTTGTTTATGGAAAAGCAATTAGATTTATCAAAACACCGCATGTTGATAATGAAGACAGCTGCAAGCAGATTACAATTATTGGGAAGCATAGAAAATTACATCAGAAACTACTTTGAATGCAATTATTTGATTGGTTATAAATGAGCAACGAGTTTCTAGACAAACCCACTCACGGAGTAGGAGAGAAAAGATATATTAACAGGTACAGTGATAACGAAGTCAGTTTACAACTCAACAAAGGCCGAAGTGCGCCACTATGAAATAAAGTGATACGTAATAATAATAATTCAAAGTGAAAAATTGTAAAAGTGCTAATATGAAAATTATAATTGCCGATTAAACGTAACTAGATTATGGTGAATTTATTTTAAACTAAAACATAAAAATAATAGGGCTTCTAAGTCCGAGGGAAACAAACGACAATTTCTAAGTCTGGGGGAAGAATAATACAATTTCTAAATCCGGGGAAACAAACTACAATTTTTAAGTCCAGGGAAACAGACTACGATATTCGAGTACGTGGAGAATAAATGCAATAGGGAAAATAAATGATGATAGTACAATTCTAAATTTGGAGAAATTGACGAGAATAAGAAGTAATAAGTCTGAAATGAAACGACAATAAATTGGGGTGCATAAGTTAATAATGGTAGTCTAGAGGGTGATGGCAACAATTTAAATGAAATGGTTCAAGCGTGTGGATAGACAGTATTTCGAATGGGCATGTAATAATCCTACATTGGGGGAAGATAATTTTTATTCAAATGGATGCGTCGATGTGAAGAAAATATACCAGGTCAGATTTTTAGTTATAAGACATTTTATTTTTCTATATATTTTTATTTTGAATATTGAATTTGCTTAATATAAATGAATGTGAAAACGTCAACAAAGGATTTAAATACGTATAAAGTGCATGATATGATAACAGGTTTAGAACGTTCTACACTTCGTTCATAAAGATAATAGGTTTTTTGGTGATTTTGGGTTTTGAGTAAATAGTATATGATGTTTAATAAATGAAATTTACAACATTAAATAATTGAAAAGTGTATTTCAAATAATTTACAAAAACTGTACATAATATATTGGTTTCATTATATAAAATCAAATTACCTGAATTTTATAATTCCAAATAAATGCTAGTCGAGGTCATAAGATAAAGTGAATGGGAGTAGTTTGTTAATTTAAACAGTTCAAGGAGGAGCTACAAGTTGAATAGGAAATTGATAACGAGGAAGGCGGTAACGTATCAAATTTTGTTATTGGTAGACAAGGTTGGTTCAAGATAAAATCCAGTTAAGTTTTTGGAGGGAATTATATCAACATTAATAAGATGGACCAACGTCGGAGGAAATAATTACAATCTTGTTTATACATAGCAATAAATAATATGGCCGTCCAAATGATGGAGCGCGAATAATTTAGAGGGACATAACAATAATAATATAACAGCCCAACGTAGGGACTCGATAATTCCAGTAGCATAGCAATATATATATATATATTTATATATATATATATATTTATATATATATATATATATTGCTGTAATAAAGGTTGTTTAGGGGTGTATTGAGTAGTAAGGGTCGCGTGGTAACTGTAAATAGTAATGGGAATCCGAAAACTGCATTTATTTAGCAGAAAAATAAGTAATTCGTACATTATGTAAATAGCAAGCATTTAACACCCTGTATATAAACCGTAATTAGCTTAAGCGATGCCAGTAAGCATATCTTTCAGCAATAGAACGCGTATTCAGCAGAGAAATAATCGTACATGTATTTAAACTACGTTAAGGAGTGTTTTACAAATTTATAAAATAAATACGCAGAAGATAAGAAGAAACCTAATAAATCTTTATGCAATTACGCTGGAACCACGAACGCTTTCATAAGAAAACGCATAAATAAATAAATAGATACATGAACGAAAACAGTACTAGAGTTACATCATTTATTTTGTACAATTATCCAAAAGCATTATCTATACAAAACAACAGACGTAAGTAAATGTCTGGCAACAATAACAATAGCAAATAACAAGCATGATATGCAAATCCAAAATAATTTCATCAGAAACAGCTTAAAAATACAGGGAATATTAAAGACAAAAGCTGGTTGGTTGAAACAATCTGTAAAACTGCTTGGAAACCCAATCGAAAGGTAGTGGTAAAAGCTATTTAACACCCACCGGTGATAAGACAGCTCAGTCTACACTTTATGCACGTTGAATCCACATCACTTTTAACCAGAAATCTACGCGTCAAATAAATAAAGTTTATAATATAGTAAAAATAGTGCTGCATGAAAATTGTTTTAAAAATATATGAAAAGTTTTTGCCGTTTTTTCAGAAAACGTGAGTAGAAATTGGTTAATTAATTTAAATTAAATATTTTGTAATGATATAGGGCTTCTAATCTGCGTCGAAGACAATTCTAATTTTGGAACAATTCAATTCTAATCGGCTTCTGGACTATTTTTGGTTCACTTATAAAACAATTCTAATTTTAATTCTGGTATAATTATGGGACAATTCTAATACGCTGCTTATTTATGATCCGAAGTCTGGAATTTCAAGTGGTATTTAAGAGAAGAGATTCAAAGCACATGCAGAGAAATATAAAATAAACCACGAGGTGATTTTTGTAAAGCAAGGGGTAACCGTACTGAAATATTGGTTCGACAAAGCAGAGCATTGGTATTCGATTGAAGACAACAAGAGGGTGTTGATCCACAACACGAAACAAAGCAGGTCAGATCTAATTAATTTTAAGGAATCTTTTCAATTTAAATTTTAATACTGAATTTATTAAATTTATCCAAAAACTTGTAAAGAGTCAACAAGGACATTGAGTACGTTAAAACTTATGTAATAATCATAAAAGGTCTCAAACGTTCCTGATTTTTTTGTAAAAAGGTGTTGTTTTTGGTGACTTTATATTAAATTAAAAGTATATAAATTTTGAGATAAATAATCCATATGATATTAATTGATTGAAGGGTGTATTTAAAGAATTTCAAAAATTGATCATCGTAACGTTGTGCACTATGTGTAGATTAAAAAAGGCTAGCCGTGGCATAATAATAAAGTAAAAGATTAATTTGAGAGAAACACAGAGCGGTGACATTAAGTAGAACGTTTATTACATCCGATTACAAGTGAGGGGGGGGGCTTCTACAGCAAATTTATGGCGACCCAAACGTAGGGGCAAGAATATTTTACCACGATAAAATACAGCGACCTGAACGAAGAGGCTCAAATTAAATTAAAGAAATTTGATAATACGACCGTGGGATTTAAAATAAAATAATTAAATTAAACTGGGACTATAATTAAAGAGTTTTAAAAATCACCGAAATCAAAAATTCAGAGAAATTTGTACATTAATTAAATTTAGGCAGATTTATTTCAATATTTAAAAGTTAGTGTAAATATAAACTTCAAAAATGGAAAGAGGATCCCAAGAAAGTATAACATTTGAAAGGAGTTCTAGCGAAGAACAGAGGACCTCACAAGAAACAAAAATGGCGATTTTGATGGCGCTGAATAGTAAAATGGACAAAAACGAAGAGGCCATAAAAACATGACTACGAAAATCGACGAAAATAGTGAAAAATATAATTATATATTGCTGTGATAAGGGGTTGCTTAAGGGTGCACGTTATAGTAAATGTCGTTCGGGAATGAATAATTTGAATAGGCAGCAGAAAACTACACTTATTTAAAGAAATAATTAAGAAATAGACATGGTTTGTAGATAGTAAGTAGTCAACACCCTGTATATAGAGTAGAGATAAATTTTGGGCGACGCAGGTAAACATAGGAGGACGCATAGTTGGCGTAGCAATGAGAAATGCATGTATTAAGTAATTAGTAAATATTAAATATCCTGTAGATAAAGTTTAGTTAATTTAGGTAAAACAAATAAGGATATTTTCAGTAGAAGCACGCGTAATAAATGATAAAGTGTAATTAGACACGCATTAAGAAAAAGAGTTCCAGACAATTAAAGTAATACGGATATAGAAATAAAGTTTCAGGTAGTTAATATAAATGCATACAAAGATCTAATCATTTGATAAGAGGAATGATTAAAAATTGCGTGAATCACATGTAAACATGGAAATTTAAAATCGGGTTGCATCAGTTGTTTATAGAAAAGCAGGTAATCTATCAAAATACAGCATGTTGATATGAAAGACAGCTGTGGACAGGTGGTGATTATGAGGAAATGTAGAGCATTGCATCAGAAACTGTTCAATATGTAATTATTTGATTGGTCAGAGACAAGCGACGAGTTCTAGACCAAACCCACGCATGGAGCGGGGATTCGAGATTATATTAGCAAGCACCTTGATGGGAAAGTCAGTTTTGAACTCAATGAAGGCCAAAGTGCATTGCCATTAAATAAAATAATACGCAACGAGTATAAAAGTGAGAAATAAAATAAGTGCAAATATGAAGATAATTACCGTTTAAACGTAAGTACGTTTTTAATGAATTTATTGTAAACTAAGACATAAAAATAATAGGGTTTCGAGGTCTGAGGAAATTGACTAGGATTATGATGTTAAGAAAAATTACAGTAATACAATTTAAATGTCAAGGGAAGAAGAAGAATAATACAATCGTGAAGTACAGGGGTGAAACAAACTACTATTTTAAGTCTGGGGCAAGAATGATAAATTTGAAGAATTGAAATAAATTGGGTATATAATTTAATGATGGTGATCCATAGTGTAATAATTTGAATGGAATCCAGAATTGGGAAGATCATTTTAGTGGAAGCATCGATGTGAAAAGATAAAACCAGGTCAGATTTTCAGTTATAAGACATTTGTTTTCTATATGAATTTTATTTTATTTTTAATATTGAATTTGCTAAATAAGAAATGCTTGTGAAAAGTCAACAAAAGAAGTTGCATACGTATTGAATGAGTAATAGAAAACAGGTATAGAATATTCTACATTTGTTGGTAAGGATCATAAATTTTCTTTGATGACTTTGAGTTTTGAGTAAATAATTGTTAATAAATGAGATTTATAAAATTAACTGATTGAAAAGTGTATTTCGAATAATTTCAAAAGCTGTACATAACATATTGGTTCTATTATACAAAATCTAAATTTACTGAATTTTATAATTGCAAATAAATGCTAGCCGAGGTCATAAGATTTAAATAGTACAAAAGGCGGAGCCACCAGTTGAGCAGGAAAGTGATAAGTCGAAAGGCGGTAACGTATCGAATTTTGCCATTGGTAGATAGAGTTGTTTACAGATAAAGTCCAGTTGATAGCAATATTAGGAAAACAGCTGGAGGAGGAAATAATTACACCTAATCGTGAATATTAAAATGGTGGTTCAATAATTTAGAGTATGGCAAATAAATAATGCAACACAAAGTCGGGCATGATAATTATTCTACGAATAGCATAGCAATAAAGAGGCAGCCCAACGAAGGGGCTCGAGTATCCAATATTATAGCAATAAAGATGGCTACCCAAGTTGGGGCATGAATAAAACCACAATAAAATAACCTGAGATTAAGAGGCGTGAATTAAATTAAAAATAAATTTTAAATACAATTGCCAGATTCAAATAAATAAATTAAACTAAACCGGGGATTTGAAAAGTTTCAATTAAAGGAAAAATAGAGAAATTTGTACAGTAATTAAAGTTAGGTAGATTTATTTAGTATTTAAAAGTTTAGAGTAAGAATAGTAATTTCAAAATGGAGAAAGGATCCCAAGAAAACATAACGTTGGAGAGAAATTTGAGTGAAGAAAGGCGAACTTCACAAGAAACCAGAATGTTGGATATTTTAATGGCATTAAATGATAAAATGGACAGGAGTGAACAAGCCATAAATACAGTTACAACAAAAATGGAGGAAAATAATGAGAAATTAGGGAATCAAATCAAAATTCTTAGTGATGGACTGAAAGAAACAAACCACACTATCGCGGAGATTAAAGCACAGTTGAATGGAAAAATTGGGAGAGTTTCTGAGGAAATAGAATGCGTATGGGACCATGTTTCTTTAATCAAAACGAAACAAGAAGACTACGAAAGTGAATCCAAGAATAAAATTACGAATTTAAATATTAAATTAAATAAAATTGAAGAAAGTTGCGAAACGGAGTTTAGATCAATAAATCAAGAAATAAATAATTTAAAAGGTAATCCGATAAATTTTAATAGAGAATCAAATAGGTTAATTCAAACGAATCTTTCAATTGAACAGTTTACGAAATTTTATGGGGACGGAAAATTGAATCCTAAGATATTTCTGAAAAATTTTTAAATGTTGATACAGGGATCTACAGATGAATTAATGAAATTAAATTTAATTAGGGCAATATTGAGGGGGAATGCTGAAAGATGGTACAATTTAGTTGAGAGTGAAATAGAAACGTTTGAACAGTTTGAAAGCAAATTTTTACGTCAATTCTGGAATGACAATCAGCAAAATCGAATACGAAGTAACTTAATTATGGGAAGATATGATTCGGCGAAAGGGATAACGCGAGAATCATATGCGATTGAGAAATTTACCGTAGCGAAGCAATTGGATCCTCCTTTAGAAGATAAAATTATTATAAGGTATTTAGCAAGTCATTTTAACGCTGAAGTAAAGCGATACATAACGACGCAAAATATAGTGGATAGAGATACGTTTATTGATTATTTGCAGAGATATGATGATTTGGAAAATGATTATGAAATGGGAAATAATGTTAGGGATCGACGCACGAATTTTATAAGGAATGATGAGACTCGGAATAATTATAGAAGGAACAGTTACAATTATGATCGCGGAAGAAATTTTAATAGGGAACTATGGAAACTTTAATAATGATTTTAGGCAAAACAGGGATACTGGTCAGATACCAAGGCAACGAATGGAGAGAACGAATCATGAGGGAAATTATAATAATAGGGGAATAAATAGGCAGGAAAATGATGATCGACGGACGCAAGCTAGAAATATTAATAGTATGGAAATAAGAAATACGAATTGCACAGATACGGGGATAATGAGTCAGGCAGGACCTTCGATGCGAAATCAGGATTTTTGAGTACGGACGAACCAAGGAAAATTCTACGAATTAACGGATATGAACACCAGCGCGAGTTTATTAAATATGAAATGGATAATGAATTAGGAAGATTTGAAAGAAACTTATTACCAATAATTAATTTAAAGGTGGAAGATAGAATAGTTAAAGTGTTAATGGATACTGGAGCAGAGGCATCACTTGTTGCGGAAGAGTTTGTTAAACGAGAAAAATTGAGGGATAAAGCGATAGCTATAGCGAGGTGTAATTTAGTGGCACCAAATAATAAGAGATTTAGTGTAATAAATGAAATGGTAATTCTGAGATGTGAAATGGGGGATAAAATATGGGAAAATGAGTTTATGGTAGTACCTGGACTGAAGATAGATGTTATATTTGGGATGAATATGATAGATAAGTTGGGGTTGAAGATAAATGCGGAATGCAAAGAGATTGAGTGTAATGGGAAATATATTAAATGGTATGAAGAGGGGAATATAGTAATAGAAGACGACTGCGTAAATATTAATCAGTTTAGTGATGAGATAAATAATGGGGGTAATGAAAATGAAGATATTAAGTGTCCAGATGATTTGAGAAATAGGGTGAATATATTATTGAATAAGCATTCAGAATTAATTGGGTCGAAGTCGAGAATTGCCAAGGGTTATGTGCACAAGTTAGAAATAATAAATAAGGAACCGTTTAACAGTAAAATATATCATATTCCAGTAGTATATGGAAATAGAGTGAAGGAAAAAATTGAGGAAATGTTACGTGAAGGTATTATAGAGAGCTCCAGTACGAATTTTGTGAATTTATTAGTAGTCGTCGTAAATAAAAGGGATAACAGTATTAAGTTAGGTATAGATACAAGTGAAATTAATAAGCGAATGAAGCCGCAATATAATTGTCCACCAAAGATAGATAGAATATTAGGGAAAATAGGTAATAGGAAAATTTATAGTAGATTATATTTAAAAAGTTCATTTTGGTTGATTCCATTAGCGCGAGAATCAAGGAAGTATACGGGTTTTTCGATAGAAGGAAAATTATATCAATTTAGGGTGGTCCCGTTGGGTTTGTCCTCGAGTACGGTTGCATTGGTGAAGGCGATGCAGAACATTTTGGGACCGTATGAGGAATTTTGTATCCACTACGTGGATGACGTGTTAATATTTAGTGATAGTGTGGAACAACACTTTGTTCATTTAGAAAGAATATTATTAGAATTAAATATAGCAGGTTTAAGGTTAAATTTAAAGAAGTGCGAATTCTTTCAAGATAAAGTTAAATTTCAGGGATATCAAATCAGCACGAAGGGCATATTTATAGATAAAAATATGATTGAGAAATATAGATTAAAAGTACCCAGATTTAAGAGTGATATGGGGGAAGTTAGAAATGAATAAATTTAATTGACCCATGCAAAAAAAGATGAATAGATAAAAGGAAATGTAAAATAAAATTATGAATAGGTATACATAGAAAAATAGAATAGGATTTGAATATAAGAATAGGTATAGGTATAAATAGTATAGTATAATAGGACATAGGTATGAGATAAATAAAATGTAAATATGAGTTTAATAAAGAAAATAGTTAGATTTTGAAATGGAAATAAAAATATAATAATTTAATACCAATGTGAGTTTAAGTTCACGTTGGGCGCCAAAAAGGACATTGTTATAAAATTTCATATTTTAATTTGGGGGAATTATGCTGTGATAAGGGGTTGCTTAAGGGTGCACGTTATAGTAAAGGTCGTTCGGGAATGCATAATTTGAATAGGCAGCAGAAAACTACACTTATTTAAAGAAATAATTAAGAAATAGACATGGTTTGTAGATAGTAAGTAGTCAACACCCTGTATATAGAGTAGAGATAAATTTTGGGCGACGCAGGTAAACGTAGGAAGACGCATAGTTGGCGTAGGAATGAGAAATGCATGTATTAAGTAATTAGTAAATATTAAATATCCTGTAGATAAAGTTTAGTTAATTTAGGTAAAACAAATAAGGATATTTTCAGTAGAAGCACGCGTAATAAATGATAAAGTGTAATTAGACATGCATTAAGAAAAAGAGTTCCAGACAATTAAAGTAATACGAATATAGAAATAAAGTTTCAGGTAGTTAATATAAATGCATACAAAGATCTAATCATTTGATAAGAGGAATGATTAAAAATTGCATGAATCACATGTAAACATGGAAATTTAAAATCGGTTTGCATCAGTTGTTTATAGAAAAGCAGGTAATCTATCAAAATACAGCATGTTGATATGAAAGACGGCTGTGGACAGGTGGTGATTATGAGGAAATGTAGAGCATTGCATCAGAAACTGTTCAATATGTAATTATTTGATTGGTCAGAGACAAGCGACGAGTTCTAGACCAAACCCACGCATGGAGCGGGGATTCGAGATTATATTAGCAAGCACCTTGATGGGAAAGTCAGTTTTGAACTCAATGAAGGCCGAAGTGCATTGCCATTAAATAAAGTAATACGCAACGAGTATAAAAGTGAGAAATAAAATAAGTGCAAATATGAAGATAATTACCGTTTAAACGTAAGTACGTTTTTAATGAATTTATTGTAAACTAAGACATAAAAATAATAGGGTTTCGAGGTCTGAGGAAATTGACTAGGATTATGATGTTAAGAAAAATTACAGTAATACAATTTAAATGTCAAGGGAAGAAGAAGAATAATACAATCGTGAAGTACAGGGGTGAAACAAACTACTATTTTAAGTCTGGGGCAAGAATGATAAATTTGAAGAATTGAAATAAATTGGGTATATAATTTAATGATGGTGATCCATAGTGTAATAATTTGAATGGAATCCAGAATTGGGGAAGATCATTTTTAGTGGAAGCATCGATGTGAAAAAGATAAAACCAGGTCAGATTTTCAGTTATAAGACATTTGTTTTTCTATATGAATTTTTATTTTATTTTTAATATTGAATTTGCTAAATAAGAAATGCTTGTGAAAAGTCAACAAAAGAAGTTGCATACGTATTGAATGAGTAATAGAAAACAGGTATAGAATATTCTACATTTGTTGGTAAGGATCATAAATTTTCTTTGATGACTTTGAGTTTTGAGTAAATAATTGTTAATAAATGAGATTTATAAAATTAACTGATTGAAAAGTGTATTTCGAATAATTTCAAAAGCTGTACATAACATATTGGTTCTATTATACAAAATCTAAATTTACTGAATTTTATAATTGCAAATAAATGCTAGCCGAGGTCATAAGATTTAAATAGTACAAAAGGCGGAGCCACCAGTTGAGCAGGAAAGTGATAAGTCGAAAGGCGGTAACGTATCGAATTTTGCCATTGGTAGATAGAGTTGTTTACAGATAAAGTCCAGTTGATAGCAATATTAGGAAAACAGCTGGAGGAGGAAATAATTACACCTAATCGTGAATATTAAAATGGTGGTTCAATAATTTAGAGTATAGCAAATAAATAATGCAACACAAAGTCGGGGCATGATAATTATTCTACGAATAGCATAGCAATAAAGAGGCAGCCCAACGAAGGGGCTCGAGTATCCAATATTATAGCAATATATATAATTATGATTTTACATTACATCCAATGTCCAAGTGAAATACTACGTCCAGTATACGGACGCCGAATTTCCAGCATGTTAAATTTTTGGAGAAGCTTTGTAAGAGCTAAATATGTCATTTAGCAAAAATTAGAGTGGTCGTCCCTTGGCTGCAAAACATAAAAAATATATACATTTTTGGTTCAACGATTTTACAGCAGAGGCACTACATTTGTTGGGTGTATATCGATACCGTATATCTAGCTGTCATGGTATTCACAACCACACGTTTGTAGAATTGGCAACGTTGTACTCCTTAGAGTCGTTCATTATTTCAGGTACACAACAACTAAGCTTTACCTGCTTGATTGATTAGTATGTGGGAGGGGAGTTTGAACAGACACTTGCTGTTTTTACTTTTTTGTAAGACATTAATAGTTCACGTTTTAACAATTACATGACTGATTTGAAGGAGGAAACTGCATTCAGTGTTCATTGAAGGAATACAGTAGTCTGTAAAATTGAAAATGCACACAAGTTAAATAGGTGACTTTTATTAGGACATGATTTAGGATTTAATTTTTATTAGAACTTACCGTAAGTGACAAATCAAGAATAATTGTGAACCCAAGCATTTATCACTCAAGCGCTTATAATTTTGCAATAACGTACTAAATTAATTAAACTACATTGTGTTTTGACGCAAATGTGATTTTACTGAATATATACTTTTTCTTCTTCTGGTTACTTTAGAATTTCGTTGTTATACATCTTAATTTTTAATAATGTTTTCTAGAATAACGCAATTTAAAAACAAGTTTTCCCATTGGGTTTCTTTGTTGTTCAAGGTTGGAATTACACAGTGCCATTGTATTCAAATATGTTTATATATATATATATATATATATATATATATATATATATATATATATATTGTAACCATTCTTTATTAAGGGAAAAATTGCTAGTTGAAACAAATTAGAAATCTACCAGAAGCGAAAGAAAAAAAATTAAAAAATGTGACCAGACCTTTATTTGCAGTATTAAGTCCCATATGGAAAACAACAAAATCGTTATTTTCTAATTTAATTCAATCACAAGGTTAGTTCAACATTTCGCATCCACAATCTTGCAGAATACAATCCAACTGTTATGAAACCTGGTTTATAAAGTCACAAACACTTTAATCTTTTAAAAGCCCATGTAAACACTTTATGGTTCAGCAAATATCTCATAGTTTCCAACTTGTTTCATACACACGGTGCGTGGGTGTGAAAGTTTTGTACTAATAAGACTTCCCCTGCTTGAACTGTCCTGGAAAGAATTTTTTTAATTCACTCACTTCCACATCTTTGATGCAAGCTGGCTGGAAAGTCTTTGGTGGCAGGACTGCTGTCCAAAAATTTTAGTTCCTTAATCAGATTTTACAAACCCCTGTAGGGTTAACCACCCCAATAGCGAGACAACCAGATCGCAAGTTAACAATGTCGTAGAAGATCCATATCATACCGTATTAGCTTGGGGCCGACATCTTGTGACAATACAGCCGGCACCTGTACTAGACCAACCTGAAGGAAGCCATTAACCATTAGTGGTTAAGGGTGAGTTAAGGGTCTGTATATTGTTTTGTCAACCCCCTTTTTCACTAGGGCTAAGTCTCAAACCACCTTGTAGTAGTCTGTAACACTCGGCACCCCAATGTTAAATTGGTAAAATTTCTTATTCAAAGCATATTATTTTTTTAGAGTGCCAATGGATTAAATTTTTATATCTAATTTACAGCTATAACTATTGTAAAAAGCTTTAAATTAAAATATGTATATGATTATCAGATCCGATTCTCATGCAAGTTTTAAGAGACAAAAATGTTCTATAAATAATAATTTTATTTCATATCACTAAACTTTGTGAATTGATTTAATTTTTTTGTTGGATAAAAGTTATTTGTTATACAATAGATACTTTCCGATTCTAACAGGTTTAATTTTCTAAGTAAATTAAAAGTTTTAAAATATTCATTCCAATAAGGTTTCTATACCTACCATAAAAAACACCTCTTTTTAATATTTCCTAGATACAGTGGCGTCCAGCTTCACTTTATTTAACTTTCGGTATAACGAAGAATATTTGCCAAGCTAGTGACTGAAGCGGTAAGTTTTTAAAATTTCAACCCACTTGTGTAAAAAGTTTAAGTCCCTTGAAATCTCGAATTCTTGTTCTATCTCCTTCTAAGGGCCCAAGGAATTCTCCTTAAAGTAGATATTTTATTTTTTAATTAAAACCGCCACATTGACATTATCAACATTTTGGGGTTTAAAAATAATACCGCTACATTTAATTTCGCGTTCCCCTTTCTTTTAACCCATTATATTAGTGCCTAACGTCGTGGGGATAGAAATAAAAAATTGTTACTTTGGCACAGCACGAGGGGCCCAAGTTGGGAGTTAAAAAATTAATCTGCTACAATATATAAAATAGAGTAGACTAAAATAATATAACATATTTGTTTTTGGGCATATATTTTATGAAAATAGAAAGGCTATTTTATATGCTGGCTTGATGATGAAAGTGCTGGAAGAATGATTGCCAACATAAGAATTCCCACATCAAGCACCTGCTATTCTAAATGTTTTTTTTTTATTTTCCTATTATTCTATACATCTATTTGTATAATTTATAACCAATCTGAAATATGGATAAAATATTTATTTAAAAAGCAAGCTATTCAAAATTATTGGTATGAATGTAAAACCATAGATGAAGAATTGGCCTAGTCGGATTTCTTAGTGACATGATACATTTTAAGATATTAAGGGGAAGTTTATAATGATTATTTTATTTAGGCAATGTAATTAACTCGTGCACTATTTAACAATACAATTAATAAACAAATCTGTTTTAGGTTATCCACAAACAGCACTGATTTTGTATTGGTCAATGATTTGAGTAAATCATTCACAAATATAGCAAATTATATCTTAAATTGGTTCCAGTAGAATACCTAAACTTACTTAAAGTTATTTAACGTATTGTCATTTAAGTTTACTACAGACAATGGCTTTTTTCGTAGGCTATAAAGAAATCTAGCTAACTGCAAGCTAATACAAAATAGTTTAATAAAATCTGCATTTTAGCCTAATGAGTTTAGCTGACAGAAACATTTTTAACAGATCAATTATTTTCAATAGTTTATGCATAGTCATGATAAACTACTTCCAAAAATCTAGAAGCTACATTTCTGATAGCTAAATTATAGCTATGTAGTAACACTGTATAAAATATGTCAAACTATCTTCTATCTTTTAATATACAAGAAAGAATATTATAATTACAATCTGCTATTGTTTTAACTATTATTTTGTAATGGACACAATTTACAACATAAGCAAATACATTATATTCCAGTATAATCAAATTAAATTGTTCTCCTTTTTGCACTATAAGCCACTTTGATATTTGTTGAAATGCACAACATTATTAATATCTAAGATTACTTCTTTGCTGTTCCGTATTGTTAATAAGCAACGGAATTTGGCTATATGATGTGGGTAGTAGAAGATATATTATAACTTCAATGCGAATAAATGGTGTCCACCATGGAGCAATGATATTTGGACTAGGTTGAAGTAGCTTTATTCCCTATTTCTATAATGGCCATTTTAGCAATTAAAGCATCGTACATGTATTTAATTAATAACCACATTAGTGTTTTTATTTTAGTTAAAGTTGGAACATTTAAGACAAATTTAAAGTTTCAGTTTAATTCAAGTTTGACAATTAAGTTATAAGTTTTAATTTAAGCACACAACAATCGTATTTGTAAACCAGCAAGTTTCAATTGTTGGATTTTCAATATGGAATGCATTATACATTTTTCCTAAATTAATCAACCCTGCCATGGAATTTATTTCTACAAAATTTAACTGATCAGTAAAACGGTAGCTATATTTTTTTAAAATTTTTAATAGAGGTAAGGAAAATATTCTAATAACGCATAATACAAATTGGATACTACTGATAAGAAAAATCTACCACTTTTTTTCTTGGATTCTATCTTTAATTTCTGATGATTTTTTTATTATACTCCAGTAATAAAAATGTTTTTAGATACTTTTTTAAATTCAGTCATATGATTAACGTTTTATTCTTATAATTTAATGCTTTAGACTAGGACCAGACAAAGTGACGTACATCATGTCAGTCACAACAACTGAATCGCTCTATTCAAACCATATGGTACTGGTGATTCATGATTTTTAAAAGCTCTCACATTCCATTGTTGTCAAATTTTCTTGCATGTAGTATGAGTTCTTTACTGTCTTCTGATGAAGGTGACAATTTTTTCCAAAATGCCGATTCTGTATATACTTCACATAGTAACTGCTCTATATCTAAATTTCCCATATTGAATAAATTTAAGCATGCAAAACAAATTCTACAGCGCTGACAACACTTATAATACAAAATAGCTAAGAAACAACTTATCGTCTGTTCTATACCATATAAGCAATAGAATGATGCACTGGGTGTAGTAAAAAATACTTTCTATGCAGTATCGCCACTACTAGATAAATGCACCACCATGTGTTCTGCACCATAAGAACAACATTAATCATGCACCATGTTGACCAATGTTACCTGTGTCGACATGGCATACGCCGCTTTGTCTGACCCTAGACTTATTTACAATCACTACCTATAGCAAAAATTCCAAATCTGACATATTTCTGTTAAGTTGTCAAAACACTCAAAAATGGTTTTAGCAAAAAATCTCCATAAAATTTAATTATTATTCAATTACCTAATATTGTAACTGTATACAACATAATTTAAATTTTGGTAGTCATTGTGCTAAAGTAAATTAACATATTTATCATTATTGACTTTTGTTAAATTAGTATGAAATAGCTGCAGAAGAAGCCAAATTAAATTTACTTTCAAGTTGCAGCAAATGAGCTTTTTAATGGTAGTGAACGATTCCTGAATACAGTTTTGCACAGTATTGCATTTAAATGGTTAAAAGATAATCGAAGAAGAAGTCTAATGGAACTGCTAAATATTATGGATAAATGGAATTCGATTCTTGAAGATATATGAAAATAGAAGAGAATCTGTACCAGTTTCGTGTTTACATACGAAACATGGCTTTTTCAAAATGGTGTCGTAAGCCGTTCCTAGTAATGCAGTGATTTAAGAACAGTTAAGAGCACACAAATTGATCGAAAAAGTTTGGTGTCATACCTACTTATCCTTAATACAGTATAATGTAATTAGTCTTTTAGGTATATAGTATTACATGACTGAAATGTAAATGGATTACTAAATGGGGCTGAATTGATTTTTTCCTCTTCTTCCTACAAAAAACCCAAATAACTACAAAGAAGTGAATGAGGAAAATTTGAAAATTCGTTATTAAAGAATTTGGAAAACCATTTGCAATAATTTTAGAAAACGTGTCGTATTGTTATACTTGTTAAATAAAACATTTAACAGTTCCTACAAAAAAAAAGTAACATTGTAGAGTGACTTACTAAATAAGCAATTTCTTATGAAACTAATGCTTTTAAGCAAAGCTTGTTCAACTTATCACGATGTAAGTCAAAATAATGTGCTTTGTAACATCAGTAATTTTTAAAATTGTAGGCATAAACCGTCAAAAGTTTTTAAAGTGGAATTGTTGGTCGAAAAATACAGACATGTGGTCTCCATATCACTGCATATTCAATGGAGTAGGAATGTGCAGGGTGTAAGACCTACTACAATCAACATGTCAGAAGTACATTCGATAGAACATCTTGCAAAAATTATCAAAGATTAATGGGAAAGTGAGATCAAATTTGATCAAGGGGGCATTGAACCTCTAATTACTAACATTGGTGATAGTGATAACTAATACAGATTTTCAATCCAATTAAAGAAACTTTTTACATGATTGATGTATCTTTAATTTTATGTATAATAAACAAATATACCTGGTATATATATATATATATATATATATATATATATATATATATATATATATATATATATATATATATATATATATTAAATGTGAAATCATAATTATATACATCCACATTTAATTAGTAGTGCAATTTTAAATTCGACAGTATAACCTCTTGAATGTCTGTGGCTATTGTCCCATGTCTGTTAAAATAAGCATAAATTTATTAAAAAAAAGAAAGGCTGACCTGATTTTTTTGAAATTTACCATAGAACTACTTGCTGTGGAAGTTTCAAGCATGAAAACTTTGTCCTTTTTTTTTATAACTTTCAAAAATGCCCAAAAAGGTGTAATTTGACAATATTTAAAGTACAATATTTCTAAAGGGGCTATGTGAAAAATTATGAAATTAATACAAGTAAATACCTCTTTATGATATAAAAATTTTGAGATAGACTCGAGAGATTGCTGAACTATAGTGCAACAAAGATGGCCAAAACTTGTATTATACACATAAAAAATTTAACTGTAATTAATGTTAAAAATCAAATCCAAGTGACAATTTTTTTTATTAAGTTACATCAATATTTATTAATTTTATTATATCTTATTAAACATACGCAGTACTTTGATAAAGAAAAATATTGTACTTAAAATACAAAACTTTCTTGAAATTAAGCTTGAATTACACAAAAAAAGTTGCATAATACATCTAGCATAACAAATTTATAATTTCCTCAAAGTATTGAGGAGTGTTGAAATTTCAGTGCATGGTTTTTCTGCTATGTTGTGCGTTTTGCCTGAAACCATTTTCTGAAAAGGTAATCTTCTTCACAACTTTACTTACTGGAAACTGCACCATGTCTTTTTAGATACCTGGAAAATCATTTTTGGATCAGGTGGATGAAAAAATTACAGCAGTAGATCATTATTTCGATTGCTCTTGTCTCTGATTCCCAGCCACCACTGAACTTTGTAATTGCATGCAATATAGTCCACTATGTAAACAAAGAAGTGTTAGTAAACACAAATGAAAATTTTGTGCTCATCAAATTCTTAACATGTTGATGTGGTGAAACATCTAATTTGAATATCACTCACAAGAACAAACGATGATACCTTCCTGTTCTTGTCACAGGCAAGCAAAGTTCAAATCTTTTTGTTAGTTTAACTTCAGTTCGTTTAATTTCTTCAACAGAGACAAGAATGTATTTTATTCCGATTATTTTTTTCATTGTAGTATTAGAACATGTCTTGTGGAGTAAGAATTCGGTCATTGTAAAGTCTTGGCATGCTGGTTTTAATTACTTCGCTTTTAGTGATACCACCTATACCATCACAAGAGTGCTTCCCATGACTTGTAGCAAAGAAATTCCATTCAGCTATTAAGCCAAAATCATTTTCAGGTTTAAACATATTAATAAAGCTTTTCTTATTTTTGTATTGGTTTGCTGTCACCATGATTGAAATACATCTTCCAAATTTAGGGTATAACTTCATTGATAAGATGCATTTGAAATTCATAAACTAAACAGGTGCCATGAATGAGGCAATCACTTATTATACAAATGCCATTGCAACAAATTTTATCATATTTTGAAATAAAAAACAAATGGATGTAATATAGCCTGGCTGTTAGTCCAGAGAAAGCATCAAATTTAATCCTGAACACAAAATAAGTTTTCTAACAAATAACCAATGACCAAACATTCACTGTCTTTGAGGTTATCTTTAATTTCTTTGAAATAATTAGATTAGACTTTTGAGATGAAATGGCGAGATTTTAGTTTTGATATCTCTTTCACAGAAAGGTTTAGAAATTCATCATTTGGTGGTAGTCGGGCGATAAGGTCTGTTCAGTCTGTTTGTAACCACTGTTAGAAACCTGCTTCCTCAGGTACTTGTCAATTTCATTCATTAGAAATTCCAAAAGTTCTTCTGATCCTGGATGTTCTGAACACTTGTAGTAAAATGGAATCTCAAATTTAGTGGAGACCCTAACGTTGAAGAGCTAAGATTAGCCCGTAACATGTCTGAACCACAATTATTTGAACAAGCAGTCGAGCTCTTCCAGTCGAAAGCCTTATTATGGTACCGCAGTAACCATCAGCGGTTTTCTAATTGGCGGACTTTAGCTGATTTACCGGTACGTCATTTTGAACCACCTGATTACAAACGAAGGCTATATGATGACATCTTACGTAGGACGTAAGGTCCGTTGGAAAGTTTCGTTGACTGTTTAACATATATAACTTCCCTGTTTCGTCAGCACGCTGCTATATCCGAGGATTTTCAGTTGGATATTGTGCTTCGTAACCTTGCTCCATTCTATGCAATCCATTTGCCTACCGTCCACTCCTTACAAGAATTAGAGAACGAATGTCTGAAGTTAGAGCTGATAAAGTATAGGGCCGACAGTTATGTGCCACCTATTAGAAAAAGTGAGTGTGTAGAACCTGAGCTTATTTTTGGTCCGTCCCCGACTCCTAAAAATACTTACCGTTCCCACGACCATCCCACCACAACTGTCCGAACACCTCCAACTCGTAATGAAATTACTTTTGTCACTAGTGCTACATCCCCCTCAGTAACTCCTCCCGGTCGCTCTACTGCTAACGTACCATACCCTCCTTCGACAAATAGGTCTTCAAGTAATACTCTGAATTCAACTCTCAAATGTTGGAATTGCGATCAAATGGGACATACTTCTCCTAAATGTTCTCGAGCTCAAGTCTTACACCGCTATGGGTGCGGCCGCAAAGGAGAGACCCGACGCGAAGGCCCACAAAACTGTAGCACCCCATTAAACTGTTGGTAGGGTTTTCGGACCGTGACAAAACTTCTACGTTGTCTTTAGTTTCTGATATTCCCTTCCAGGGTTTGAATGATCAATCCCGCATTCTCCTAGATTACGTTTGTGCGAATGTGTGTGGCGACGAACGTCCTTATTTAAAAGTTAAGCTTTTTGGTATTTCTTTTATTGGTCTCCCTGATTCTGGTGCTACGTGTACCAATCTTGGTGGTCCCGGTTGAAACCATTTACAAGATATACACCTTCCACTTCATACTTTCTCTTTTACTTTCTGTAGCTTAGCTGACAATTCTAGATGCACAATCAAGGAGTTCGTTTCTCTCCCTATAGTGCTTCAAAGTTCTCTCTGGATGTGCTTGTGATCCCTGAAGTTTCACATGAACTTATTCTTGGTGTCGACTTTTGGAATTCGGTACAATAAGTCCCAAATTTTCGCGATGGCCAGTGGACTTTTGCTTCTGCTTCCTCATTGGTCATCACTATTCCCGATCCTGCCCACATTGTGTCCGACCTAACTCCTACTCAACGTCATCGATTAGATTCTTGTATTTCCTCCGCCTTTGCTAAACAACTTCCAGGCCTTGGTTGCACCCCCTTAGTTCAGCACCATATCCGTACATCCTCCAAACCTATCAAACAACGATACTATCCTCTTTCCCCTCCCCTTCTTAAAATAGTCCATTTCGAACTCGACAATATGCTTCGTCTCGGAATTGTCAAACCTTCCACTAGCCCCTAGTCTAGTCCAATTGTAATAGTAAAAAAAAAAGATGACTCCTATAGATTCTGCATTGACTTCCGCAAAGTTAACCAAGTCACCCAAAAAGACGCTTATCCTCTTCCTTACATCTCCACGATCGTAGACCATCTCCGTGATGCTCGTTTTCTCTCTTCTCTCGATATTCGCTCCGCCTACTGGCAAATCCCTCTTACTCCCGAACCAAAACCCATTACTGCCTTTATCGTCCCTCGTCGAGGTTTGTTCCAATTTTGCAGTCTCCCTTATGGACTCCATAATTCTCCTGCCACTTTTCAACATCTGATCGATCAGGTCATCGGTTCTGACCTGGAACCATTCTGCTTCGCCTATCTCGATGATATCATTATTGCTACCCCTTCATTCGAAGAAAACCTCCGAATTCTTGACCTAGTTCTTTCTCGTCTCTTCCGTGCTGGCCTTACTCTCCGCCAAGACAAGTGTCATCTCACTAAACTTCAAAGTCCTTCCGGTCGCCTAGCTCGCTGGTCCTTCGTCTCCAACAATATGACTTTGCCATTATTCACCGTAGAGGCAAAGATCATGTTGTTCCTGATGCCCCGTCTCGTTCTGTTTCAATTCTTGAACCAATTTCTATTTCTGTAATTACCTCCCTTAAAGTCGCTCTTCCTTCTCTTGACCCCCATGGTACAACTCAATGATCCAAAAAGTTTCTAACTCCTCTAAACGTTATCTTTCCTGGTCCGTGGTTGACAATATCCTATTCTGTCGCCACAAAACTTCTATCGCTGCCGACTCTCTGGACTATTGGAAAATCGTTGTACCTTCTGAACAGCGTAAAAATCTGATATCCCTCCATCACGATCCTCCTACTTCTGGTCATTGTAGCGTGACCAAAACTTCTGCTCGTCTCCTTCAAAAATATTACTGGCCCTGTCTCAGAGCTGACGTCGTTCGTTACATCCGACGTTGTCCGGTTTGTGCTGCTCACAAAGTTGAACAGTTACCTCCTCCTGGTCTTTTCGCTCCTACGGCCAAACCATCCTATCCCTGACAAGTCATTTCCTGCGACAGTAGGTCCTCTTCCTCGTTCCACTCGTGGTCATTCCTACATCCTTGTAGTGGCTGATTACTTTACTAAGTTTCCTCTGTTCTTTCCTATGCGTAGTGCCACTGCAGTATCCATATCCAAAATCCTTGAAAATCAAGTCTTCTTACTTTTTGGTGTTCTCAAATACACTATCACAGATAATGATGTGCAATTCCGTAGTCGTCAGTTCACATCCTTGTGTGCCCGTTATCATTCCAAAATCCTCTTCACCGCCGGTTACCATTCCCAAACCAATCCTGCTGAACGTGTTAACCGCTTCCTCAAGACCATGCTTGCTTGATATGTCCGAGACAACCAGCGTCACTGGAACGCCACTCTTCCACAAGTTTCCTGCGCCATCCGAACGTCTAAACATGAGATCCTTGGTTGTACTCCTTACTTTGCCCTATTTGGTCGTGAACATATCCTCTCCGGCGATTATTTCAAACAACAGTATGAGATAAACGACATGTACATTCCTGATCCCAAACATCCTTCCCCTGATCCCGAACACTTCAAAAATATTCGCTCCCATGTCCTCAAGAAACTATCCAAGGCCTACCGTAACACCCATAACCGATATAACCTCTGTCGTCACCGTGTGTCTTTTCAATTAAGCGATTCCGTTTGGCGCCGTAATTTCACTTTGTCCGACGCTTCACGTCATTTCAATGCTAAGCTCGCTCCTAAATTCCTTGGTCCTTTCTCCATCACTAAAGTTGTTTCTCCTTGGACCTATAAACTTACCGATCCTTCCGGTTCCAAGTATCTGGCATGCCAAAGACCTCAAACCTGCACATCCTGTCCATCCTAACGTATCTGATCTCGCTTCGTTTTCCTTCTGGAATCGCAAACGTTTTAAGCCCCATTACTAGTCCTCTACGTCCCCAATTTCTATGCTGACTCCGCCCTTCCTTAGGACGATTTTTGGACTTTACAATTTTTTGTTCTCTAATGATTTTATTGTGCTGATTGGTTTTCTTTCTTTTCGTTCGTTTTTGCTCCTCGTACTCACACCAACCCCGTGTGGGTCCGAGTATCTCAACTTTTCTATCCAACATTCTTGTTGTTCCCTTGTATACTTTGAGGTTTGGCATTTATTGTCTCGTATTGGCTTGTACTGTAGGTTTTCCTCCTTGCTCCTTTTCTTACTTTGGGTTTTTTTCGTGAGAAACCAATTTCTTTTCTTAAAGTGGAAAACTTTATTGTTTCTTTACTAGAGATATCCGTCCTACGACAACTTTTTGCAGTTGAAGCCATTTCCATCTTTGTCCTCAACAGTTACTAATTTATACTTTTCCTTTTCCTATACTCTTTACACTTCTTGATTTGGTCCGGTGTACTGATCCTTTAAGTCGGATAAAAATTCTTTTGTGTTAGTTCTTGAGTTTTTCTTGTAGCTTTGTAAGATTCTTTTTGCATTTGATCTTATTGGTGTGTACTAGTTTTTCTTGTGGTTTTGTAAGATTTTTTTTAGTTTATCCTATTAGTGTGTACTAGTTTGTCTTGTAGTTTTGTAAGATTTGTTTTTATTTATTTATCCTATTAGTGTGTACTGGTCCTTCAAGCCAGATAAAAATTCTTTTATCGGTTTTTAATTTATTCCTGTAGTTTTTTTTAGATAAATTTTCTTTTACTTTGCTTTATTAACATACTGCCCGCTTCGTTGCTTCTGCTTCCTACCCCGACCTTTTAATTTTACTAGAGGGAATTTGTTACGTTCAAAACCCTGCAAATATTTTTTCTTAATTCATATTTAAAACACCCTAAAATTTCTCAACAAGCTCGATTTCCTACCATTTGAAATTAATGTTATTTAATAAAATTTCTCAAGTAATTGTTCTATAAAATTTTGCCTTATAAAATCAAACAGCTGCTTAGGAAACGTTACGTTACAAAGTAGTTGCAATATTTCCTACCACCTACAGTGACTACATTTTAATTAAAAGCTGCACGTAAATGCACAGCTTCTAAAAGATAAGGCCACTTACCACCTGCCTACATCTGCTTACAATGAGTTTGTTATCTATAAGTATACTGTTATTCTGCAGCTGTTTCAAAGTAAAAAGATTGCTTTCCTTTGTCAACAAATCCTTTGATAATTGCGTTATCTGCTTGTTGGCAAGCTGTTACAGTTTGTATTTTGGCAGCTGTTGTCTGGGAATTTTGCACATTGGTTCTTCGGTAATATCTGTGAAAACCAAATACCTACCCCCATACATGATTCTGTCCTTATAAAATAGAGATCGTGCTTTGAAAAAGGATTGCATACATCTTCTTACCGAAAAGACATGTTGTAAAGTCGCGCTACTAAAAATGCTTTCTGGGCTAGTATGAGTTAAGTTGGTGGTTCCAGTATACAGCCAATGGAGAAATGCAGTCGCATTTTTCCAGTTCTAAAATGATACCAACACGAAACCGATGGCTCAAGGTACAGTTATCTGTTTTCATAATTTTTTGATGATGCTGTAAAGAATAAACTTTTATTTGCTGTTATTACTCATGATTATCCAATAAATTGGCACCACTTTGTTACAAAACTTACATGCACAATGCACGAACGACTATGTAATCATTCTATAAATTAAAAATTGGTTAATCAAAGTTTGTGTTATAGCCTGTTTTACTGTTACTTTTGTCTTTTTAACGTAAAGAACTTACTTATAAATTTAAAAGTAGTTGACACTTGATTAAGTTAAGTTAGAATGTATAAGTTTAATGTTACAATATTTCTTGAGGAGGTGCACTTCACAATGCAGCATGCATATATAACTTATGTATATTTCTTTTCCTAGAAGTACTGTACAGTTTGTTTTATTTTCTTTTGTATATATTTAAGGTGAAGCATTTAGTAATTATCTAGATTATAAGATGTTATATTTGCGTATCAATTTTATATTTTTATGTTATGACACTTTGTTTACCATCACGCTGTAACAAACGATTACGCAAATTATTGGATTCTTTGTTTTTGTAAATAGCCTTTCGAGATTGTAAGTTGAAAAAGTAGTTTCACAGAGGTTTCCAATGTGATCTTTCTATTTTACCCACGCCCCTCTACGACGTTTTTGAGCTAGCCCAAATTCTACCATTCTGTCCCCGTTTTGTTGCGGTATTCGGCGTAAACGATTTCTTTACTTACTCTTACCATTTTCTTTTGTTTGTGTGGAATACCGTAACAGACTCCTTGTCCCACATGGCTGATACCTAGGTAGCTTATCCTCTTAAAATTTCCATTTCTCTTAGATACCATCTCCATCTATTTACCCTGGGCTACTCGATTCATTAGAATTACTGGACTTCAATTTGGTGTACACCCCTCTATAGTGTTATAATTTCGCTGCCTGGATTTTGTAGTAGACCTTGATACGCATTGCAAAATTGTATGGTTTTTTGTGTATAATGCTCTTATCAACTCATGTTTTAGGAAAATATATTTATACTATCTGTTCTAGTATAAATTTACAAGATACACTGGATAGGTAAA
The DNA here is from genome assembly GCA_036346225.1 of Platerodrilus igneus. Taxonomy (NCBI): domain Eukaryota; kingdom Metazoa; phylum Arthropoda; class Insecta; order Coleoptera; family Lycidae; genus Platerodrilus; species Platerodrilus igneus. Next base: position 1,109,772 of record JARFIW010001319.1, read on the forward strand.
CTACAACCCGTATTACTACCACAGGTGAATCACACTCTGCATTAGCATAAGTCAAATAAACCACATCCTATGCTAATGCTAAGCACGCACAACCATTAGCGCCAATGATGAGTTAGTGCACCACATCACTTAACATGGTAAGCTTGAGTATAACCTGTTGATGTGCAACCTTCCATTAGTGTAGAACGAGTGTAATCTGGAGCAGCAAAGGTACACCAACTAAGAAACATGTTCTCTTTATGTTGCTGTGCATTTGTTATTTCTAATGCAATTTAGGTCCGAGAATAACAATTTGTCTTAGATGTAGTTACTGTAAATGATAGTTAAGATTGAGGAAAACTGTTTTTCACCACGGTTTAATTATATCTGAAATTTCTCTTAGTTTTGATCACTTGAGTATCTAAATTCAAAGTTTTTATTTTTTGTATTATTCAAGTAACAATAATTGAACACAGCTAGTTTAGTAATTTAGTGTGCTTGAATTTAACTTATTTTTGTCATCATAACAGTTTCAAGCAGTGTACACTGCTGCATAATGTTTACCATTAAAGTAATTTTTAACAAATGTCACGATATAATCATATCTTGATCAGATTACCTGTGCTTAAGTAATTAATTATTAATGATTAAATCAGTTTACCATGGTGTGGTTGTTCTAGTACAAAAAAACAGTTATGGCTCACTATTATTATTTAATGATGAACATCTTTTTAAAAGTTTAGTAATCGAGTATAAAATTGTCTATCTAAGTTACCATATTAGGACCACTGTGAAAATCCCTAGCTAGTTTTGTGTTAGGCCACATAGGTTGCTTATTCATGTATTGTGTTGCATATACATTTCATTTCGTTCTGCCACCCAATTTGTGTATTAATTAATGTGTATCTGAAAGACAAGTGGTATGTGTTACATATTTTAACTATAGGTACTTATAAAACGGTTCAGCAGTTAATGCATTGTTGTAAGTTAGAGTATCTCCTATTAATGGGAGTATATTTTTTTATGTTGTATAATTTTTTCTCATGGTTTTTAACTAAAATGGGGTATTGTTGTGACAATCTTGTACTTTAATTTACTTTTACTATTCTTGTGGAGTATTGTACTTGCTTTTCGGCTAACTTTACTGGCGCCAATTTTTTACTTCGATGCATCTGGCTTATATTGCTGGACTGATAGTTCCTTTAGTCCAACATAGGATGTTAGTACCTCGTCCTGACCGTCTCATACCGACCAAGTTGCCAAAGCACTTTTGTTTGATATAAATTCCTAGAACCTGCAACAAATCTCTTGTTTTCCTCAACAAGCAACTCTGCAGATTTTACATTAAATATGAGGGTCATAGCATTTCAAAATAAAAATGTAAATATGCTGCTACAGTCTCCACAATGAGAGTCAAAAGAAGTTGGTGTCTGAAGTGAATGTTCTGTGCTATTGGTAAACAAATACTAAAATTCGCATAGATGGCACTTTTATTAGTAAAATCTTATATATACCTTATAGTCACCATATTAAATGCAATATCGACCATGCAGCCTTTGCATTAAATATAGGTATCACGGTACTCCAAAATAAAATTGTCAAATAATTAAACTACAGCTTAAAGTAAAAAATTCCTAAAATCAAGGATATCAATAACATTATCCAATTTGGATACAGAACTGAATAACACTTCAAATATAGGCGCAGAAAAACATACACAAATTGTGGGGATCAGTTAAGTCTTCATAATTCAAAAAGTCTCCTCTAGCCCTGGTATCATGCATGTGCATGCACACAGAATTAAATAAATTGTATACAAACTTACAGCATGTTGTTTGGCTGATGTTTCCAAGAATATTGCATTCCAAACTGCTGCTAATCTTTTTCCTTCATCTCCTGCAATCACTCGTTCCATATGCAAATCATTTTTATTACCCACTAAGACTATAGGAACTCTAAAATAAAAGGTCATTAACAAGTGTATTATAAATTTAAATTCTACAATTAAACAATCTGATACATACAATTCAGGTACAGAACAATCAGATAGATATTTCACAGAGAAAACTGGTGAACTACCTTACCTAAAATTCTGCAATACAAAAAAATTATAGTTAACTAGTATAAATTGGCTGAACATCACTTAATTTCAACTAGTTTCGAGGTTTTCTAAAGCAACAGCCCTAGTTATGTGGAGGTTAACAGAACATGAAATCAAAAAAGTAGATCTGGCAATGCTCCACTGAGCAATAGCATGACCATGAAAACTATATTGATACAGGGTGTCAGGAAAATACATGTACAATGAGAGAACAGAAATTCTGTAACTCAAACTAAACAGATTTAGGCTAATTTACGTATTATACAGGTTGCTTCATTTACCCACTAGAGGCATCAAAATTTATGAAAAATCCATGTTAAAATTTATGATTATTATTGAAAATTAGTAGTGTGGTACAAGTGTTGGACCATTACATAAATTTGCAGAAAGCTACCATTTTCTTCAATGAACAGAATAATTCTTTAAAAGAAGATAAACTGAACAGTCTGCATTAATTGTGCATGATATTTTGAAGAGCTGGTTGTACTTAGAATTCTATGCAATTCTTCTTTGCAATTAAGTGAAGACAAACAGTCTTAGATTTTAAGGTATCCCACAAAAAATAATCACAGGGTGCTGAGTCTGGTGATTGTGGTTAATTTGTAAGAGATAGCATCAACTTCCTCTCCGATCCTAGAATCTAGATATTCTTCATGTAAATGTTGTCGAATAGCTTGAATAAAGTAGGTAGAAACACCATTGTGCACAAACCGCATGTCTTGGTGAAGTTATAATGACGGATCAACCAACAAATTCAACAATGTTTGTTATAGAAGGTTGAATCTATCGACTCTAATTAATCGATTTGGTGAATAGGGCCGACAATAAAATTATAAATAATTCAGTACAGACATTAATATTAAATTCATGTTGATTGTAAGTCATTTTAATTGCATGACTTCCTACAGTATAAACATGTTCATTGTATATGTTAGTAATCCGCGTATTGTAAAAAAAGCTTAGTGTGTAAGTAAAATTTGCAACTAAAATTTCAATTTTGAATTCTCTGATTTTGAATAAACTGACAGGCTAGATGCCTCTCAAGTTTGATAAGAAAACGATCTTGTACATGTAGAACGTGGCAAGGGTGTAATAACTCTTGCTTTAAGAACAATACCGTTGGGAAATTGTAGTTCTAGTGCCTAGAGCTTAGCGATTAGTTTTTGGATCTTCAACTCTATCAAAAATATGTTCTTCCAGATCTGCAGTTCATGTGATAAACTGACCTCCTCGATTTGCATTTCTTGACTGAAAGCTATTATTAGCAGGAAGAGGTCTTTCAATATTTGCAAACGCTTACTGGTTTGGTACTCGGCGACTAGAAAAACTCCTTGTAGACTCATGGTGTTTTCTTCACAACCATTGGCTCGACAAAGTTCAAACACCTAAAGCAAACCTGTTCAACTTTGTGAAAATAACCATGATGAAAGATGCAAAATTTTATTAAATTAATCTGAAATTCACGATTTGACGAGCAATCTAAGGTTAAATGACTTGTCAAATTAAATAACAAATAAAAAGCAAAGCCTGCTGCAATACTACGTTCTTTTATTATTCTCAGATTTGCACAACAATTACAGCAATAATTATATCAGTATGCAGATATTTAAAATCAATTTTTTTATAAAAACTGCCATCTAATCAAAATTTTACAAATTGTTAACTACTCAAAAGAAAATTGATAGACATTGCATAAGTAGTAAAAAGATTATGGTGAAATATTTACGCAACACGGTATTTTAGAAACACTCCTGTTTTTAAAATCACTGAGTACAGTACTACGAAACATTAATCGAAAATACAAACACCCCAAAAATAGTCAAAATCCATCTGACATGTTTTTGGGTTATTTTAAACTATCAAGAATATTTCATAAACTATAAAGTCCTCTAGAAGCTTATGGAAACAACTTGTATAAAAGTTATATTGTTTTTAATCGATCTATTTTGACCAAAGAATCTCCATCATCATGTTGTACATGTATTTTATGGATATCTCGCATATGTAAATACAAGACTGCGACTGAAGTGAAACATAAAATACCAGTCTAGTAACTATAATCAAAAGTATTGATTTATTAAATCACCTGATGATAACAAAAAATAATAGCCTATTTTGGCATGAATTAAATCAAATTTCAACTTACTTTAAAGTGATTACTCAAAACCTTGATTCCATTTACTCCAAAAATAAAAACACTATTTTCGATGCACTACATGATATAATATTTTTATATTACAGTTAGCAATACACCTTTTATACAAGATTAAAATTAAAAACTAACCTTACATTACGAATATACTATTAACCTATTCCAAAACAAGTCTTTATGGCAAAAGGAATAAATTATTCTACTTTCTACATTAGCTTTCTGATATGACTAAAATTAAAGTGCATCGATGTCCACAAAATTGGTATGCTAGTTGGAAAATAAAGTGTAGAATATATGCATATGTCTGAATATAAATTAATGTGAAAGTTAAATAATGAGGTACAGTACTACATTTGTATTGAAAAATATTTCAAGGGGTCAAGATTTCCAGATGTGCTCCGATATTTCATCGTTAACATGCTATTTTCTTCCAATCATACATCAGACATATGTAAAGAACCACTATTAGGCATTAATAATAGAAAATTCAACTCTTGCTAGATTGTTTCAAACTTTTTAACAACTGCTTGGTTCTGTGTCTCCTTTAAAGCTGAATTTACACATGGTCTTCAAGACATGTTCACACTTTAGCGGTCTCATAGCAAGTGACAAGTAAATTATATTTCATAAGCAAAATGGATCATGAACTCGTCAACAAACAAAAGGCACTGAGCAAATGAACTCCACTCCACTTAATGTCTATTTCTTTCTTTCATCATAAAGTTAGTCAGTTCTGCTTCTTCGAATTGTGTGCATAAAAAAATGTATACAGTAGCAGTAACAACTGTAAAAAATTCTATATTCATAATTCATGGCATAATGAAGTAAACCTAACCAAAAACTAAGTGAACAAAATATTTGATTAGTGAAATACCTGATTGGGAAATTGCAAATACCTAACTTTCAACAAGAGCTACACTTAGAAATAAATAAATGTTATAAAAACGTTTCCAAATTCAAATAAATATTATTCCTTAAAATTCAAATTGTCAATGTACTATTCCAGGTCATAAATTTCAATACAGATAAATTATATTTCTATACCTTTGTCGTAAATAAACTCCTCTGAAATTTCGTATCTTCTGCAATTTGTATAAAATTTAATTACAAAACACTAGAAATTTACAACCACCACTTAAATTATTGATTTCCAACTCTCAAAATTATTAATATCTATCACAAACTTTCTGTCCCACTTAGAATGTTAGTACAAAAAAATTTAACGTCACATACTAATTAAGCAAATGCCTCTTACACGTACAGAAATGTCTTAGTGTAAAGATTTTGAATGAAATAATTTTAGTTGTATGGTTTTAATCACAATAACTACCTTCTCAAGTTAAATTTCATATAAATCCTTTTAAGTTATTTACAATTCAAAATTATCTTCCATAGATATACATTCAAAAAGTTTTTCAGCATTTACGATTATACTGCATATCACTTTTGCAAATCAGTTCCCAAATATAGTCTCCTATCATGTTCTGATTATACTGTCTCTAGTAACAGGATTCAAAGTACATTATATCTTGATGGAAGTGCTTGAATTTCTCCTCCGAGTATGCTCCCATTTTATCATTGAATTTATCAAGAGGAGTTTCAGTCTGTAAACTTTGAGTGACATCATCCATTTTCCATAGTTTCTCACCACATCGGCAACCAGCTCTACATAGTTTTCAACCTTGTGTTTGCCCAAGAAACCCTGGACAACTGCAACAAAGCTTTTTCAGGCCGCTTTCTCCTTATGGATGACATTCTTGAGGAGGTCACCGCAGTCTGAAATCCTTATTTGTTGTAGAATGAAGGCACTGGCTTTAACCTTTGCCTCAGAAAGCTTAGGGAATAAATACCAAAGGTACTTGACGGTTGCCCAATATACCTATAGCTTTCACATATTGTTAATAAGTCTACCAGTTTTCCCCATTTGACGTTTTCCCTTACAGAAATTGTTGTTATCAGCAGCCAGTTCCTTTTATTGTGGTGCACATTGACATTTCTACTATCCCAAAAACAAAGATAATAAAGAAACTTAGTGAAACCCACCTTGCAGACCAATTAAGAATGTCACCATTTTGAAGTCACTCAAGACCTCCCAATCATATTCGTCATACTTCAAAACAACTTTCAGCAAGGTCTCGATGTTATTGTAATGCTCTGTAAAGTGCACCAAATGTCCCAGGGGAAGGGACAAAGATATTTATTTCCATCATGCAGCAGCACTGTTTTGAGGCTCCTTGAAGAGCTGTCAACGGGTTAGAGGCGATTCCTATTTCTTCTAACTGACCATTCACATCATGGCAAAAGCAGAGTCCATCTTGATAGGTAAAGATGCTGGAAAATGTTTGGTGACACTTTCTACGATATACATCTTGCATATTTTCATCCAACAAGTTCCACTGCTTAAGTCTGGACGTCAAAAGTTGGGTGTTGGACTAGGTAAGTCCAAGGTCTGTATCTTAGTCATTGATGTCTTTCGCTGGGATAGTTCAGGTTTCTCCGATCATTTCCACATATGAAATCACCATCTGGTTCTTCAGTGTTTTCTTCACACTCTGATTCGCTGCTGTCACTGAAGATACCTGTTCTATCTCAGGAAAAGAGGTACAGTAAGCTCAATGCTGTGTAATACTGGAGCAATGGAGGAAGGAAGATCTGGATACATGATAGCTGGTGCATTTTTGCCAGTGTAACATTTGAAAAGATCCAAAATGCAAAAGTAGCAGTTGTTTGAGTGGCCAGTGGAAACCTGACAAATTATTGAGATTGCAAACTTCTCCAGTTTCTTTTTCCTCTATACCAACCTATAAAAAACAAAGTAAAATTGTGAAAATAAAAAATTCATCAAATACTATGTTGTGAGATATTCTAGCAGTACCATACGTATTTGTTATATATCTGTTTCAGTAACATTAAGAAAGTTATAAAATAATTACAATTGTTATGAAATAAAATTGTTTTTACAACTATTACAACATAAAATTTCGAGCAATACAATTTATACAACTTACCTTCTACAGTTCCCTAGCAGTGCTCGCAAATGAAGTGAGTTGTCCAGGATTTGCCTTGATCCCTGATCGTCATGACTTGCATGCCTCGCAAATCTTGATAGATTTATTCATGGAGTACTTTTTTGCTCTTGTTTTGATAAATTCATCTCAGAAATAGCAAAATGCATCTGCCGCATGGTTGCAACCTCGTGATGCCATCTTCCAATACTCTGTACTACAGTTTGTGCTTGTATGCACTACACAACTGGAATTAGAAACGTCGCTAATCCGTATTTATTCTTAATAGGTTGTTCAAATTCGTTTATGTTCGTTCAAGTTAACTCACCTCTGAATTTGTTCGGGGTGTTTGTGGAATAATAGTTATATCTAGTGTGGAACAAAAAATATTGAATAACTGCAATATCCGCTTAATTCAGCATTATAATTTAGTAAAAACATTGTCCTAGTCACAAAAGCGAAGCTTTTGAGGAATAAAACAGTAATGTTGTATAGTTTTTAGTGTAAGCAATTAGGAAATAACACATACTACCCAGGAACATTAAATATTAAGTAACCTATTTTAAAGCTAATGAAATGTACTTTTAGAAGCACCAAACAGTATTAAATTACTTATCGTGTATTTGAACATTTTATCAAATTGTTCATACCAGTTTTATTGTGCCATAGGTACTTATTACAGAAAGTAAGTAATTTTCAAAATATTGCTGACCTGGTATAAAAGCAAAGATTGTGGGAAATAGTCGACTTTTTTTATACAGTTCAGACATAAAATATTAGAAAATGACTACTACTCAAGGACACAAAATGAATAAAAATTTGTTACTTAGGGTAATTAAAGTACTTTCTTGCAAACTTAAAATGCCGAATACACTGACTATCTGTTACAGGTTTTTAGAAATTGTAGCTAAAAATTGAAATTTTCAAGTAGGGTTACCACAACTCTAACCTAATTGTAAAGAACATAAAGGACATAAGTTAGCATATTGTCAACTGTGGTATTTATGTTAAATAGCTAAATGTTTATTTTTATAATAGCAAATCAATTCATGATCATATTGCTAACAGTGATGCACTTATTGTAAAGTCTATACTTTAGATATGTGGGAAAATTATATGAGGTAAGATAATAGATCTATGAGTGATGATAATAATATAAATCTGAAAAAGAAGTATACTACTGCTAACTAACTGTGCATTAATAATAATGTATTTTTTTGTTTGCTGTTGGCCGTTGTACAATTGTTTTTTGATTTGAAGTTAAATGTTGTTTCAGTTATGAATAATTTTTATTCTGAAACAGTTTTTTTGTTTGAATGATAATCAGTGAAACATTTTTGTTGTTTTTAAGAAAATAAAAGAGTAGGGAGAGCAATGCTAAAACAAGTCTGGAAGTTATGAGCTGATATACATACATACGTCTTTGAGTTGAAGCAAATTCTATAAAATCCACAGTTTAATATTTATTAATTAATTAATGCAGTTGAACACAAATGATGTTTATTGTTATACTAATGCTGTTGTTTTCAGGTTAAATAGAATAGTTAAATTGAGATATTAATTATTGAGGGATTCTGCACTCTCCCTCAAATTTCTATAAAGTGATAATCATTTACTTTATGGACATAGTGCCGCTCATTTTCCTAATTTTTCCATTCATTTTAACCCTCTTAATTTGCAGATTATTTGCCACAACTAAATGATTCCTAATTAAGTCTGACTATCCACCCCCCATAATCTCTATAACCTCTCCACAAAATAATGTCAAATTTGGTTGGGCATCAGCAAAACTTTGACAAACTTTATAATATAAAGTTTATATAAATTAACACCACAAATAGGTACACCAATATCATTGCAGAATCTACAGAATGACTATAACTTAGAATAGCTAATCCAGTTTAAAAAAACAATAGGACTAGTGTCAACACAACACAAGCATTAAAAAGCATTACAACTTGTGGATATCCTGGATACAGTGATTTATAGTGATCTTACAACAGATATTTTTATTTAAAAAGTAAGAATACCTCCTTCTAGTTGGACCATGTCTGTCTGAAGTAAACTTGGATTCATGTTCAAGTTCGAGTGCCTTAATATTGGACCAAAGCGTGTATATATTAAAATTGCAAATGTGGTATAAGCATTCTCAAAAACATACTCCTTTAGATATATAACCACACCAGCTACAAACGAAATAATGTATAATACTGAAATAAAAATTAGGCTATTTGAAAGTTATTTAGAATTATCAATTCACTCCTATTTCTGACTTACCATTTTTATATTCAAATGACAAAGATATGTTCACCAACTTCTGCTTCCAACAAAATTTCAAACTTAAAATTTAAAAGCAACTAAAAGATACTATGGCGTTAACATGTTGCTGGCTTTTCAATCGATTTTTAGAACAAAATTCTAACAACAGTTAAATTTGACAATATTTAGACAAAAAAATAATAAAAGAATTATTTGTAACATATAGAGGGACAAGTCTGATCACCTTAACAGTTCTACACTTGAAAGAGTAAATATACTATAGGGTCTTTGCAGAATAATGTAGGAAATAAAACTTGAGGGCAATTAGTATTTTTTATGATCTTGGTAAACAAAAACGTATTTTCATATAAAAAGGTCTGCGTTTAAAAGCATAAACATATTTTCCAGATTTTGTATAAATACAAAATTTAGAAATCGTACCAGAAGTGGCTCTACAGAACAATAATACAAAATCTTAGCTGTTCCAGAAAACTCAATTCTACGTATCGCTGTAATACTATTATTTAAAAAAATATTAAACACAAAGTCCAGGACAACAAAAAACAAAAATAGCTGATAAAAATATTTAAAAAAAAAAAATTTTAAAATTGAAGTGTTGAATATTAAAAATCTAATGTTTAAAGCCAAATGGTTGTAGGTCAAGCATATGTGGTGCACGAATGGTGTATGTGATGTATGTGTATTGTGCGTGTTGAGTGCGGTTGTGTGTGGATGTGTGCGAATAGAATTAAGTAGACTTATTGAGATGTTTTGTTTATGAGACTTTAGGTTGTTGGGATAGATCAGGCCACTCTACAATAAGTTATTTGTATATATTTGACTATTGAGCTTTTGAGCGTTTTTGACCAATTGCGAGATTCTCCTGTATCCATCTAACGTATTGATATTAATGGTGATGCCCACCCGATTTTGCCGTTATTCCCGAATTTACGTCCTAATATAAGACTCGTCTTAGAGCTGTTAGGCAAATCAAACTACGACTTTTACCATACCCACCCCTCACTGACTAGAGGTAGGCTGCTTAGGGATTCTTATCCTTCTCTTGGTGTCGTAGTACCAAACAGGTCCGTAACAACATTCTGTGAGAAAATAGACCCGAAAATAAAATTTTACAATATTTAGTTTTTACCCTGTATAATATTCTCATACGATTCCTTTAACATAGAGTGAAGATTCCCATGTAAATAAAACGCTTTAAGTACATATAGTGTTGTGAGATATTATTTAAGAATGATATCCGACTTTAAAATTCGTGAAAATCAAGCAATCATTAATTAATCCGTGTGTAAATAATGATTTTCTAGAAAAATACCTTTAAAACAAGTGTTTATTAAATTTATAAAGATCCTAAAACGAGTTTAAGAATTCTAAATAACTTCAATATCATTTAAAATTCATTCATTCTTTTTAGAAATATTGGTCAATAAACGAAATTTATTCAAAACGTTATAACACAATTGCGAGTAATTTTCTTTTGGAACGATTCTAGAATAAATTATATTAACAAGTTAATTATCTTGTATGAATGAACGACCCAAATCGTGGAACGTTACAATACCGGGAAGAATATAAAACTAGATAAGATAACGAGTTTAATAGCTCTAATTATTACAGAAGTTCGTAGGAAAGATAACAACATTGTTTTCGTTCATCAATAAAAGAAGGAACACTTACATTCACTAGAAATTTTAAAACTGACAGATCATTAAAGAGATAAGGACGCGAAATTGCGGTAGATTGTTACATCAAACGGATGACTTTACTTCGGGAACTTAATCGAAATTCGAGAACGATGCGTATTAAGATAATTTTATTATATAAAGACGGAAGTGAAGGAAAGCGATTCATTCAAGATTCGGCATTCACGATTTGAGAGTAAAGATTAGAACATACTTTGACATTAGAATAATTGGTAAATAGTTACTGAATCGAGTGCAACGACGATTCATTTATTACTCCAATATAAATAACTTGGTGCAAAGTCGCGTGCTACTTTAATCTGTAAAAAGTACTTTCCAAAACTGATGCAAGATATTTCAACCTATGGAGCTTAATTAAAAATGGAAACCTAAAAATTTGGAACCAGAAAAGTTTCGATGCAGTTAATGTCAATGGAAACGATTTGTTAAATAGCCAAAGACAGGTAGTCAGAAAGATAAGAATATCTGCAAGAATTTGAAGATCCAAAGCGCAAGTATAAATATGTTTTGATGAAACCTAAAAATCATTTATGCATACATAGATGATTTTTAGTTTGCATTTATGAATACATAAATGATTTTTAGGTTTAATCAAAACATATTTATACTTGCGCTTTGGATCTTCAAATTTCTGCAGATATTCTTATCTTTATAACCACCTGTCTTTGGCTATTTAACAAATCGTTTCCATTAAAATTAACTGCATCAAAACTTTTCTGGTAGATTAGGTTAGGATAAGTTTTATTTTGCATATAAAAATTATTTATCAATGGATAGTTGATTTCATCAATTTTGTAGGCAGAGCTCGAAGTGTTTTGACCCTTACAAAGATTTTTTCTCAAGATCGTTGATCAACAACACAGAGAGGGTAATACAAGTATATTTAAATGATCCAGAAAAATTTTTAAATAAATTTTGTGACACATGAAATACCTTGAGGTTTTCTAATAATAAACAAGAATTGAGTAAAGATTGTATTAATACGTATGTAGTAATAAAATACTGTTTACTTCTAAACTTAAGCTGGAATTTGTATGTATAAGCATTATTTATATCTGTGTGTAAGTTAATTACTAGGATAATGTGTGTAAAAAAAGATCCTTTTTGAATGTATAGAGGATTGTTCATAAATGTTTCTCGAGATTTCTTTGTTTCATTTCATTTTCAAAAAATCCACAGTATATTTCTCACCGAGTTAGCAAGAAAGAAACAGGTCCAGCAAGGTAACAATTTACATCTTTAGCAAGCATTCATTGCATCCTTATATTGATCAGGGGTCGCTATACACGAATATTCACAGTACTACTTTATATCATTATTAATATATATCAGGTTATCATAAAGTAAGGGATATATTTTAAATTATGATAACTTTTTAACAAATTAAGTTAATAACAAGAAATAAATGAAATCTAATTGCTTATGAAATGGGATTTAGTATGCCCAAAACAGGTTACGGCAATTGCTCAATATAACCTCCATTTTGTTGTTGTAAGATCACCATCCTTACCTCCAAATTGTACACAGCATTTCGTAACATTTCTGGTTGAATTGTACCAATTTGCTCCGTAATACTGTCTTTTAATTCTTGTAGCGTAGTTGGTCGTCTTCTAAACACTAAACTTTTAAATAACCCCACAGCCAGTAATCCGCTGGGTTTAGATCAGGTGATCTTGGTGGCCATGAATTTACGAAATGTCTGCTTAACACGCGATCTTGAAAACGTTGGTTAACAATTCTTTGACTGGTCGAAAAATGTGCGGGGTGCTCCATCCTGCATAAAATGATTTTTCAATTCCGTAGTGCTCGTTTTGCAGCTGTGGAATAACATAATTTTGTAACATTTGCAAGTATCGTTCACCATTTACAGTTACAGATACGGCTTGTCCATTCTGCATTTCCTCGTAGAAATACGGACCAATAATAAAATCAGCTGTAAAACCGCACCAAACGGTGACTTTCTTGTCATGAAGACCTTTTGAACGATTTGTTGCGGATTTTCTGCAGACCAGATTCTACAGTTTTGAGTATTGACTCCACCCTTCAGAGTAAAATGTGCCTCATCTGTCCATAAAATACGGGATAACCATTCGGGTTCAATTTCCATCTGAGCCATTACTGCAAAGAAAAATCGTACCTAGTAGCCAAATCTGCGTCCTTTAATTCAAACAGCATTTTCAGTTTATATGGATACATGTTTAGAATTTTGCGTAAAATTTTCCAAACCGTGGTATACGGCATTTGCAATCGCTTGGATATCGCATTTGCACTGCTGATTGAGAGTGAATTGCTTCTGGCTATGTCTTGATTTTCATGAAGAACCTCTGCAACTTGGACATCACTAATTATTGGTCTTCCTGATCTTGGTAAGTCAGTTACAGACCCTGTTCTTTCAAATTTTGTATCAAATTGCGGTACGCTTTCATTTGACAGGGTTCCGCTCTCAAACCCATTCTCGTGCGAAATCTTCGTAATCCAGCGGTGTAATTTCTGCCGGATTCATAATAGCACTGAACTAAACCAATTCTTGTTTGTAAATCCATGTTATTACAGTTGAGTCGTTTGAACTCAACGTTTACTTGAGTTTTAATTTCAAAATAAAACTTCAAATTGAATAATTTCGTTTTGACACTAGTGTCAACAATTGTTATGACAACGCTTTTGTTTCTCATAGATACGGTAAAATCCCATTCATTAAGCAACTAGATTTCGTTTATTTTATGTTACTAACTTAATTTATTAAAAAGTTGTAATGATTTAAAATATATCCCTTACTTTATGATAACCTAGTATATATATATATATATATATATATATATATATATATTGATGTGATAAGGGTCGCACGTTGAGGTGCCGCAAAGAGTGATGTGATAAGAGCCACACATTGTGGAGTCACTAAAAGAGTGTTGTAATGATAAGAACCGCTTTGATGCGCTGCTGAAAGAATGCTGTGATACAGATACAGCAATTTGTAAAATTGAAATTATTTACTTACCTTTCTTTCTAATTTTGCCTGGCTAGCTCAACGGAACTGATGGAGTTTTTCAAAATGAAATCAAACAGCAATATTACAAAGCATTTATACAGTATTAAATATTCTTTCTCATACAAAAGCATTTAGAACATTTACTACATTGTTTATTTCAAACACAAAATAATTTGTAAGAAGTATTGATTACAAACAAAAATTGTTGCTTACCTTATTTTAAATTTACAGAATTAAACTTATTCTTTTGAGGATGATTTACCTGGTTATGATTATTTCCATGCATGTAAGATTTGTTTTGGCCAGAAAAAATCCTTGACAGATATTCTATTAAAAGGTCAGAGTATTTCGAACTCTGATCACAAATTCTCCTGGTAAAAACCCTTTACATAAACTTATTATATGATTAACACTTATTATTATACCTTACATTAAATATAAATAAGTTAAAAATAAATCTACAAGTGATACTTGCAAAATCCACAAAAACGTCCTTGTAATAAAATATCTTCTTATTTTTAATTGACGTCAAATCAGCTTACAAGATTCTCCATATTAAAATTCTCATTTCAAACAGCAATTACCAAACTACATTTCTGGTTAAATCTTCCACTCGATTATTTAATAAAATCTTTAAAAACAGCGTTATCTTGAACAACTTTCCCTCTTGTAATTAATAATTCTCATTTTTCGTTATAAGTTACGTTTAAAGCATTGCCTTTTTATTCTTTGCAACCTCGCCACTTTGTAAATTTAGTTAGTGCATTGGATCCTTTTTTGTCAATATGTAATTATGGTTAATAGAATAGAAGTATATTCGATATGATGGTCTTATTGTCGATGATGGTATTATGACTTCTCGAAATTGTCTCCTTTTTGGTGTGTAGTACGTGTAGTTAGTGGTCATTCATTTATATGCATGTAGTACACCTGTTGATTTAAAGACTTATTTTTTTGGTTTTGTATGTTGAAATTAGTTAAGTTGCAAGTATAGTTTTAGTCACAAAAAAATTTCGGACTTATTATTTTTAAGCGTTTCCTCGAATTTTTTCTCTTGGAAAGAGGCTGTGTAACAAGTTTATTTTCCGGCAGTATTTTGATGGATATTTGCGCTATTATTTTGATAGAAGGTTAGTTCAAGCCTTATATCTCTGCACATTTATAAGTAATAATAAATTTTACGATTCTGTTAACCTCTTGTATTTATTACCTGTTGTTTTAATCTAACTTAAACTTCAAAATTGGGAGCATCATTTACAGTTGTGCGGTGACAAAAAATAACATTTAGAAGTGTCATTGTAAGACCTCCCTCCTTCGATAAGTAGAATAATCATTATAACGGTTGCCAAGCGATTGGATGTGTGTACTTTCACTTGGGCTGTTAGTCCGGAAAGTCGGTTTAGATAAGTAGACTGGCCCTGAGCAATTATGCTTGGTGCCGTGTGAAGAAAAAGAATGGGGAAAACTAGTGAAAATTTCATGTTAGTACATTCCTGTCGACTCTTTTCCAAGAGTTAAATGTATTAAACAATGTATTAAAAGTATAGGCATCAGAATTAGAGTAAGTATTAACCAGCCTCATGGCAATTGTTAATTCCTTTTTGCAGTGCAATTAGGTAGCGTGGATACATGTGGAAATTTGTTAAATTTAACATAATTATTGAAGTTAGGTGGTTTGGGAAAATTACAACATGATTCACAGTGTTATAAAAAAAACTTCAAGTTTCATAAAACGTTCCGGAAATGGTATAGGTGCATCGCAGATATTTCAACGAGAGGTAAACCATCTGGTATATTGTTTGTTCTATACGGACGTTTAAGTCGTGACAACATCTGGATTACAAGCAACTGTTTTTTGTTTTATTCAACTTGGAAATTTTCAAGCTACACTATGCTGTTAGACTTTATAATATCATTTTGATTATGTAGAGAACCTTATAGACTCCATTTTTATTTTCGATAAGTGCAGATAAAAATTGTACAGGGCAGTGTTACATTAAGGGTTAACTTTTAGCTGTAACAATTTTAAACTATCAACCTAGAAAAATAATAATTATTCAGATTCAGGAAACTAAATTATTTCATTTTAGACAACAATAGTTGGTAATTATAATATTCTGAAGTTCAAAATTCGCTGGTCACTGATCAGATTAAATATGCTTAATTGAAACTCACACATGAAAGAGAAAGATAAGTAGAATTAATATTTAAATGTGAAGTCTATCGTAGTACTACCCAAGACTAATTAAAATCTTGTTAGTATATCATTAGTCATTCTTCAAATTCAAGTTTAAATATCAATAAGAAGCATGATTGCTAAATGTTTAAGAAATAGGAAATAACAACACTAAGTCTAATTTTTTATGACGTACTGTTGTTGAAAAAATTATTGCATATAGATATTTTTGCAAACTGGTAACTAAGAGAATAGAATTTTTATGACGTACTCTTGTTGAGAAAATTATTGTATATAGATATTTTTGCTAACTGGTAATTAAGAGAATAGAAACTTATTTTGGTCACGTCTATGATTATTACTTGGAATGAGGTGATATTTGGTTCTTAGTACTTATAAAATTTTTGAGATAATTAACAGAACGCACAATCTGTGCTAGTATTGGTTTGGTTTAATTACAGGAGTAGCGTTGCATTTTTGTCAGCAATATCGAGCAGGAAGGTAAGTATCTTGTAAGGGTTATATTCACGCAATGTTTTGTATAGTGGTATTGGGCTTAGGTTTTCGTATTCACCTTATACAAAAGGACTAAATTTAGTCATTTATTGTATTCAAAAATTCGGTGGAGCCATTTTCACTTTATTTTCGGTCGTAATTCAACCCCGGCCCAAGCTCTTGATCTACCCAGAGCAAATCACTCTACTAGCCGTTTAGCTTTTAGAGGTTTCCTTATTCGTGAGTCGTTTTCCATCTAAACTAACCTAGGGCTTCTTACATCAACAGGAAATCCTCGTTAATTACCCTTGCGCCTTTCAGTTGGCAAGATAGGAGTATAAACTTACATATGCCCATGGAAATAAGCTACAATATATATATATATATATATATATATATATATATATTGTTGTAGATTTAGAGGTTAAATAGGTGTGGACAATAAAATTTTAGCAACCGTGTATATAGAAATAGAAGCACATTATTTACGCGCCAAATTAATTAATTTATATAGTGAAAACGAACGGTTATTAAGGTATTTTTCTATTTAAATTGGGATGTTAAAATTGCATAAGGGAAGGAGCTTTTGAGTACATAAAAGCTCAAGGATACGCATAAGTAATTATAACAAATTTTAATCAAACGCATGGAAGCAAAAAGGGAGCTTGCATGCATAAGAAAATCAATAATTTCAAACGCAAATGTTTCCATTTTAAAAGCCAACATTCGTTTATACAAATACTAAGAAGGGAAGAAACGAGAATTGTTATTGTAAACGGTTGGTTGTTTTAAGAAACACCTGCTCATTAAATGTCACGTTCAGGGAACTTAAATAAACGCTAGCACAAAATTCTATAGAAGTTTGTTTGCAACGGTCGATTTCTAAACTGCTTTAAATATCAAATGCCTTGAAGAGTGAGTGGAATAAATGATCGATAATATAAAACAGACAGAGAAACGTATAAATAAAGCGTTGGATACAACTCACGTACAAGATACACGGGTAATTGTGAAGGCCAGATACAATATCGATTTTCTGTAACTTAAGAGGGGTTCTAAAGGAAACAACAAATATGCGTAGAACGGAGATAGATAGCGGATAGGTGGAGCGCTGGACGAGGAAAAATTCTATCATTGGTTGATGACCAGCAGTTTTCAGGAAGAGCGCGTCCGTTACGGTAGTAAACAAAATTCTTTGTAACTGCATAACAAAAATGGGATTTTTGAGAAGTCAGTGTTTGTTACGTTAAAAATTTTAGAAAGCAGTTTCGAAAATAAGTTTTTCAAGTGAAACAGGTTCCACTGGGGGGTTTTTGAAAATGATATAAATACACGAACAAAGATATTAAAGCTCTCTTTCTTTTTCCATTTAGATCTGAATACGGGTTTAGAACTACAACATAATAGTAGTAAATGCTCTTACGGTTATCAATTATTGGCGTCGCTGTGGATCAATGTAGTAAGCGTAAGACTACGGATCCCAAGGTCCTGGGTTCAAATCCCGACACGGCCGACTGCTTGAAAAATGACAGGTGAGCATTTTTCACAAAAATTACGCCCTCGTTCGGATGAGAGGTTAAATGGAGGTCCCGTGTGTGAGTGTTGTCACGCACGTTAAAGATCCCTACCTTGCTTGGAACGGCAAGGATTCGGCAAAATTCTAAATTACCAGGCAACAAAAAACTCGCCTCCTGGCCAATGTAGTACCTTCTGGTGGAGCATTGGAAATATAAATGCACGGTTATCAATTATTGTGTGTTCAGTAAAGTTGCATAGAACATCCTGTTAGAAATTATGAAAGCTGTAGTAGCGTACCGCAAGTTATAAAAGTGATATTGCACGAGTTGGTGCTTGTTTAGATAAAAAGGTGCCGTTACTACAACAAAGCTATTAAATGAAGGGATGATATTTGGGGTAAGCGAAGCTGAAAACGTAATTTGTATGCATGAAATATTTGGTATGGAATGTTACGTTTGAGAAAAAGCTAATATCTGGGGAAAAGAACAGTAGTGGTAGCGGAGATTTTATATGGTGGAGATATGTGGATCCAGGCATCTTCTTAGTAGATAGACACAACGACAAGGGTTTCTGGTAACCATCTTCAGCGATGACGAGGAATGAAGGTGACTCCAGGTAACGAAACTTAAATTTCTGTTTTGTATAAACATTTGTGTTGATATTTTTTGTGTTTGTGTGTTTTGACTTATTGGTGGTGTATTTAGTACCATAAAACTTGTTTAAAAAGGTACATGTGCAGAACAATTAATTTTGATTATTAAAAAAGGGTTTATTGATGATATAAAGGTTTATTCATGTTATAAATTGTTGTTGTAAGGAGTAAACGGGTCCTTAAATTTGTTTTCGAATAAAATGCAAGGTTAAAAAGCATTTACAAAAACTGGGTTATAATGAGCTCACAATAGACCAGTATAAAGTCAAACTAGGGTTGCATTTGGGACCCATCTACTCGTATCATGTAGAATTTGTTAAAATATATTAAAAAACAAACGACTTTAAAGCATTTAATAATAGAGCTGGTAACAATTGTACCAAACCGTTTGTACCTCAAGTGTAAATATTTTATCTGTTAATATGTGTAAATAAAAGGTTGTATGGTTGTTGTATTATTTTGGTAATTTCATTTGACGGTGTGTGTGTGTGAGAGAGGTATGTACTTGAAATGGTAGGTATTCAAGAAGAGGCCGATTGCTGAGCTAGCCAGGGCGAGCAGAGAAATACGAATGCGTCCAAAATAAAGGGTAAGATTTTTTTTATTTTGTTGAAAATTTTATGTTGGCCCAATTTGTGGGGCTCGATAAAAAGCTTAATCCCAGAGTCCACGTCAAAATATATATATATATATATATATATATATATATATATATATATATTGCTGTGTTATCTCACCCCATGGCTGGGGCGTACATAAAAATGCTGTGTTAACCCTTATGTTGCTCAACCACTTGTGAAAATGTTAATTTATAATTTTCTTTTGCCTCGACTAGCTGATTCAATTAAATAAAACAATTCCACAATACATAGTAAAAATGATTAAATATTTACAACTTTTTCACCTTTTAAATATCTATTAGATTTTCAGAAAATGAAGCCAGCAAAACGAACTTTTATTACATTTAGAGATCTGTTGAAACGTTTCAAAAATGTCTATAACTTTTCATAAATATATTCAAGAAACCCCAATTTGTCGGCTCTTACACTTTGAAATTATTATTGAAATAAAACAGTTTTAAAATAAATCATCAAAAATATCTAACCTGAAGTGGTTTTGTAGGAGCT
This sequence comes from Platerodrilus igneus, assembly GCA_036346225.1. Taxonomy (NCBI): domain Eukaryota; kingdom Metazoa; phylum Arthropoda; class Insecta; order Coleoptera; family Lycidae; genus Platerodrilus; species Platerodrilus igneus. Next base: position 1,129,946 of record JARFIW010001319.1, read on the forward strand.
CTGCATTCCTAGGAATTGAAGTCGACATCCAACCAAAATTTAGTATCCAAATCGTTATTCCAATGAAAGGTTTTTCATTTCCGTAATAGAATATTTACCATTTTCAGAGATTATTAAATTGTTTGAACAGACAGCATTTTCCAGAGTTTCGTATCCAAAATTGTATTTGAGATCGTAATGGATCGTTATTAAAAGTTTTAACAAGAATCGTAACGTTATTTCGATTGTGGTTTAGAACGTAGTTCTTCAGATCGTAATTATTCAGAACGTAATTTAAAACGTATTTAATCAGAAGGTATTTAATCAGATGGTAATTATTCAGAACGTATTTAACCAGAGCCCTGTTTTATTTATTATTAGAAATGATATAATTTCACTAAATCTTATTTACTTACGTCTTTTTAGAAGTACGGCTCTCGTTGAACAATTATACACTCTTTAAAATAATTTTCACGTAAATATTTATCACATTTGTTATTTTGGGAATTTTACCAGTTGTCTAGTTCAATACCATGACGTGATGCTCACTTTGTCACGTAAATTCTTATTATACCTATGCATTTACTTCAGAAATCCCAGGTATCTTCATTCAATCGATCACGTAATGTTATTGTTGTTGCCTTATTCTAATCTAAATCGCAAAAATTTGGTGTTTGTTTATTTCCTAATAAATTGGATTTTTGAGCAAATGTGATACTTTTAAATCACGTACACTTATCAAATAATGCATAATTTCTAAGTGCGTTTAAGATGATATATCCACGCACTTTTTGAATCTTTGTCTAGCCAATTCATGCAGGTTTTTCACTGATTTAAATTCAATGCGTTTCGTTACCTTTTCAAATTCTCATCTTTGCTCATAGCTACTCTTGGATATCTGTTTTAATCGTTTGTACTGCTATATACAGTGTGCTCTCAACTAATAATATTTATAATGACCTATTTACTCTTCTAATATCTGTAGTTCCGTGCTTCTGTTACTTGGGAGTTTCCCTTGCTTATTCTGCGACCCCTATGACTTAACCTACCCCTAAATTAACAGCAATATATATATATACATATATATGTATATATATTGCTGTGAATAAGCCCCTAATTGGTCGTTATATTTATTTGCTGTGAATTAGCCCTACAATTGGAAGTCGTATTAATTTTTGGTGTAAATCTCGCCCACGATTATTTCGTTATACAACCTTGCTATGTCACAGCCCCTAACGTTGCCGTCGCCTTTTAAAAGTTTACTGTTGTGTTCGTACACGGCCTCTTTCCTCTGTGCCTCTAAAACCTATAATTCCTGGAATTTGTATGCCTAGGCTAGCTTAATCTATTAAACACAGAGTGCTTTACGTCACGACCATAAAGATTGTTTAACCCCTTTTCTTTCTATTACCTGTCTGTTAAAATAATGTAAATGAAAATGAAAATAAAGCAATCCAAAATATACAATATAATAATCAATAATATGTACACTTTTATGTCAATAACTTATTAATTTGTTTAATATTCAAAAATTAGCCCCTGAATAAAATATTGATGTTTATCTGATTCCACCAAATTTTATGTTCCCTGAAAATCAGCAAAAATATCACTGTAATTACTTTTAAGTACCTTTTTGAACGTTCAAAACGATCCTTTCTCTATTTTTCAAATTCTCAAATGATTTTTGATGACCCTTACAGATATTTGATATAGCAAATATTAAATGTTAAAAATTGAAAACTGTCTTATACTAATAATGAACAAAATCTCTAACCTGTGTTTTCCCTGCGTGTCTCTAGGAACTGCCTCTGAATATCGATGGATTGTTACAACTTGACTCGTTAGCGTAGTTTCTTCACTTGTTGACCAGAATGATTAATTAATTGTTGCTTGAATTTTCCCCTTGGATTTTTGGAATGACTTTCGGTTTAATTTGAGTATCTTGACGTTTAATTTGTTTCCTTGTACGTTTATTTAGAATTTCCTTGAAGTCTGTTTGTAGCTATTTATTCAGACGGATATTTAAAAGTATATTCAGACGTACATATAAAGGTATAGTCAGAGCCCTAAATTGCTTAAATATTAGGATTAAATTCAATTAATAGTTTACCTTACGTTTTAAGATCAAAATGGCCACTTCTCGTTGTATAAATTGGCACTTTTAATTTTTACTATTTCAATAAATTATTAATTTTCACTAATTTCACTTTTACGTAACATTTCCCTTTCAGCTGACGTGATTAGTGGCTTGGTTGAACAGATACTGAATGTTTATCTTGTCTTGTCTTGTCTGGTGCGACTCTCTCAGAGTCGACGATGATCAGTGTTAACTGTAAGCTTTTACCGATGATTGTGTTGTGTTCGTGTTTTATGTTATATTTGTTTGTGAGGGGTTATTATGTATGGTTGAATGTGATTATTATTGTTGGTATTGGTATATATATTTTTATGTGTGGGTGTGTGTGGTGTGTTTTGTGTTTGTGATTGTTTTTGTGTGAGAATATTACAAGCTATGAGAAGTATGTTATAAAATATGATTATGAAAGATGATTATTGATTTTCCTTGAATGGTTTAAATGGTTTAAAATAGTTTAAATATGGTTTAAATAAATATGTACAGAGAATAAAGAATAAAAAATTTTTTTTTTTTTTTTTTATAAATTTACATGGTTGTTTCTTCTTCTGTTTGTTGTTGATGTTTCTTCTTGTTTCTTCTTGTTTTTACTTCTCAAACATCTTCTAGGATGCGTCGTGGTCGTTTCTTGCATGCTTGTCTTGTCCCTTGTGTCGAAGCTATGCCCCTGTGCGACGGTAGTGTTGAGGTGTCAAGTTTTTCGTATGTGTTGGTTGCTAGTGTTTTAATGTAGTGTGTAAGTGTGTTCATGTGGAGGTCGTGTCTTATGTTTTCGTTTCGTATGAACCAAGGTGCTCCTGTTATGAGTCTGAGTGTAGTGTTTTGTAGTGATTCTGTTCGTGTGATGTTGGTTTGGCTGAGGTAAGTGTACCATGCTTAGGAGGCGTATGTTATTATTGGGCGTATGTACTGCTTGTATATGGTGAGTCGTGTGTTAAGTGGGATTTTGCTGTGATGTGTGAGTACTGGGTGTAGGAGCCCCTTGATTTGTCTGGCTTTGTTTAGTGTGTGTGTGAGGTGTTGGTTAAAAAGTAGTTGTGTGTCTATGTGAACTCCTAAATACTTAATTGTCTGTTTCCAGTCTAGTTTGTGGTGTCTTAGTGTAAGTGAGTTGTGGGGTTTTGGTTGGTGTCTGGAGAAAAGGATTGCTTCAGTTTTCGTCTCGTTCAGTGCCATTCTCCATTTGTCAAACCAGTCTGGTAGTTCGTCGAGTTGCTGTTGCAGACTTTTGGTGTCCGCTGTTTGTTGTGGGGCGTGGGTCATGTACAGTGTATCGTCAGCGTATAGTGTACATGTTGTTCATGGTCTGCATGGTATGTCGTGTATGTAGGCGTTAAAGAGCTCCGCGGAGAGACAACCTCCTTGCGGAACTCCGGCTGTGATGTCAGTGATGGATGAGGTGGTGTCTTCTACTCTTACTTGGAGTTGTCTTCCGTTCAGGTAGTTGTGCAATAGTTTCAAGTAGTGTATTGGAATTTGGTGTTGTAGTGCGAGTTTGTATAGTAAGCCGTCGTGCCATACCTTGTCAAATGCGTTTTTGATGTCTATGGCTACTGCTGCTGTGGTGTATGCTTTGTTGTAGTGTTCGGCAATTGTGTCAATGACTTTAATGATTTGTTGTGTGGTGCTGTGGTTTTGTCTGAAACCGAATTGCTCGTTTCGGACGTGTAGGTGGTGTTGTAGGTGCGGCAGCAGTAGCCTGTCGAAAGCTTTGGCCATGGTGTTGAGTAGTGAAATTGGTCGGTAGTTGTGTGGGTCAGTTCGTGTCTTGTGTGGTTTAGGGATCATTACAACTGTTGTTAGTTTCCACTGTGTGGGGTAGTGTAGTTGTCTTGTGATTGCATTGTATATGTCGGTGATGTAGTTTAGTGTCGACCTGCTAATGTTTTGTAAGTCGGCGTTTGTTATGTTGTCTGGTCCGGGTGCTTTGTTTTTGTTTTGTGCTAGTATTGTCGTGGCTACCTCTTTGTTTGTAAAAATTGGCATCGTGTTGGGTGTGTTTGTGGTTTGTGTGTGTTGTAGTATGTGTTTGACTGTTTGTTCGATTATCTTTGTGAATTTGTGGTTAGTTATTGGGTTGGGTGTAAAAGTGTCTTGTAGTGTGCGTGCGAATTCCTCTGCATGTTCCTGGGAGCCGTACAGGGGAGTGCCGTGAGTGTTGTGTAAGGGTGTGATGGTAGGTTTGTTTCGTGTTTTGAGTGCTTTGTTTAGTTTGTACAAATTTCCGTGTTTGTCGAGTGTTTGTTGTACGTGTGACGTCCATGCGTCTGTGTAGTGTTGGTCAAGTATCTGTTTTACAAGTCTCTGTTGTGTGTTAAGTTGTGTCTTTACTGTGGGGTCTCTTGTCAGTTGGTATCGTTTTACGAGGCGTCGTTTCTCTCGTATTGCGTCTTGTACGTGTGGGTAGTTGTTTGATGTCTTGTTTGATGTGTTTTGTTATGGTGCTGTATTTTTTGGCGTCCTGTATGATTGTCGTAATCTCAGTGACTGCTGTCTCTATGTCGTCAGTCGTCTGTATGGGGCGTCTGTCTGTGGGTATTCGTCTTTGTAGGTATTCGTTAAATTTGTTTTTGTCAGAGTATGTTTTTGTTGTGCGTCTGTTTGTTCTGTGGGTGTTTGTGTTTAGTGTGATTAGGATAGGGAGGTGATCGGAACTAAGGTCCTGGATAACCTCACTGGATATAGGGTAAGGAATGTTTTTGATGATGGAAATGTCTAGAATTTCTGGAGGGTGGTCGGGGTTGGGCGGGATGCGTGTAGGTTCGTCTGGCTCCTAGGAGCGCAATGTCTATGTCGTGATGTCGTAAAAAGTGCCTAAGTTCTGTCATTTTGTTCGTGACACCGTTTGCGTTCCAGGAGAGGATTGTGATGTCGCGTCTTGTGTTAGTTGTATTAGGCATCGTTTTATGATAGGATGTCTGTGATGGCGGTGAGGCAGAGTGTGAGTATAGGTTCTCCAGCCTGGTAGGCTGAGATTAGTCGCGGTAGCCAGTGTAGTATTTTGGGTAGAATTTTGCTGAATGATGGTGTTGTTTTTTCTGTGTGTGTAGATGTAGTTTGTGTGGGTGTAGAGGTGCTTTGTGTTAATATGTTTGGTGTAGGTGTTGTAGTTGGTCTTTTGTTCTTGTGTTTACGTGAGGTGGTGTTTTGTGTAGTTGTTTCTGGTGTGGTTTCTGTGGGTTGTGTTTTAAGAAAGTCTTGTTTGTGCTGTTTGTTGTGTTTTTTGTGTCTCGTCCTTCTTGTCTTCTTTTTTGTGGTGTGTTCGTCTTCTGAGCTACTGTCGTCCGAAGATGTCTGTGTTTTAAAGAATCGTGAAGTGGGTGGATTGGATGGGGTTTTTATAGGAAGTTCGGGTTCTGGTTCAGGTTTATTTTGTGTTTCGGGAACAGATGTTGTAGTTGTAGGTTGAGGTTGGGTGTGTCGTCCTTGTTTTGTTTTTGTCCACACTTCTTGTGCGTCAGTGTCGGAGTCAGTGGTTGTAGGTATTTTTAGTTTAGGTGTTGATGGCGTCGGTGCTGTCATGTTCTTTTTACGTAGTGCGTCTTTGTATGCTGTGCAGTTACGGTAGTTTGCGGGGTGTTGTCCGTTGCAGTTTGCGCAATGTGGGGCGTCCTCAGGTCTTTTTCTACAGTCTGATGGTCTGTGCGACTTGCCACACTTAACACATCGTGGCGTGTAGCCACAGTTCAGGCTTGAGTGCCCAAAACGTTGGCAGGAATAACACTGTGCGATTGTTTGTGGTGTCTCGTATGCTGTCACTTTTATTCGTGTGCAGTATAGTATATTGTCTATGTCGTATATCGATCGTGAAATTTCCTGATTTTTAAGCGTGACGAAGAATGTGTTGCAGTATGTTTTGTCTTTAGATTGTAGTTTTGTCACGTAAGTTACGGGGTAGCCTCTGTCTGTGAGTTCGTCCTTTAAGTCATTGTCTGTCATGTAGTTGGCAAGTCCTTTGATTACTACTTTCAGTTCTCGTTCTGATTTTAATGTGTAAGTAAAGTATTCGACCGTGTGTGTCTTTAGATATTCTTGTATTAGTCTGTATTCGTTGGCGTCTGTAGGGTAAATACGTGCGCCTAGTCCGTATGCTCTGATGTCTGTTTTCTTTTTCGTCAGTTCGTTTATGTTTTTAGCGTGTGAGATAAAGTTTGGGAATGTGTCTATAAATATTGAGGGTATTCGTTCAGTGTTTGTTTGTGGTGGTACGTTACCTGTGGTTGCTGTTTTCGTGGTGGAAGGTCCTGCAGACGTCGATGGTCTTGTAGTTGTCGCAGCAGCGGCATAGCTTGTTGTAGGTTGTGCGTTTTGTGTTGTTGGTGTCGTCCGTTGTCGTTTGTTCACTGTTGCTTCCATTTCTGGTTCGGATGTTGGTCTTGCTGTTTTTGTTGTTTGCGTTTCCATGTCTTCTTGGTCTGATATCTGTATCGTTGCTCGTGTTCGTTGTTGTTTGTTGTCTTTGGTTGTGTTGGTGATCGTGATGCTGTTGTTGTTAGCCCTTAAAAGGGCTGTTGACATCGGTGATGGGGGTTCCATTTTATTGGTGTGCACACCAGTGTACACCTTGGGTTGTCACTTGGATTCGAAGCACTTTAATGTTAAATTTCGAAGCACTTTTTACTTGAAAACTGAAGATGTCTGATTCGCAGAGCAGCACGATGTTCACTCTGCGAAGTCTGGACTGAGAATCAATGTTTATGAGGTCTCCATAGTATTTATAGACTCCTCCTTCCTATCTATTTTCTTATTGGGGTTCATAGTGTGTTTGTTGATGAAGGCGTCGTACCTTGCGCTTATCTCTGCAAAACTCGGTATTTATAAGAATTCCTGTTCCGATTCTTGTTCAGACGCTTCATTTCACACGTAAACGTTCAACTTTGTGTAGCATATTTCGTAGAAAGTCCAAATTTTATTGCATTTTGGTCACGTAGTTATGTTTGTGTCGAGTATAGTCCAAACTTTATCAAATCGCGGACCGCCTGTTATTTATTGTTTGTTACTCCAAATATGTTGGATTTTATGCAATACAATGTCTTTTGTCACGTATTCATATTTTTAATAATGACGTATTTGAACGCGTTTACTTATTTATGTGTTGATATTCTGATTATTGAATAATGAGCTTCTTTCTTATGAATTAAATTGGTCATGATTTATATACAGTGTGCTCGCTATTGACTTTATATAAAATAGTTAAAGTCAACTGTGATCCTTATATAGGGTGTTAAATGTTTGCTCTTTGCATAATTTGCAAATTACGTATTTTTCATGCTAAATAAATGTAGTTTTCTAACTCCTAGTACTATTTACATGTATTGTGTGACCATTATGACTCAATATACCCCTAAATAACCCTCTTATCATGACATTATATATATATATACATACATATATATATATATATATATATATATATATATATTATAGTAGTTTTAAAGGGTTAAAAATAAATACAAAAGAAACAATTTCAAAACACCCTGTATAAAGGAACAAACAGAAATTACGTGCGAAATTTATATTAATTAATTTTTATCTAAGTAACGGGTATTCGAACAACATGTTAGGAGAAGATATACATGGAAAGCCCCAGGTGATAGGGCTAGATACCAAATAGATTATATTTTAGTTAAACAAAGATTTAGAAACCAAGTTAAAAACTGTCGTAGTTATCCAGGGGCTGACATAGATAGCGATCATAACTTAGTTAAAATGAAGTGTAAACTAAAATTCAAAAAATTGAGAAAGGTTAAAAGAGAGGGATGGGATCTAGGTAAGCTTAATGATAGTAGGGTAAAAGAGGTATATAAACAAGTATTAGATAATAAGAGCAAAGAGATAGCTGTAGGAGGGAATGTAGAAAATAGATGGAAAGAAATAAAACTGACTGTACATGATACAGCAACACAGACTATAGGTAAGAAAAAAATAGAAGCGAGAAAACCGTGGGTAACAAAGGAGATATTAGATTTAATAGAGAATAGAAGAAAGCTTAAACCTTTCAGAGAAGTGGATAGTGAAAGTAAGCAAAAATATAATACAGTTAGAAATAAGATAGTACATGAGTGTAGAAAAGCTAGAAATAAATGGATGGAGGAGAATTGTAAGGGTATACAAGATGATTTGAGAGTAGGTAAGACAGACAGGGCTTACAAGGCAGTTAAAAAGTTTTTTGGGGAAGATAGGAAAAAATGTAATGGTATTAGAGACGAGAATAATGAGCTTCTAATAAATAAAGTTGAGGTAGCAGATAGATGGAAAAGATATTTAGAAGATTTATATAAGGGAGACGATATGGATGAGTTAGAGTACGACCAAGAAGAGAATGTAGAAATAGGGTTCTCAATATTAAAAGAGGAATTTGATAGAGCTGTTCGGAATCTTAAATTAAATAAAGCGCCAGGGATAGACGATATTCCCGCAGAATTAATAAAATATGCAAGTCAGAAAACTTTAGACAGATTATATGAACTAGTAAGTGTAATATATGACACAGGTGAGGTTCCAATAGATTTCCAAAAAATTTAATTATTCCAATCCCAAAGAAGTCAGGAGCTAATAAGTGTGAGAATTTTAGAACGGTTAGTTTAACTTCTCATGCTTCCAAAATACTAACAATAATAATTAAAAATAGACTAGAAGCTTTGACTGAGAATTATTTAGGCGAAGACCAATATGGTTTTCGTAAAGACAGAGGGACTAGAGAACCGATACTAATGATTAGGGTAATTATCGAAAAAGGTTACAAAAATAAAAGACTCATTTCGCATTTGTAGATTTAGAAAAAGCATTTGATAGGGTTAATTGGATTGTTATGTTCAGGGTTTTGCAAACATAGGAATTTCTCATAGGGATAGAAAATTATTTACAGTCTATATAAAACCAAAGCGTAGTGATTAGATTTGATGAAATAGAAAAGGAAGCTAAGATTAGAAATGGTGTTAGACAGGGTTGTATACTGTCTCCCTTGATTTTTAATGTTTATATTGAGGAAGCTTTAAACTTAGCTAGAGAGAGAAAAGAGATAGGTATTAGTGTACAGGGACAGAAAATAGACATGTTACGTTTTGCAAATGATATAGCCATTATAGCAGAGTCTAGAAAAGAGTTAGGAGAGTTTTTAAATATTTTAGATGAGATACTACAGAGTAACTATAGTATGAGAATTAACTCAGGAAAGACAAAGATAATGACAAGTGAGTTACAGCCTAGTTCTAAACCAAAATTAAAAATAGGTAATACCGAGTTAGAGGAGGTAGATGAATTTTGCTATTTAGGTAGTATAATTACAAAGGAAGGACGTAGCAGAAAGGATATAGTAGCTAGAATAGTTCAAGCTAGAAAAATGTTTTTAAAAAAGAAAGGCTTACTAATAGCTAATAGTATTAGTTTAGATAATAGAAAAGTTTCTTAAAGTCGTACGTATGGAGCGTTCTATTATACGGTAGTGAGACTTAGACAATTAAAGAGGTAGATAAGAAAAAGATAGAAGCTTTTGAAACTTGGTGTTATAGGAGAATGTTAAAGATTAGTTGGACAGATAGAGCAACAAACGAGGAAGTTTATAGAAGGATAGGTGAGGATCCCTGTATGTGGAAACAATTGAAGGTCAGGAGAGATAGAATGATAGGGCACCAGTTAAGACATGAGGGACTATTTAGTAAAGTTTTAGATTATAGACTACCGAATAAAAATAGAGTAGGAAGGCCTAGACAAAGCTATATTAGTCAAATTATTAGAGATTTAGGTTGTGAAGGCTATGTAGACCTTTTTAGACTAGCTCAGAATAGAAAAGAATTTAGAGCTGCGTCAGACCGACTTTAAGTAAGTTCGAAAACAAAACAAAAAAAAATAAACATAAAAATCAGTTAACTAAATGTCACCAGGACATAACTCACAATTAGTTAGCGGTCTGGCATGTTGGTAGCGTTTCGTTGCTTAAGCCTTACCATAACATATTTTAATAAACGTCACCATGACATAACTCACAATTAGGTAGCGGTCTGGCATGTTGGCAGCGATTCGTTGCTTAAGCCTTACCATAACATATAATTTAACACTTTTCCTTTTTGAAGCGAATATCCAGGTTATATTTCATTTCCTTATAAATGGTAATCATGTAAACATGTTAGAGTTCTTTAACAACCATCAGGTTGCTAATATCTATGTAGAGTCAGCTGGATAGGAAAAAGATAGGATATAGGAAGACCTAGACCAAACTATATTAGTCAAATTATTAGAAATTTAGGTTGTGAAGGGTATGTAGAGCTTTTTAGATTAGCACAGAATAGAAAAGAAGTTAGAGCTGCGTCAAACCGACCTTAAGTAAGGTCGAAAACAAAATGATGATGAACGGGTATTAATCAAATTGTACACATAATAATTTAAAATGTAATAGCTTTGCAAAGAATTAAATGGCAGAAGCCAATGCCATGCATTTATTAATTTAATTGGAATTAATTGAACAATTATTGATATATAATAAGCATAAGAGCCTGTAAAAACCCGAGGTGAAACGCGTTGCTAACAAACGGATATATCAGGAGGGTTGAAATACCATGAAACGAAGCTCGGAGAATTGTATTTAAAACGTTCGTTACGATCGAACACCTGCAAACTTTTAAATGTCAAGTTGTAATAAATTTGAGTAGATAAACATGCAGATTCTACGTATATTGGAAACGGTTGAATGTTTTAGCATGAAATACTAAACAGGGGTTATTTAAAGTCACGTCGCCAGTCCACGTGTGTTTAGACAGCAGATAGTCAAGAATATCGATTTTGTACCACTCAGACCAGGGTAGAAAGGGACAGAGAAAACGCATAAGTAAGAGACACTAGTAGGATAGGAGGGATTTGTGAAGCGTCACGAGGTCTACGATTGGTCGATATGTTAGTTTGATTTGAAACAAGCACGAGGAAGTGTAGCGTGATATTCTTGAAATGTTATAACGAGGTATTGAAATTCGCAGATTTGAAAATGGAGTTGAGTGCAAAATTGCAAGAATGTGTGGTGTTAACAGGGGATTTCGCGTTAAGCAGGTATGGAGAGGTTACATTCGAAGGTATAAATGCTTTTAGAGAACGTGGTGAGGGCCCTTAAGTTTTCGATCGCTCCAAACAACGTATCTAAGTATCACGAGTTGTAAGTATTACTAAATCAGTTAAATTATATTACAAGGTGGTAGTCTCTTAATTAAATACGCGGTTAAGTGTGCCGAAATTACATTTTAATAGAGATATCATCTATAATTATAATCAACTCGTGGCGGGATATTAAGTAACGTGGTTTGAAGCAGCTAATTAATGAAGAAATAATTTTAAATGGAATTTGGAATTGGTTACACCGGGGAGGCCGCGTTTGCAGTTCAATTTAGATGGAGTTTTTCTAGTAACAGCATGAAACGACCTGCAGAACGGACAGAAGATATAGATGGCATCATCCTCAGAGCAGAGATCTGCTATAAATTTCCAGGTAACGATTTGAATTGTGACTTTATAAACTGTGAATATTGAGAGAACGTATGAAAGTGAAATTCCAAGGTAGTGTGTATTATTTACGTACTGAACTTAATACGTGTAAAAACTTTATTATGGTATTTAACTAAAAAGTTGAAGGTGTCTATAAAGCTTTTAAACGTTCCGTCAGAACGTGAAATTTTTGTGAAGAGTACGTCGCTTTGCTTTGTTATTTGTTTTAAAAGTATGCAAATGCTTAATTAGCTGGGTTATTCTGAGCTCACCCTACCGCAAAGTTTAGTTAGAGTAAAATGAATAAATAAATTATAAAGAAGAAATTTTAGAGAAGGTATTGTTCAAGGACCATTTACTCCGGGTATAATTTACGTGTTTAATGATTTAAAAAATAAAATACTGGACATTTTAAAATAAGGTTTTCTGAAGTGCAACGTGATCAATGGAATATGGACTATATTGCATTTCATTTGTAAATAGTTATAAATAAAAGCTTGTATGTTGGTTGTATTTGAGGTTTTATTGCTGGTGTGTGTGTACGATTGAGAATATGCGAGTGAATCTAGATACCCAAGAGGAGATCCAAATTAGCTAGCCGGAAGCAGTTGAAAAAGGCCGTTCAACTGAGGAAGAGAGGAAAACGGGTAAGGATAATTTTTTTTGAATTAGTTATTTTTTGAAAATTTGTTTATTGTCGAATTTGAAATTTTTATAAAATTTTCGAAAATAATTTATGGTTGGTAAGCATCTTACCCGAGTTCCACGACATAATTTTGACGCCCAAGACCAGGAGCCGAGGCGATTCTTATAAGGTTACACAGCAATTTTTGGCGACCCAAAAGTGAGGCTCGAGTTCCAAATAAAATTTTAGTGATTTTATTCCAGGAAACTGGCGATCTGAGAGAGAGAGTTTCAGTTTTTTTTGTGTATAAATTTAAGAGTATTTTAGTGTGTGTGAGAGTGATTTGAACGTATGCAGAGAAAGGAGTGGTTAAGAAGTCAAGGAGTGGAAATTGGAAGTGACGATAGTGCCTTGTGTGAAAAAAATTCAAAAATGGAGAAAGCTGGAGGTAGTAGGGATCAGTCGAAGACGGAATCGGGAGAAGCTGGAAACGAATTAATTTTGAGAATGCTAGAGAGGATGAATGAAGAATCTAACAGAACATTAGAGGAAATGAGATTAAGTAGGCTAGAATCTAACAAGAAATTTGAAAAGATTAGAGAAATGAGTGCGGAATCGAACAAAAAGTTTGAGCAAATTAGTTTGAAAATCGATAATTCAACGAAGGAATTTTCCGAATTTAAAAATAGCTTGACAGTGAAAATGGGAGAAGTTAAGAATAGGGTAGATAAAAATGAGCGTGATATTCGAGGTTTAAATTTAGAAATGGGACAATTAAGGACTGATGTAAGGATTTTCTGTGAGGATGAAATTAATGCGAAAATGACTGAGGTAACGGACTCGTGTAAGAATCAGTTAGGTCGAGTTGAGAGAGAAGTGACAGGGATTAAGCATAGCGTAGCGACTTTAATGAGGGATGGTCCAAGGTTTGTAACAGGGAATGTTTCTTTAGAGCAGCAAATGAAATTTTATGGGGATAGTAGAGTAAACCCACAAATATTTATCAATAATGTTAGAGGGCTAATAAATAATGTATACGACGAACAGGCAAAACTGAATATTGTAGAAGCTTTATTAAAAGACCATGCGGAAGCTTGGTACAATTTAATAGGACTAGAGATTGACACATACAGGGACTTCAAAGACAGATTTTTAAAACACTATTGGAGTGACCACAGACAGGACCATGTAAGAGACGACTTAATCACGGGGAAATTTAAGGGAGAATTTTCAGGAAGTAGGGAGCAATATGCTATACGCAAGTATAGCATAGCTAAGCAACTGAACCCACCACTGACAGACCGACAAATTATTAAATATTTATCGAGACACTTTGAGGTAGAGGTACGACAACACGTAGCACTACAGAACACAGTGGACAGAGAAATGTTTCTGGAATACCTGCAGAGGTACGACGACGTAAGTAGTGGACGACCTCGAGAGCATAGGAAAAGACAGATCAACACGGTTAGATTTGACAACAGACGGGACAACTATGCTAGACGGAATAACTATCAGTACCAGCGACAAAATTGGGAACCGCGACGACCATATTTCAGAAGTAATAGTTTAGGAAGGGGACCAGCACCGAGACCGGGACCTTCCCGACAGAACAGTTCACCGGACATAAGGGGGACTGAGAATACGAACACGGAACGAGTAGAAACGCCTAGGACATACGCTGAGGTGACGGCTAGACCAGGACCGAGTAGGGAAAACGGACCTAGACAGGATTTTTAAAGATGGACAAACCACTAGACATCACTGTGTACAAGTATGAACATCCGAAAGAATTTTTAAAAATTGAAGAGGAAATTGAGCCAGAAATAGTTGAAAAATTTTGTTTGCCCATAATAAAAATTAAAATTTTTGAGAAAAATTTAGGAGTTTTATTAGATTCAGGAGCTGAGGCGAGTTTGATATTGAAGGAATTCGTCAATAAAATTAAAAATAAAGTGTGTGATAGGATAATGCCAATAAAAAGAAGTCACCTGGTTGCGCCGAATAAAAAACGATTTGCTGTTGTAAATAGCGTAGTTATTTTGAAAGTAGAGTTAGGTTCAGTAAGCTGTGAAAAAAGAATTTATCATTGTACCTGGGTTAAACTTTAAAGGGATATTAGGGGTCGATTGCATGATGAAGTTAGGGGTTATAATAGATATGGAGAGGAAAATAGTTAGGATTGGGGATAGGATATTGCCCTGGAAGGCAAGTTATGATGTCACGGAAGATGACATAGGGTTGTGTATTAATAGTATAGAGGGAGATGATGAAGAGGTGAGAGAGATCGACTCAGGGGAATATAGTGAGGAAAAGTTAGATGAGGTACAAGTAAGAGTAAAAGAAGAAGCTGAACAAGTAGAGGTAGAGTCAGGCGTAGAGTTAGTAGTGAAAAAGATTCAGAATTAAAAGGGTTAAAAGTAGAGACAGCATTATGTGACACACAAGTAGTAAATATAGGCATAAGTGAGGTAAAGGGCAAAGATAATTTTAGTAATTTGAATTTGAATTTAAAAGATTTTTGTGAATTGAATATTGTACATGAATGGTCTAGAAGAGATGAAAAGTTTTGTATAGTGAGGGAAGATAAAGATATTGAAGTAGTATCGTTTGGTTTGTCCACAGAAAAAGAAAGTATAATAAATGAGAAACAGACAAGTATAGGGAATGAAGAAGAAATATTTAAGAATCAGGATAATAGGGATAAGTTTATTTTATGTGAAGTAACAGGGATGATAAGTATAAAAGTAGAAGGAGCGGAAATAGGGATGAAGAGTATTAGGATAGTTAGAAAAAAGACTTGGAGGTTCTAGAAAAGAGTCAGATTTAAATAACAAGATGAAGTATAATGACAAAAGATAGAGAAAGATGAATTTTAGTGGAGAAATTGTAGTATAGATATAGAATAAAGAAAAAGCGATAGGTGTATATAGAAAAGTAGATCTAGAAATAGGATAGATACGGATAGGTGTATATAGAAAAGTAGAGATAGGTGTATTATAGAGTAAAATTTAGATAGATAGGGATAGAAGTAAGGGTTTATAGAAAATAAGATTAGGTATAGGATAAATATGGGAGATAGTTAGATATAGGTATAGAATTAGGTATGTATAGTTAGGATAAGAATAGATCATGATAATAGGTGAGGTTAAAAGTTTTGAAGACGGAAATAAAGAGATAAGTACCAAACGGATGTATGTAAAGAGTCAATAAAGGACTAAAGGGGGAAATAAAAGGAGAAAAGACAATGAAATAAGAGGGTGAACAGTTAATAATAGATAAAAATAGTTAGGCAAAAGATGGCGATAGGTGTGAATAGTTAATTAGAAATAAAGATAGGTGTAGATAGATAGAAATAAGTAGAGATAAGGGTAGAAATAGGTAGATACGTAGTGATAAGTTGGATAAATAGGTATAGGTAGTGTTAGGTGAGTAGATAGGTGTTTAGAAATAGCGGATAGCATTAAATTAGAATGTAGGTATTTAAATTCAGAAAAACCGGGGTTAGTTTTTCTTAGAATTGAAATAGGGGGATTATATAGTGGTTTTAAAGGGTTAAAAATAAATACAAAAGAAACAATTTCAAAACACCCTGTATAAAGGAACAAACAGAAATTACGTGCGAAATTTATATTAATTAATTTTTATCTAAGTAATGGGTATTAATCAAATTGTACAAATAATAATTAAAAATGTAATAGCTTTGCAAAGAATTAAATGGCAGAAGCAAATGCCATGCATTTATTAATTTAATTGGAATTAATTGAACAATTATTGATATATAATAAGCATAAGAGCCTGTAAAAACCCGAGGTGAAACGCGTTGCTAACAAACGGATATATCAGGAGGGTTGAAATACCATGAAACGATGCTCGGAGAATTGTATTTAAAACGTTCGTTACGATCAAACACCTGCAAACTTTTAAATGTCAAGTTGTAATAAATTTGAGTAGATAAACATGCAGATTCTACGTATATTGGAAACGGTTGAATGTTTTAGCATGAAATACTAAACAGGGGTTATTTAAAGTCACGTCGCCAGTCCACGTGTGTTTAGACAGCAGATAGTCAAGAATATCGATTTTGTACCACTCAGACCAGGGTAGAAAGGGACAGAGAAAACGCATAAGTAAGAGACACCAATAGGATAGGGGGGATTTGTGAAGCGTCACGAGGTCTACGATTGGTCGATATGTTAGTTTGATTTGAAACAAGCACGAGGAAGTGTAGCGTGATATTCTTTAAATGTTATAACGAGGTATTGAAATTCGCAGATTTGAAAATGGAGTTGAGTGCAAAATTGCAAGAATGTGTGGTGTTAACAGGGGATTTCGCGTTAAGCAGGTATGGAGAGGTTACATTCGAAGGTATAAATGCTTTTAGAGAACGTGGTGAGGGCCCTTAAGTTTTCGATCGCTCCAAACAACGTATCTAAGTATCACGAGTTGTAAGTATTACTAAATCAGTTAAATTATATTACAAGGTGGTAGTCTCTTAATTAAATACGCGGTTAAGTGTGCCGAAATTACATTTTAATAGAGATATCATCTATAATTATAATCAACTCGTGGCGGGATATTAAGTAACGTGGTTTGAAGCAGCTAATTAATGAAGAAATAATTTTAAATGGAATTTGGAATTGGTTACACCGGGGAGGCCGCGTTTGCAGTTCAATTTAGATGGAGTTTTTCTAGTAACAACATGAAACGACATGCAGAACGGACAGAAGATATAGATGGCATCATCCTCAGAGCAGAGATCTGCTATAAATTTCCAGGTAACGATTTGAATTGTGACTTTATAAACTGTGAATATTGGGAGAACGTATGAGAGTGAAATTCCAAGGTAGTGTGTATTATTTACGTATTGAACTTAATACGTGTAAAAACTTTATTATGGTATTTAACTAAAAAGTTGAAGGTGTCTATAAAGCTTTTAAACGTTCCGTCAGAACGTGAAATTTTTGTGAAAAGTACATGGCTTTGCTTTGTTATTTGTTTTAAAAGTATGCAAATGCATAATTAGCTAGGTTATTCTGAGCTCACCCTACCCCAAAGTTTAGTTAGAGTAAAATGAATAAATAAATTATAAAGAAGAAATTTTAGAGAAGGTATTGTTCAAGGACCATTTACTCCGGGTATAATTTACGTGTTTAATGATTTAAAAAATAAAATACTGGACATTTTAAAATAAGGTTTTCTGAAGTGCAACGTGATCAATGGAATATGGACTATATTACATTTCATTTGTAAATAGTTATAAATAAAAGCTTGTATGTTGGTTATATTTGAGGTTTTATTGCTGATGTGTGTGTACGATTGAGAATATGCGAGTGAATCTAGATACCCAAGAGGAGATTCAAATGAGCTAGCCGGAAGCAGTTGAAGAAGGCCGTTCAACTGAGGAAGAGAGGAAAACGGGTAAGGATAATTTTTAGTTAATTTTTGAAAATTTGTTTATTGTCGAATTTGAAATTTTTATAAAATTTTCGAAAATAATTTATGGTTGGTAAGCATCTTACCCGAGTTCCACGGCATAATTTTGACGCCTAATTCGTGAGGTTCGATTGAAATAAAGGTAACATAGCAATATATATATATATATATATATATATATATACATATGTATATATTTCTGTGATATTAAAAGGTTAAAACAACATTAATAATTTATTTTGTAGTTTATTTCAAGTTTCAGCATGTGAAAATATAAACAACAATTTGAAACGCTTTTCAGATTAGTAGAGTAGAAATTATTAATTTTACTGAAGCTAAAAGTTAATTTAGCATCATCCTTTAGCGTGTGTTATAATGTAAATATTCATAAGGTATAGCGTGTGTAAAAAGCATTTAAAATTTCTTATTTCATAAGCAAATTTAACATTAGTATTTAACATAAATTCAAATACTCTCAATTATAGCAAAAGGAGATTTATAGCAAAAGCGTTAAACTGTTTTCGAAGAAGTATTTACTAAATTAAGTGGCCATTATGTTATTTGTTACGAGTTTGAAAGTGTTGTCAAAGCTCTCCGAAGATCATTAATTGGTAAACGAAGGAAGCTGTTACAAGTTTTCTCGGATTTTTAATAAGGAGCGTCGCAGATAAGACTTCACAAACAAACGAATTTTAGCTAGTGTTGTTTTCCGCTGTCAATTAAAATGAATTTATAGCCTTGTTAAAAAGATAGAAAGTTTTTGAAATGGGTGGATTGGTCAGTTACAAATGCTGTGTGCCAACAGCGAAACAAAGAAAGGTTAATTGTTAGTGTAAGTTGATTTGGGGTGAAAACAAGGAGGGATTATTAGATAGAATAGGTATAAGTGAAATGATGATAATTTGAACGTTGTTAAGAGTGGGTAAGTGATAGATTGGTTACAATGGAACTGGAAAACATCGTGTAAGAAGGCTAATTGATGTAGAGTATAGGTTAGAGCGAAAAAGATATAACTCGTAGAAATATAAAAAGTGAAATAAGTGCAAAGTAAGAGACTGGGAATTTGAGTGTGTATGTTAAAGGGAGACATGAAACATGTTGCATAAGGGGCGTATTTTAAATGGTCAGTTGGAGTAAATATATACAAGATTTTAGGGTGGGATTGAAGAAATTCAACAAAAATAGGTGAGTAGAGTGGGCACGTTTGTTATGTTCAAATGAATTTCAAGGAAATGTTTTAAAAAGTGTTGTCGGTTAGAACGAATACACAGAAGTTGTTGGCCGTTGGAGTTTGTGTTGAGAATACAGAGAAATGTACACGTTAGCTTGAAGTGTGGGCGCAAATTCTAGGATTTCAGTGGACCGTTGAAGTTTGTGTACGTGTGTTAAAGTGTTTGTGGAAGGAGAGTGGCGGTTGAACGATTTTAAGATTTGTGGATGGTTAGGTGTTGTTTATTTGTATTGAAGGAAATTTGAAAAATTCTAACAGGTTCGAGGTGGAGAAGAGTATATAAACACCAACAGAGTGTTGTGGAGCTTTCTTAGTTTTTCAACAAGCAGACAACTCTCTGGGGTTTTCAACAAGCGTACGTCACGCTTAGCTTACAACCAACTGAAGGCTCCAAAAAAAAGTTACTTGTACAAGTTGAAACAAAGTTTAATTTATGTAAGTAAAGCCTGTTACAATTTCATTTGCACTAAGTGTGTCATGTTTAAAATTTAAAAGTAGAGTAAATGTCTGCGTGGTCGATTTGGTTGATTACCAACAATTAATAGAAGAGGCTTAGGAGTCTGAAAGCACTTTGGAATTGGTAGACCAGATGACGTCGTGCTGATATGGTAGCAGTTTGCAGTTCTGGGTGTTGCAATCCAGATTGAGGAAGTTCCTGAAGGTAGCAGTCGTTGATGGGATGATGGCAGTTTTGTGGGCAGTGTTAGAATCTGAGTAACTTTGCTTTTGTTTGCATATGTGTATAAACAGGTGTTTTTGTGCATTGTGGGTATAATTTGATGAACTAAAATGACAAATTTGGGAAGAGTTACGGGTTGAACTTTTTCTTGTTACATTATTGTACTGTATTTAATGCGGGAATTTATGTTTAAAAAAGATTTACGATTTTAATAATATTTAAAATATGTACAAGGTAAAGAGTATTTTTGTGCAAAAACTAGCACAAAGAATTAAGGTTTTACCACGAGTTCGCAAAAATAAAGACTGTGGTAAAGCCCTGTTACTTTCTATAATAATATAATTGTAAATATTTATCTGGGGTCATTATTGCTTTCAAAATGTATTTTGAAATGTGTTATTTTAAAAAGGGGATGTATATAATATATAAATAATGAGTGAATGAGGAATTTTATGTTGATCTTGGCAAGTATTTTTCTATAAGTATGTTAATAAACTTAAGCGATTTACCGTAGCAGAATTTTTGTTGAGTAGTTAGCTTTATTTAGAGAAAGCAGCTGAGCAGCCGTGGCATACTTTAAGCTTTTTGAGTTTAAGCAATCACCCTTAGTAGTTGAGAGTTCGTAGCAATTATTGGCACCCAATTTAGGGGCGTTAACAGAGCAGCTTTCGCAGTATTAATGACGCCCAATCGTGAGGCGTTAACTTAGTGGCTTTCGCAGTATTAATGGCGCCCAACGTGTAGCCATAATAGTAGCATTTTAGGGGTTTCTTTTTTTAGGCAGTCTTTAATAGGCCGGACTTTCGCAGTATTAAGTTTTTATTTTGTTTTTTATTTTGTTCTACACAAATTCCTTGTTCCAGACTATCTCTTTATATATATATATATATATATATTGATGTGATAATTAAGTCACGAGAGGTCATTAAGCATCAAATTCTGGGAGAAAACAGACCCCAAAAAGAAGAAAAATAATTTTTTTTAATTTTACCTTGTATAATATTCTCAGAAGAATCTTTTAGCATGATAAGTGTATTCGCATGTAAAATCTTAAGCACAGGTGATGTGAGATATCATTTATGAAGAAACCCAACTTCGGGATACATATGTAAATATTCTTCTGAAAATGCAAGTGTTATTGCATGTATAAATCATAAGAACAAAGTCCAATTTGTAAAGTAGCATTCATTGATGGTGTTAATTCAAAATCCATGTAAAAATATTCTCCTGCAAAATACAAGTCTTATTGCATTTATAAATCATAAGAACGAAGCCCAATTTAAAATTAGCATCCATTGATTGTGTTAATTCAAAATCCATGTGTAGATATTTCTTGAAACACGTTTCATTTGCCTTAAAACAAGTTTTACTGCTTATCTAGACTTAAAAAACACGGTCCCATTCACTTTAAGAATACTAAAATCTGTACCTTACGATAAACATTGTTTACTCATAACAATTGCGAGCATTAATGCATCCCCATTAAAATACTATTTTATGAGTTTTTAATAAAGAATAGCTTTATTTCAATGAAGCACATTTCGGAATTATTCGAGGAAAATATCGCATTTATTTGCTTAAACAAACTACGATTTCGAAAGTCTTCGAAAAAGTCATGAATCATGTACATCAACAAGCTATAAAATCATGAATGAATACACCCAATTCGCGGAACACAATAGACCGGAAGAGCAATAAAATAGAGATAACGCGTTTTAGTAGCTCTAATTATATTACAGAAGTCGTGCAAGAGAGATAACAGCAGTCGGCTTCGTTGGTTAACAAGGAATGGGAAAACTTTTTACGATAGCAATAACTTTAAACTGACAGCTCGTTAAATCGAAATCGCGGTGGATTATTGCATCACGTGAATGTCATTCTTCAAGAATATAACCTAGAATCTAATGGAAAAAATAACGTTTTTAGAATTTTATTATATAAAAAAGAATTTTATGAAGAGCGGTCATTCATTCCGACGGCATACAACGTGTAAGTTTCAAGTAATTTGTAATTAATTCATTCATTGATTAGTTCTGTCGGCGTTTCACATGTAACATTGAATTTTGAATATAAGGCATAATTTATAGCTTTTATATAAATAACCTTGGTACAAGTTTATATGCTAATTCTAATCTATTGAAAATAAATGTACTTTGCATACTGATACTTCTACGTCTGAAAATGGAAATTTAAAATGAAATCAAGAATTTTTCAAATGCAGTTAATTCCAATGGAAACGATATTTTTATAATCAAAAACAGGAGGATGTAAAGAAGAATTTAATGATCCAAACTTTGATGCCAAAGCTCAAAACGTTTTGACCTCTATAAAATTTTCTGCACAGCGTCCTTGATCGACTACACTGACAGACAAGGTAATACAAGGATAGATAGATTATTCGGAGAATTTTAAAGAAAATTTTTGAGACTTACATATAAAATATTTTGAGATTTTCTAGTTATTAACGGAGATTAAATAAAGATGGCATTAATACTTAAATAGTAAGAAGCTATATATTTTTATTAAGCTGTAAATTGCATTTATGTCTTATTTATATCTGTGTATGTACGAGATTATTTAGATAATGTGCATAAAAAAAAGATGCTTTTGAATGTATAGAACATTGTTCATAATGTTTCTTGAGATTTGTGTTTTATTTCATCTTCATAAAATCTACAGCATATTTTCTGCTGAGCTAGCCATGCACGAAAAGTGCACGGTAAGGTAAAAATTCATATATTTTATTAGCAAGCATCCATTGCATACCTTATAATATAGAGTGGCTGTATCTGTTTCACGTCAATATATATATATATATATATATATATATATATATATACATACATAAATATATATATATATATATATATATATATATATATAGAGCTATGATAATAGGATTATTTAAGATCATATAAAGTCACAAGGGAGGAATACTTCATCTAAATATCATAAAAAACACGAAAACCAAACATAATAAAATGTATATAATTCATTCATTATGCAAAAAGCAAATACAAACCACCCTGTATAAAATCAATGACAAGCTGTAATTAATTAAAGAAAGCTCAGTACATAGTAATTTCACCACATTCTTTAAAAGAAATAATTGCAAAAGCAATCCAATCATTTTTAGAACATTTAAGACATCTGTAAGCTTAAAATCAAATCAAAAATCAACATATTTAAAGAAAAATAATGATGAAATGAAATTTCTAAACAGTCAATAAACGCATGTAATTGATACCAGTTTGTACAGACAAACATTTAAAACATGCGTATTAGAAGCGAAGGAGTATGTGCCATTTGAAATGTATACAAAGAGCCAGACTTGATAAAACAAGCATATGTAAAGAAAGTATGGAAACTAAAATTCTGAATTACGTGCAAATTTGAACGTATGTAAAATGCAATATTTAATAAATTCCTTTTCAAAGTTTTGATGTACGTGTAAATTCGAACGTATATAGAATGTAATATTTAATAAAACCCAACAGGTTGCAGAAGTAACGCCTTGCAGATAAACATAATTGAAACGCCTTTTACCTGGACTAAAGACCGATAGTGGGCTGTCAGCCAATGAAGACACGTGCAACATCGAGAAGAAATTTGTCTATAAAACTAACCGGGGCAGATAAACGACATTCATTCCATAATCGACGTGCCGATTGTAATAGTTGAAAGAACGTTAAATTGAAAGTAACAAATCAATAATTTCAAGTGAAACAGTAAAGTGCGTTGAAATAAGTGTGCATAAAATTCTACCGTTGAGACAAACACAAGTCTAGAAGTAATTAATAAATGAAATCTTTGCAATTTATTAATTTAAGGGCTCCAAGTAATAATACTAAGTCGCTGGTTAACACGACTCCAAGTAATATATCAAAATCACGACGTTAATAATAAATTAGAATCACGACGTTAATATTCTAAGTTACTGGTATAAAAGACCAAGCAACTGGATTAAAACTCTAAGATTAATATTTCAAATCATTGGGCAAACAACTCCGAGTTGCTGCTAAATATTTCAAAGTACTGGGTCAATCCGATTTGGGCCAGTAAGTTCCAGCAAGAAAAACAGGAGAAATATAAGGTCGGAGCTATTTTTTTAAATTTATAGTACGCGTATTCAGAAGTGAGCTTAAAAGCTGCATGTAATTTAAATATTTTGTGTAAAAGGTCAACAAAAATTTAGTTAGTATGTAAAGGTATGATTGAAAAGAAAGGAGATATTTCTTTAAACGTTCAACAACACTATTCGTGGTAAAATACAATTTTTTTGCTGATTTTAATTGCTATAAAAGACGTGAAAAGGTTATAAGCTTCGTAAAGAGCTAATTTGATAAGAGTATTAATTTAAAATTTAATTTAAAAGTTCTATAAAAAGTAAATAATATTAAAAAAGGGCGCATATTTGTAAATAATAATTTAATTTAGTTCATTATACAATTTTTAGTGAATTTAGTTTGTCCTATGCGGAGATATTGAGTGTTGGATAGGAGTGAGTGAAAATTCTCTGTTAACATATCGTCATTCACTCTGTATGTGATATCACTGAGCTAGTTGAGGCATAAATTTAATTGTGTTAATTTTAAATTGTTAAATTATTTTAAAGACAGAGATGGCAATCAGGCAATTGATTGTTGTACATCTGACGAAGGGTGATATCGTAGCAATATGTATATATATATATATATATATATATATATATATATATATATATATATATATATGCTTGTTTACTTTTACAGTATTTAGGTGGTGATGTTTTTGCTTTTTATAAAAACAAATTTAATTAAAAATTTTCATACAATTTTGAATTTTTCTTGAGCACCCTCATTCAAGAATTCCTGGCTGGGGCCTTGGATACAATCATATTAAAGAAACCATAAAATTATAAATGTAAACAACAATGATGATTTTCCAATTATAAAACTTGCCCCTAAATAATTCTTTGTCTTTCTTTTTTGCAGTAAATTTTTAATATTCATTCTGATATCGATAATTATGCATTATAATAATAATAATTATAATAATAATAAACGTTTATTTCCAACAGGAATACACCCAATTACAGGAAATAATTTACAAATTATTTAACACACATTCACAAAGTACAGTAATTGTGTATAAAAATAAACCTAATAGAAAAACTAAAAAAAAGAAAAAATGTATAACAAAAATTGCTATATCAAAAATTAATTAATACGTTTTATAAGGTGTTCAAATCTGTCGTTAAAAATATTCGAATCATTGAAGTATCTGTTATAAGTTAAACGCACTACTGTGGCTGGAGAGTGCAACAATAAATTTGTTCTACTCGTTTGAAAATAAAAAGTATTGCTAAAACGCGCATGTTGACGAGGCACTACCAATGAAATCTTTCCTAGTAGATAAGGGCAATCTATTTCATTGTTTAATAATTTATATAAGAATCTTATATTTATACTTTTTCGTCTGCATTGGAGTGACCGACAATTAAGTTTTTGAAGTAAAGTCTCATGGTCCAACCCTATAGGTGGATAGAATCCGTCATAGGTGAAAGATACGTATTTTAAAAATTTCCTTTGAACTGCTTCTAAGCTATCGCTATGAACTTGATAAATTGGTTGCTATATCAGAGACCCATACTCAGGATTAGATCTAACAAGAGTGTTAAATAGTAATAGTAATGTATTAACAGAGAAGTTGTTGCTGTTTCTATATAATAGACCATAAGATTTATATGCACTTGAAATACATTTATTACTATGTTCAACGAAGTGGAATTTTTCATCAAATGGGATACCTAAATTTTCAAAGTTAGATAATCTTTGAACAAGCGTTTCTTGTATGAAATACGAAAAGTTTATCATGTCATGCTTTCAACTATACGAAATTACTGAGCATTTTTGTATATTTAGATGCAACAGATTACTTAGGCACCAAGTAGTCAAATTTTCAATATCGTTTTGTAAAAGTATGCAGTCATCCATAAAAGTAATAGTTTTGAAAATTTTTAAGTCGTCTGCAAATAGTAACTTTTCGGCTTTGATAGAATCCACAATATCATTAATAAATATCAGAAAAAAAAGAGCCAAGATTTAACCCTACCGGGACACCCGATGTTGGAGTAAATGTTTGAGAGTGATAGTTCGAATAACCTACGTGCATTAGTCTATTTAAGAGATAAAACTGAGTAAGTTCCAAAAGTGCTTGTGAGACTCCAATAGCATTTAGTGTACCCAAAAGAATGTAATGATCGATTTGGTCAAAGGCTTTCTGGAAAGTTAGTGATTGTTGATTTCCTTTCCATACAGCCGGTTGCATAGGTATAATATAAAGCTTTATTTGAGCATATATATGCTTGTATAATAACAACTCAAAAACTTTGGCAATATTCGATATAATAAAAAAAGGACGATAGTCAGTAATATCGGAGGTGGAGCCCTTCTTAAGTACTGGTGTAATCAGTGACATCTTCCAAATATCCGGAAAAAACCACTGTCTAAGAGAAAGATTGTATAGACAGCATAAAGGTTTGGCTAATACATATGCACAGTCTTTAACAAAGAAAGACGACACAGCATCGACACCAACAGTATTTTTGTTTTGTTTTCTTATAGCTTCCAACACTTCCACCTCGGTAAAACTAGTAACCGAAATAAAGTGAGGGTTAAGAGATTCAGGAATGGTGTTCGATGAATTTGATTTAACGTAAACACTTCTGAAGTTTAAAGCAAATGCATCTACAATTTCTTGTTGAGTAGTGATAGTTTTATCATTGTATTTCATTGTATCAGGTATTCTAGTGGAACCTTTCTTGTTATTAACAAATTTCCAAAAATACTTTGGTTCCGAAGAAATATTCACTTGAATCTTGAGAATAAACATCATGTACGCTTTATCAATTAATGTTTTACATAAGGATCTTATAGATTTAAATTTAACGTAGTCATTACTGTAACTTTGTTTATATTTCTTCCAAAGTTTATGTTTTAGTTTCAATTGGTTAATAATAATTGAATCAAACCATGGCGGGTATGTACGGGAAAACTTAATACGATAGCGTGTCACTGTCAAATTAAATAACTTATATAAAGTATTGTAGAATTCCGAAAATGCAGAGTTAATGGCCTTGATTTGATATACTGGAGCCCAGTCTACTGAACAAAGAGAACAGAACAGTAGTGGAAAATTAGCTTTTTTGAAATTCCACCTTACATCTTCATTATTTATTGAGAAATTGATGTCTAATTTAAACTCGATATAAACTGAAATTTCTAAAGTTGGTTGATAGCCATCTTCAAGAACTAGTGAAAAATTACATTATGAAAATTTCAAGTGATATCCACATGATCAGTTGCTTTGACAGAGGTTTTAAGTAATAGAAATTTAGATTCAGATAATGCAATACATTATATGGTCTATAAAAGTTACGAACATTAAGCCAAGCTTTGAGGACGGCTACAGATCGTATGAAATGCAGAAAAATGTTCAAATTTGCAGATTTAATAGTTTCATGCGATATCCTGTCACCATGTTTGGTAAGGTTAGATTCAAATGCTAAATGTGCAAATTTTCACATATCTAGTTTTAAAGTTATAAATATGCGTGAAAAATAATAGAAAAGATGTAATTATTAACGTAAACTAGGTTAAAAGCTAGTCAACCTTCATAATTGTACTTACTGAATTTTTCCTGTAATATCCAACAGTTTGTCATAAATAATTTGTACAACCTCAAACGATTTTCTACTGGTAATACTATACACAAGAACATAACCATGAACATCCATACTATACTGAGATGGAAATATTGAATATTCATCTTGGCCTGCAGTATCTACTAATTTTAGTTCATATTCTTGTCCTCCGATTCTAGTAGACTTTGTAAAGGCTGTGGAAAAGAATAACAAAACTAAAATTACAAGTACAGATTTTTAAAACCTTACTGTTTTCAATTGTGGGATCGTAGGAATCTACAAACTGTCCTTCTACAAACTGGATACATAAGGACGATTTTCCTGTAAGTTTCTATATGTAGTAGATTTGTACAAAACATATTAAAATACTAACCTACTGATTTGTAACCCATCACAGCTATTTTGCGTTGTTTAGAAGCCATTGTCAACACTAAATAAATTTAAATTATTCAGAAGTAGTACTTAATTGCAAAGACAAACGCAAGCTTAACTAAAATATTTCAATCCCTTTACTTTCTACCTGTACAGCATTCAAATTGAGAAGAATCTAATAGCTAGATAAAATACACCAATGAAAGCGTTTAGTGACTGTAGAATGGCGCTTAATATAAATTTAAATAGATGGTTAAACTAAAAGAGTACTTTGTAACTTTAGTTTTTTTCTTAAAACATGAAAACTGTTCCCACTTTTTAGTGTTTTTAAACCTGTAGTAAAATAAATTCTAAACCATAGAGTTTTCTTGTTAAAATAATTTTTTTAAAAGTAAATTTCCTGCTGGTTTAAAAATATCGGGAACACGCAGGCGCAGAGACATTTTAGAACACCATCATAATTATTTTCTTATATTTCAATTACGTTTCGTCGGACCAAACTCAAAATTTGATTTAATTATTTCGTTTAAATATTTTATGGGTGAAAATTTATTAAAGTCTGTGCAAGGAATAAAATTATATCAACAATATTTCAGAAAGGAGAAATAACAAATTAATTTTAAAATAAAATAATTATCTGAATTTCGCAATGTCTGCATATATTTTTTTATTTTGCTCTGTGATAACTTTTAACAATATTCGTAGATTTATTGTTACTTTTCAAATGGTAAATTGTAAGGCAATGTAATTCACTCAATTTTTGTCTAATCATAAACAAAAAGATTTTGAAATTTGTGTTAAATCGAAATGTGTTACGTTCTCACTTTTTTATATAAGAGCTGCACTAGCATATTATTAAATGTACAAATTAACTATTGTTTTTAAATTATAAAGAATCAACAAGCCATAATTTTGTGACTATTGCATAAATCAAATTTAACACATAACCCTCCAAGTAAACATCTCCGGAGGGGTGTGGCATGGTGGCACTAGTAGTGTACATTCGGTGTAAGAATTTTTCTATGGTATTTAAATTATTTTTTAGGTTAGGTATTATGAAAACTTTACTAAATTGATGTAATTAATATCAACAAATGATACTTTATTCAATATATTTAATAAGTCAACAAGTATTAAGAACAAAGCATGGAACAGTTTTTATTAAACTTTTCTTCAAGTATGTAAACACGCAGCTGTACATCGCATAAATTTTAATACAAAATTTTTAATAAAATAACATTATAAAAGATTTTTGCACAAAAATTCTGGTGCTAGATACCTTCGATGTCGTCAGTTTATCTTTGTAGTCATCTGATGTACGTACAACAGTATCATCTAGTAAATCATCCATACATCAAGCTTCTTCTGTCAAACGATCAACACGATCACAATGTTTTACTCACTCTAATTCACCAATTTCAAAAATTCTTTTTGTACTAGATTTACAATTCACCACTTCTTTGATCCGTGTTATTCATTGCAACCTTACGTTTCAGTAAACTCCATATCCATTCTATGGGATTGAAGTCGCAATGATACGGTCATATACGTAGCACAGTATGTCCATGTGTTTTAAGTAATTCATCTACAAAATATGTTTTGCTGTATGGAAAGTTATAACTAATACTAATAATTCAGCTTGGCGCATTTCATTTGTTGTCGTAACACCTTGATTTACCAGCCAATCCCGAATAATTTCCTTCCGCACTGCTTGTGTAGGTGGTTTATTAATTTGGACACTGATATGGTGCATTGACCATAACAATAATGCCATTGGGAGGTAAATTTGGAATTAACTGTTTTTCCATCCATTGCATAAAGTTGTATTGATCCATGTTATCATGATAGTCTCCAGATGTGCTTTTTGATTTGAATATTAAAAGGTCATTTTTGACAAAGTCATAACGTTCACCTGCATGCACAATTGTGTATTGTTGACCAGTTAGATTAGTCTTGTATACACCAGGTTTCTCTTCAGATTACCAGAATTTCAATACACCATACGATGGATGAATATATGTTTCATCCAAATATGTCACTGGCCGTTGCCTTCTTTACGAGTATTGTTTTCTTGTAAGACACGTAGATGGCACAAACGCCATGCTATAATGCCTGTTCGTTCCATCAGCAACCTACGTTTATCATGAAATTTTTTAAAACTAAAGCCAATTTTTATCAAATGCTTTCTTATTGTTTCCCGACCACTAACATAATTGCTTTTGTTTCATTCTATTGACCAAAATATCCAATGTAGAAACTTGCTTATCGACCGTATACGTTTCATGAACAGTACGTCTCAATACCCCGAAGTCAAAATCCTCAAGGATAATTTTATTAGAAGCACCACTACGTTGCCTTTTCGATGGAGATTTTAACGCTCGATTCTTAAATATTAAAGGTTCCTTTCTTATATATTTTATAAATGCACACGAATTCCCCATTGTAGAAGCAGCAAGTTCAGTTGCCGTTTCTACAGGTAATAACCACACACCTGCATCTTTGTTTATCGAAAAATTCCATAACAGATTTAATGATGTTTCTAGCTTCACAATGAGCACCCTTCGTAAGTGTCATTACTGTGTTTACGATACAAAAATAAACTTTTATTAGCTAACTAAAGACAGGAATCTGTTAGAAATCATTAATTAATTTATGAATTCCAGTTATGTGAGGTTATGTACAACTTTAATTTTACAATATAAATATATAGTTTTTATACAAACCTTTAGTTTAGTAAGGAAAATATGTAGTTTTAAAAACTGTTAATAAAGTTGAATAAAATAGAAGATTAAAGGAAAATCATAAAAACAGAAGATTAAAGAATCAGAAAGCTAAGCAAAACGATATACATCTTGGGTTGGGAGTCTGTTAATTTGATAAGTGAGAAATTAGTAGATATGGAATGATGCGATTTGGTATTAAGTTTTACTTAAAATTTTAAGCTACTCACAATCAGGGATATACTAGCATCCTTCATATTGTGGTTATGGTATAAGAAATTCATAGAAATATGACATATCAACTAATTACCTTTTTTTTTATTAATGTACAAGAATTAAGATTTAGGATTATATTTACATACAGTTTTGTATAATAATTAAAAATTATTCTTGCCTATATTACATGTAAAATAATAAACAAAATTAGTTTCCAATTCTTTTAACTTTAAGTGTAATACCTGCGCATTACGATATAAAAATATATTGTAAAAGTAGTGTTAAAATGTTTGCAACATATAACTCTAGTATGAAGCGATTCGCCAGTATACCTCATGCCAATTTGTTCTTGCCACAATTGTGATCTACGAGTAAATACATAAAATTTCATTTTGCATTTAAAAATACTTACTTTTCAAGATTCCTAGGAAAGTTATGAATACGATTAACTTCAGTATAAGCAGTGCCGCAAACTAAGCAATAAACCATATGTTTACCACAACAACTAACCGCAACAAAGTTCAGCTTGAAAATAAATACAATCCAAAATCCTAAGTTAATCATGGCTTCCATTGCATAATTAGCATATTTGCACACATAAGAATGTGAAAATCTCATTATACGATTTGCTACAGTATAAACTATTACAAAATATAATACCAAGATAAAGGTAAATACAAAATAACCTTGAAAGAGGAAATACTGTCTATTATGATTTTGAATAATGTAGTATAACACAAAAATGAATAAAATTATTAAAAACTAACACAAAATACTATTAAAATGTCTAAACTACTAGTAACAAAAATTATTTACAGCAATTTCCAATACAAAGAGCACAACATTTGTCAACATTACAACCATAGAGAACTATGATTACAACACAAAAGAGAACTGTCAGATTATATTGGGCGTGATTATACGAGTGGGTCTTAGATACGTCACGGTTTGTGCATGATATCCGCGTTGCTTAACCTCTATGATTAGCTTTCCCGTTTATTTGAACACGTCAAGCTGATTTTCTGTCTTACTATTTGCCACTTGCACCAATGCATCTTAGGTGAACCGTAAAAGTTAAGGTCCACTGAAGTGTTAAATTAGGAGCGTCTCGCGGTAGAAATAACGCGGCTGTAATGACAGTTGTAAACAGATTGAGGTTACGTAATTTTTTTTGTTTACATAAATTGGATGAGGTCTGTGTTAATGTTAAATTGATTGTTTATCTCCTTATTTATATAGGAGAAGTAAAAAATGAATATTTGCCTAGATTGTGGTTCTGAATTTACGTAAAATAAAACTTTGTATGGCCACTTAAGAAAATTTCATGATTTGAATATAAGAGACCAGTTTCTATAAGCAACCAACTTTGGATAAAAAAGAAGTTAAATTTAGTGCAATGAAGGAAATTAACTTTACACAAATGTTATCTATATAAGTTAGCTCTTGTATGTAAACAACTTGGTATTTTGTACTAACTTGTTACAGTTCTAGGTATCTTTCGTACTTGTGTCAATATGCAGTTTAAATGTACTTTGCTGGGATTTCTTTAATTTGATTTGTAAATTATTAATTACTTGAGTGAAATGTGTTTAATAATAGTAATAGAGGCTTGAGGTTTCAATAATTGTATTTTTATTTTTTAAAAAGTAAACACGTTATGTACCCATATACATTCTCAATAAATACCTAAATTAATTAAGAAAGAAACTAATTTTATTTTGTCCAGAATTTTGTTTGCACTGTCAGTCGACTAAAATATGTAAAAAAACAAGGTAGAAAATTAAAATTATTTTGGTACTCCGACTAAAAGTAAAACTAAAATACTGCACTGTTAATATAAGAACACTCAATCGTACAGATTTGACGAAATTACAATAACTTACCAGCGCTTGTAACACTGATAAAACAAAGTGAAAACTGAGGATTAAATTAGATTAGTCGCGTACTTGTAGGTTTCCCATCAAAATCGCTGGGATTGTAATGTACGTGTTTGCAAATGTTAAGCTTTATCATGTTGTCAATACAGGTGCATTGAAATGTATGAACACATATGCTGCACTTTGTACAACTTAGGCATGAACCTTCACAGGCCTCATCTACTCTAGTAACTTGATACTGTTGAAAAGCACAAGTGGACAACGTAACTAAAAATTCCTGATCATTTTCAAGACGTCTAATAAAATCTGATGTAATTGTTAGACTTGCTTTATGACTTTGTTTAATTCTATTAATTTTGTCATTGGAAGTATTCTTTGCAAGTTTAATTATACGTTTAAACAAGCTATCTCGAGCAATTTTCATTACTGCATTAATGCTTTTGTCCAAACGTTTTACTTTCCGACCTACCAAATACACATACTTCAAAACTTTGTGCATCGATTCAAGATACATGTTAGTGTTTATTCCTAAACCCAATCGATAGCAATATGCAGAAGATGTTGAACGATTTGCATAATTATTATGAAAATATTCAGCAAATGATTGTGTATCAACATCGGCATAAAGATCTTCTACTACCTGATTTAAAATGTCATTAAATTCATCAATAGATACACACTGAAATAAAACATGAAGGGATTTATATACTACTACTTTCTTTTCAATCTCCATTGATTTTTGACAAATTCTTGCGCTAATTACGATCCACATGCCAGGTACATAGCAACTGGTGAGGTACCTTGGCCATAACATAAGACCATGCATTATAAAATGCTGGAGCATCATCAGACATAAAAACAGTAGTTGATATAATACCCACTCTTGATTTAATTTTTCCAAAAAACAACTTGAAAATCATTTCGTCAGCACGAATTGAAAAACAAAATGCCACTGGGCACCCTGAACCAAATTCATCCACTGTCCTTAGTGTGTAGAGCTGAAAATCGTAACTATTTGTGTCGTGTGTACCATCAACGCACACCTTGTCGTTCCCAAATTTAAGCAACTGTTCACGTTGAAAAAAAGTCATTATGACTAATGCAAAATCTTGAACATCTAAAATTATTTTTGAGTCATTTGGGTTTCCTTCTACACCTTGGCTTTTATAATATAACACTGGGCAGTCACTTCCTAAGTTCATCATCTCCTCTACCCAGAGCCGTACGCTAATTGCATCATTTAGATGACATTTCACACCATTCTCAATATTGAAGTCCCTAACAATATTGTGCATATCTTTTGTTTTTTACAACAAAATTCTCTGTGAATTTTCTTGTTTTAAAGCAGAATCACGAACATCATCCAATAAATGTTGAAATGTAATACCTTCCTTTAATTTTCCTGAAACACATCAATTGTAAAATTTCAAACGAGAACTTTATGTTCGAAAATACCTGCAATTTCTGCTTTACTCTCTTTACTTAAAAAAAACTCGACCTATATCGTTGGTATGTCTAACATGAGTTGTCCAGAAGTCTACTGCAACAGACCCATCGTTCTTTATCGTCGCTTCCATTCTTGAGGGACAAACACTTCCAATTTTATTAGTGCCTGTGCTTTTTAAGCTTCTAAAACCCTTGCCTTTTGGAATGTAGTTGTACGATCGATAGCAATTATAGTACTCCTTTTTGGTGCCATCAGACAATAATTTAGCTGAAGTGTGAAGTATATACATTGTCAAAGATTGTTCCTGTTCTTGGTTTTTTCAGTTTTTGAACTCTGTTGAACAGAATAAAATTAGTATATAATTAACACTTTGCATAATAATCTTCAAACCTAATTGTAAATTAAAATGTAGTTGATCAAGTTTAGTTTCAATTTGATGTTCATTTGCCAAATGTTGTCGAAGTTTTTTATATCCCTTTAGATGTGTTGTACAATTTTCATAAAAGCACTTGATTCTTGACGAGTTGAGAATTATTGGAATACTTTTATGAACAGTTCTGCAATGACGACGTAAAGTTGCTTTACTGGTAAAGGATTTGCCACATGTATCACACAAAAATTTACTAGTTAAAGTAACTGGTTTCCTATATTCAAAATTATGAATCTTTCTTAAATGGGCATAACCATTCTTCTTTTGTGTAAACTCAAAACCACAATCTTCGCAAGTATTCATTTTTACTCCTCGTTTACAAATAACACGATAAACAAAATTAATAAGTAATTTCCATGGATCTCATTCACTATACCTAAACAAAAAAATTACGTGACCTCAATCTATTTACAACTGTCATTACAGCCGCGTTATTTCTACCGCGAGACGCTCGTGTTAAATTTTGTTTGCACAGTCTCCAAACTGGAATCATAAGGTTCACTTACGAATGAGTTAAAATAAACCGAAGATTTATATAGCTTAAGTTCCATTTATTAAAAACTTAACCTGAAATAACTGAATAATCAGAAGTCAGAAATTTGTGCACAATTACTATTTATCACAGAAAATAAATTTGCTCGAAATATTTGATGAAGATGAACTGGACGAAATAAACCTTATATTATATGGAATTCCAAGAAGAATATACGAAAGAAAAGATTATTTTCATAGCTTCAATAATTGGACTTTTTTGAAAAGGTTTCGAGTACAAAAGTAACTGCTGTGATTATTTTAAACATGATTGAAGATCGCAATGAATATCCTGATAACTTTTACGTAATATAATAATGTTTTCTACGTCAGTTATAAAACTTAGTTTTTTAATTATTTTCTCTTCATGTAACATTCTGAATTAAGAAAATACAATTAAAAAGTATGGCTCGTCCCTTGATGGTACAGCCTTTGGAACAAATAGCCACAATACGTAATTTTTTTAGGAATAACAGTGTCACTCTGATAAACCATTTATTAAAATTTCTAAGATTTTGTGAAACGGGAAGCCACCTTATTTGTGTAGCTGATTTTATTGAAGTACATGAATCTACTGTATCTCGATTGATTGCAAGTGTGGGCAAATGTTGACTGATCTTTGCCACAGATTCATCCAAATGCCTAGTACACTTGATGAAATTAGTGAGAGCCAGTTGAGTTTCTACAAATTGTCACGATTTCCAAAGATCATCGGAACTCTTGATGGAACTCACGTTAAAATAGTCTCCAGATATTTTGTTAAGAATTTAAAATGTCCAATTTATTTACTTAGTTAGAGGTGGAGGTGATCCTGAGATATTTAAAAATCGGAACAATGTGCAGGTAATTTCAAGTTACAATTTAAAGCTACTGAATCTGGTAGTACGATGGCTAGGTCCACACATGATTCAACTATTTTTAATAATAGTACAGTCAGAAGAAATTTTGAAGATAATTTATATCCCAATGCCTTGTTATTGGATAATTACACTTCTATTATTGAACTGGCTTGTCTTAAATTATTAATAATTGTAGGTGATAGAGCATATTACTCCAAAACTTATCTACTGGCACCCGTTCAAGAACCTGCCACACGTGCTGAAGTATTATATAATGAAAGCCACATTAAGACATGAAACTCTGTAGAGAGAATGATTGGAGTATAGAAACATAGGTTTCCGGTATTGGCTTATGGATGTAGATTAAAATTAGATACAATTCTTATGGTTATTGTGGCAACCGGAGTTCTGTACAATATTTATAAACAACACAATGAGGAGAAACCTTCAGATGAAGATGATATTAAGCAGTCTTTAAATGTAATGGATGAAGATGACGTTCCAAACCTTTCCATATATAACTTTCCAGGAGATTACCAAGACCAAACACGATATAACCTTATAAATAATTATTTTGCTTCTATAGAGGAATAAGATGTATTAATCATGTTTTTCAATTATTGTTAGTTTTAATGTAAAAAGTAGTAATATACATTTTCTGTAATTAACCAATAAAAAATTATTGTGCCAAAAAAAGATTATTTTGAACATAATAAGTAAATTTGTCACATAATCCATCGTTTTACACTGCTTACTATAATATATATTAAAAACTTAAAAACATTAAGCTACTTTTTCTG
The DNA here is from genome assembly GCA_036346225.1 of Platerodrilus igneus. Classification (NCBI taxonomy): domain Eukaryota; kingdom Metazoa; phylum Arthropoda; class Insecta; order Coleoptera; family Lycidae; genus Platerodrilus; species Platerodrilus igneus. The sequence goes on from JARFIW010001319.1 coordinate 1,166,414, forward strand.
CATTCTTTATCTGTAATTCTCTAAGTTTTGTATCCAGTAACATTTTTTTCTTTTGTAATCCAAACAATTCTTCCCTCTCATTTCTTCTTAAAATATTTTGCTTTCTGCTTCAAAACATTTTAACTTTGGTCAATGCCAAATATTCTTCCGATAATTTCGACGATGGAAGTTGTTGTATAGCAGGTCTTCATCTTTTAGTCCATGTTTCTTTCAAACATGTCGAAGAGTGTTTTTATGTACTAACTCCATTTGCAAATGGGTACTAAAAAATTATATCAGTTTTAAATTAATATAAATAACCTCATTTAAACAAGTTAAATTAGATGGTTTTTCAAAAAGTTAAGCGTTGACTACACATGATTTATGCTGCACACATTGACCAGTACCAATAGGTATTTAGTTACTAGCTGAACAACAAACTCTACATTAATGTTAATGTATTGAAATAATATTCATATAACAATCAACTTACTTTTGTTGGTGTTTCTAAAATGGTATTTTTGCACACATAGTTGTGATCCACAGATTCTTTAATTGGTTTGATTTACAATCCTTGTCAATATCATAAATAAATTGATCCGATAATACTCTTTCATTATTATCGTTTAATTTTTCTATATTTTCATTAATCACTGTTGAACGCCGAGCATCACAATTATACAACTTTTTCAACCCATACACTGTTTTTTTATTCACTATTCCCAGAGCAAGCTTTTTTATCGGATTGTCTTCGATCTGCTTTGCCCCCTCCGGTTTTTGTGATTTCTTTATTCTCTTATTGTCTTTTAAATATTATCATAATATTTCTTAAGGGCTTCACTAGATCTCGGAAAATCGGATTGTGAATTAAACATTTCACTTACTCTCTTCCATGCTTCTGATTTATTTTTCCATGTTCGACTGTTTTTAGTTTTCGCTTATATTTTTCAAAATTATTTATAGTGTTCAACAACAATGTTTTTCCGTTAAAGAAAAGTTCGGCGCTTGCTTATTTTTATGTCATTTTTGTAAAAATACTGTTTTAATATTTGCTTATACAATTATTGCACTCATGTTTTGCTTATTGAATACTATCACTTCACCACACTCACAATATTTGAGATGAAATACAATGTTGCCACATCTATTTAAAACTTAGCTAAGATACCATATTTTGTAATTGGTGCAATGGAGTATGTGTTTAAGATTTATCTTAAAGCTAAGGACCACTTAGTTAGGTATGGGTTAAATATTCTATGGTTAAGTATTACCAGCGAGTACATGTAGTGCAAGTGGTAGTATAACAGTTATAAATTTTGGGGTTATGTTTATCAAGCGTCTCGGGACACAATATTTTTAGCTGTTTCAAGTCAACTTTGAGGTTTCAGTTTAAACTCATATTTAAATTATCCGTTAAAATTGAACTATTTATAATAGTATCTTTTAATTTGAACGATAACAAAATCTAACTGCTAAAACGTCTCTACCACTTATATTTTATAGATCTGTACATAAAATAAAACATATACTTTTCGTATAAATATTATAATTATAAAACATCACTGCACCGCGCCATATAGGTTTTGAATTTCATTTTTATTTGTTTTAACTTTGCAAAGAATTATTAGAATTAGGATTAGATAATAAGTTTTTTTAATAACTATTATGAAAGAAGAAATTATTTGTAAGAGTTCAAAGGTTAACATTTATACGTCAAACATGAGCTTGAAATAGCCAAAAATAATTGTGTGCTTAGATTCGTGTCAAAAGTTAGCAGAGTAGTATAATAATTTTCATTGTGAAAAGAGTTTTTACTAATAAAAGTGACCTTTGTGAAAGTGTCCAGAATGCTTATACATTTTATTTAAGTGCGTTGCCATCATTTGTTGAAGCAACTAACCCTTAGGATTTTGTTAAAGAATTCATAGAGAAAGTATTTTAATTCGGGACAGTATTTTATAAAAGGTAGACATGCAGTAAGCAATATTTTAAATAAAGTTTCAAATTGATGTTTTATGTGTGGTTTGGCAGTATTTAAAATAGAGTATATTTGCAAGACTGGATAACGTGTTGGCAAAAACCATTCAGGTTAATTATACATATGTTGTGGTGGAATGTTAATTTATATGTAATATATTTTTGGGAAACTTCCGTTACCTCCGTAAGAAACTGAACATTAAAATCTCAGGATTCCCAGTAAATTGAATACACGTGAAGTAGCTATTTTATTGAAGAATCTCAAAATATACAGTAAAATATTTCCAAGCCAATTATGATATGAAATTCAAATACAGTATATTTGTATACCTGATAGAGCTAAGAAAAATATTGCTGAAGAATTAGCATTTAGCGTATCGCAAATGTGATAGCATTGGAGCTTATAGTGTGACGAACTGATGACAAAAAAAGTTATCACCAATATACGGGACACGCAAAATATTGAAATTTACATGTTTTGAAAACTATTGTTATTTAAAGCATTTGCACAGTGTTTACATATCTACTTATCCGTATATACATCTAACATTTATTTACGTTATTTGCTCGAAATAAAGTCAAACAAAACCAAATAATATGAAGAAATTCTATTATAATGCTACACTTGGTGGTTAAATTGAAAACACAAAAATAATCATTATCTGTTACTAAATTCTTTTAAGTGCTGATATGATATATTTAAACATCCTTTGTTATTTTTGTTTTAATAATAAAAAGCACTCACTATTTCATTCATTGTTGTTTTTCTGTGCACATTTTACCTTCAGCAGGAATGTTAGGGTACTTTTAAATATATTTTCATTCATTCCTTTAGACAAACTAAATATGTAATAGGGACTAAACGTGTCAACAGCACAGCTCTAAGATTGTACATTTTAGACCATAGCTAATCTTTATAATTATTTATTTAAATATTTGTTTTGTCTGTCGACATTAACACGATAGGCACATAAGTATTTTACATAATACACACAGTATATTTGGTATATACAACTAGTGTTTAGAATATGTTTAAACAATTTTGATCCAATATTATTTCTTGTTAGACTTGTAGATCAGATATTTAAAACAATTTTACATTATTCAAGTATGTGCACAAAAATAAATTCTAAACGAAATACAACATCCATATTCACATTAAAACATCTTGATGTTAATATACAACCTTACAAATTTCTAATTCAAGCTAAACATATTATTTTTCAGCATACGCATACATGTTATTTGCACACTTACTGATAGTATTACAACTTTTTTTATATTATCATCATTTTGTTTTTGACCTTACTTAGGGCCACTTGCAACGCATAGTTAAAGTCGAGATTTAATTTTAAGTAGGGCTTTACAACTGAAATTCATTTGCACCGCTTCTAGATCATACGTTAAACCTAGATTTAATAAAACCCTCGTTTGAGTCAACTTAAACGGAGGCTTAAACCGATACTGTCAAATGACATTGATCTTTTGACTTTTATTCTGCTGTTAAAGTGACATAACCTCATAATAAATTTTCTGTGTATTTTTGGTATAGGTATATAAGTAATAATTATTGTTTAGTTGTTTTTTTGCTGTTTGAAATGAGTGGTCAGAAAAGTAGAGCTCCTAAGTTTGAGACTAGGGAAAGAAACAGAATATTTTCACTGGTTGCAAAATATTCAAGCGTTCTTGAAAACAAACGCACAAATGCAGTCTCAAATAATGAGAAAAACAATGCTTGGGAAGAAATTGCTAAGGAATTAAACAAATATTCTACAAGTTCGCATTTCCGAATCGCAGAGTCAATTTCCAAGTTTTGGAAAAATGCCAAAAAAAGAGCAAGGCATGATGCAGCTATCGAACGTCAGAACGAATAAAAACTGGTGGAGGTGTACCAGATATTAAAATGAAAGATAACAATTACGAAACGGTACTTTCAATAATCAACGATAAAAGTGTATATGGTTTTGTCAATCCGTTTGATAGTGATAAGACTGACTCGGTTCCAGTGTCTAACCAAATAGAGAGACATGTAAGTATAATAATGCAGTAAAGAGGAAATTGACATATAACCGTGAAGAAATGAATGACGGAGGAGTACCTATATAATTATATGATCTATAATATTAACTTCTTAGAATCCAATGAAATTGTACAATTGTGATGAAAATGAATTCGAGGTTGTCTATGAAGATCCTGCTTCTCAAGCTGGAACTGCCAGTTGCAGTAGTTCAACGTTTTTGCAGCAATTGCTCGGTGAAAATGATACAAACAAAAACATTGAAGCACAAGCTCATTCACAACCTAGCAAACCAACACTAACCAAAGTAAGTGAATTTTTTGTATATGTGTGTTAATATATTCAGAAGCGGTTTATCAATGCATTAATGGTATAACTAAATGATAATATATATGCATATGTATTATAAATACAGTTTCAGTGTTCCTAATTGTACACATTGTTACAAGTAAACGGAGATGCTTCTCGGCGTCGACCCGCTCTTCATGTTAAAGCATTAACATCGTCATTGGTTGCAGAAAAATATGAGGCATTGTTGGAAAAGAGGTTGAATATAGCCTCTCTTCAACAAACATTGTTTCATCAACAATTAGATCAGCAAGCAGAGGAACATAAGTTGAAGATGGACGAACATAAGTTAAAGATAGAATCCTTAAAATTGGATATTTTATTAAAAAAACAAAAACTTATGAATACTGAATAAAAGGATATTTGCACATAATGTATCGTAATTTAGATTAAGCATACTTATACATTACTATATTTTCCACGTTTGATAAATAAAATCTTAAAAATTCAATTTTTTTAACACAGCACAACTTATAAATGAGCAAAATAGTTGTTGATCAGGTCTTGTCTTTCATGTACTTTACATGTGATTTTCCAATGCTCCACCCGAAGGTACTACATTGGCCAGGAAGCGAGTTTTTTTCACCTGAAAAATTTGAAACTTTGCCGAACCCTTGCTGTTCCAAGCAAGGTAGGGATCTTTAACGTGCGTGACAACACTCACACACGGGACCTCCATTTTACCTCTCATCCGAACGAGGGTGTACTTTTGTGAAAAATGCTCGCCTAACATTTTTCAAGCGGACCGTGTCAGGATTCGAACCCAGGACCTTGGGCGTAGTAGTCACACACATACCACTACGCCACGGAACCGCCTGTCTTTCATATACTACAACATCTTCATTATGAATTAAATTGGGCGACTGACCTTCTTCAATGAAGCGATCTAATACTGTAGGGTCCATATGTTCAGGTAGAGGAGGTAGTTCCTCGTTCTGATTCAGCGCTATATTGTGTAAGATAGCAGTAGCAACAATGATTGTAAATCTAGTTTGCAATTTTACTCTCATACCAAATGCAACGAAAGGAAATCTTCGTTTCCAAACGCCAAAGCTTCGTTCAATGCAATTTTGCGTTCTGGCATTAGCTTCATTATAACGCACTTCTGCTCGAGTAATTGGGCTACGAACTGGTGTAAAGAAGTTGGCTCGTAGTCTATAACCACCGTTTCCTGCAAAATAGTACAATATAGTGTGTAAGTATGTTGCATACAGTTTTACTACCAAGGAGTACACCATTATGAAATAAACCAGAATCCATCCTAGTCTTAATGCGGCTATTGTTGTAAATCATTGCATCATGTACGGATCCGGGCCAACGTGCCACAAGATCAAGAATTTTTTGATTTGCATTGCACACTGCTTGCACATTGACAGAAAATTTGTCCTTACGATTTCTAAATATTTCGCCCTCATTAGCTCCTGAAATGTATTAAACGATGAGAATATATTTTATTGTAGTAATCAGCACCTGGAGATTCCATTATTATGTGTGTACAATCAATTGCACCTGTTACTCTTGGAAATGCTGCTATATTGTAGAAATCCCTTTGAGTTTGAGCAATTTCATTATTTTTTGGCATTTCTATGTAGATGGGGCGTAGTCTTGCGATTGCTTCAGACACTCTTACCACAATCCGGGATACAGTTGACATATGCATTTTGGCAAGATCTCCAACTGTTATCAAAAAACTGACAGACGCATAAAACCGTAAGCAGGTTAACAATTGATTAATCGGCGAAACACTTTGGTTTCTGAAATTACATACTAAGTACTTGACAATTAACATTTTACTAAACCCTACATATCACTAGGATATTTTAAATACTGCTCGATTAACGCCAACACGTTTAAGATTGTAGCCTTCATTAACCGATATCTTCGGAAAAAACTTAAGGCATCCAAGTCATGAAAATCCTGAGTTCGATTATACTGAATTTGTCGTGGAAAACCAAAATCTATTATCTCTAATACATCAAAATCATTATCAAAGAGATTGTCCCACTCAACAAATTTCATTTTAATAATCTTTTGGATGAACAATATGTAATGAATTCAATGTTTACGTTATACAAAGCTTTTTGACATTTTATGGATAGAACTCGAGTAGGTCTTGTATTCAATTGAAGTGTAAAAATCCCTAGAAGTATGCTGCGTTGCCATAAATACGTTGAACACACAGAGACTTAATAAAGCTTGGTTTTATGATATGCGGTGCAATACGAACTATTTTTAAGCAGGGTTCAAATATAAAACCAAGCTCTATAAAGTTAGGATTAATTGAAAAACGGTGCAAGCGGGCTTTAAGGCCGGTTTGACGCAGCTCTAACTTCTTTTCTATTCTGTGCTAATCTAAAAGTTCTACATACCCTTCACAACCTAAATTTCTAATAATTTGACTAATATAGCTTGGTCTATGTCTTTCTATACTCTTCTATCTTTTTTTATCTACCTGGCTCCACATAAATATTAGCAACTTGATGGTTGTTAAAGAACTCCAACATGTTTACATGATTCCCATTTATAAGGAAATGAAATATTACCTGGTTATCCCCTCCAAAAAGGAAAAGTGTTAAATTATATGTTATGGTAAGGCTTAAGTAACGAATCGCTACCAGCTTGCCAGACCGCTAACTAATTGTGAGTTACGTCATGAAGACGTTAATTAAGTTATATATTATGGTAAGGCTTAAGCATCGAATCGCTGCCAACATGCCAGACTGCTAACTAATTGTGAGTTATGTCATGATGACGTTTATTAAATTATATGTTATGGCAAGGCTTAAGTAACAAATCGCCACCAACATGCCAGACTGTTAACTAATTGTGAGTTATGTCATGGAGACGTTTATTAACTTATATGTTATGGTAAGGCTTAAGCAACGAAACGCTACCAACATGCCACACCGCTAACTAATTGTGAGTTAAGTCATTGTGACATTTAGTTAACTGATTTTTATTTATTTTTCTTGGTTGGTTTTCGTCTTACTTAAGGTAGGTTTGACGCAGATAAATTCTTTTCTATTCTGAGCTTGTCGAAAAAGATCTATATACCCTTCACAACCTAAATCTCTAATAATTTGACTAATATAGCTTTGTCTAGGTTTTCCTACTCTATTTTTATTTGGGTGTCTGTAATCTAAGACCTTACTAAATACTCCCTTATGTCTTAACTGATACCCTATCATTCTATCTCTCCTAACCTTTAATTGTTTCCCCATACAGGGTTCCTCACCTATCCTTCTATAAACTTCTTCATTTGTTATTCTATCTGTCCAACTAATTTTTAATATTCTCCCATAACACCAAGTTTCAAAACGAGCGTCTCGCGGCTGCAATGACAGGTTAGGTTACTGTTAGAAATAGATATTATTAAAAAACACAATACACAAATCACTTAACACGCATATCAGAACAGTCTGCAATAGTTATGGCAACAACTGTTCTGATATGCGTGTTAAGTGATTTGTGTTTTTAATAATAATATCTATTTCTAACAGTAACCTAATATGTCATTGCAGCCACGGCATTACTGCCGCGAGAGGCTCGTGTTTCAAAAGCTTCTATCTTTTTCTTATCTACCTCTTTAATTGTCCAAGTCTCACTACCGTATAATAGAACGCTACATACGTACAACTTGAAGAAGCTTTTTGTATTATCTAAACTAATGCTATTAGCTATTAGTAAGTCTTTCTTTTTTAAAATCATTTTTCTAGCTTGAGCTATTTTAGTAACTATATCCCGTCTGCTACGTCCGTCCTTCGTAATAATACTACCTAAATAGCAAAATTCATTTGCCTCCTCTAACTGGGTATTACCTATTTTTAAATTTGGTTTAGAACTAGCTGTAACTCACTTGTCATTATCTTTGTCTTTCCTGAGTTAATTCTCATACTATAGTTACTCTGTAGTATCTCATCTAAAATATTAAAAAACTCTCCTAACTCTTTTCTAGACTCTGCTATAATGGCTATATCATCTGCAAAGCGTAACATGTCTATTTTCTGTCCCTGTATACTAATACCTATCTCTTTTCTCTCTCTAGCTAAATTTAAAGCTTCCTCAATATAAAAATTAAAAATCAAGGGAGATGTACGGCCCTGTTTAACACCATTTCTAATCTTAGCTAATTGTTCTGAACTCGCTCCTACTGCGTATTTAAGTCGACATAACCAATTTGCCAAAATCATACATCAACGACTTGCTGTTAAATATAAATGTATAACAAACTCTCTTCCTTATTATAAATATCAACCTATATCCGTCTTAGAAAATGAAAATGTATTATTATATTGGGATCGACAAATACTAACAGGCCGATCTATACCGTACAACAAACCGGACATATTTTTAATCAACAAAATTAATAGTAAAGGATTTCTTATTGATGTTGCTGTTGCTTTAAGTCATAACCTGATAAAAACTGAAAAACACAACATTGAATAGTATAACGATTTGACTATAGAAATTAAACGTATATGGCATTTACAATCAGTAAAAACAATATCTTTGGTGATATCAACTAATGGAGTCCTCACTAAAAATATAAAAGAAAACCTAAAAATACTTGGATTATCTGAAAGGTTATACTGTATTTGTGCAAAAGCAGCGATATTATGTCATTTAGTACGTATGTTTCTAAGGTATTAAGCGTATCTGAAATGAAAACTCATTAATTAGTTACCAAAGTTATGTAAATTATTATGTTTATGTAGTTTTGAGAGAAATATAGAATAATAATAATAACTATAATAATAATGTCTTTATTACTATAGAATTCTTACATCAGAATAAGCAGAATAATGTATAAAAGATAAAAGTTAATCTATTGGGCGATTCTCAAGTCAACATCAATTCAACTCTCAAATATAACATTACGCGCCTGCGCCACTCAATGCGGATCTTGGTGCACAAACAAGACGTATTTGTTTTATGTTCAAGAGCCACTCCTGTTTATTCTGATATTTAGCGCCCTCTCAGCATTGCTTTACACTACGCCCGACAAAGAAAACGAGATACACGAAATAATCACTAAAGTGCGATAGAATTTTAGGCGTTCTGACAAATTTTCCTATAAAGTTACCCCTCTGTGTCTTCGGCCATTTTTCCATAGCTTGCTTTATATGACAAATTCTTTAATTTCAATTATATTATCATTGTAGTTGCTGCATTTTGTAGAAAAACAACTTCAGAATATCTTAAGGAAAAATGGGTAAATTTCTGACATTATTCATACGCGCGTTACAGTTCTTTTATTAAAGGTTCCATTTCAGATTTAGATTTTTATGGATCGCCTTCTAAAAGGTCGAAAAGACTTCTTGAAAAGAGTCGTAAGGTAGTAACTGATGATGATGATTCTAGTGGAGATTTCATCTTCTCCGATGACAGTATGGATTCACATTCTTCAAAAGCTTCAGGTAGTAGTGCTAAATCAGGTGCTTCGACTGGTAGAAAACGTAAGAGAAAAGATAGTACAGATTCTAGTGATGAAGAAAGGTGGTTAACTGCAATAGAATCTGGTAAATTGGAAGATGTTGATGATGAGTTAAGAAAGCTCAAAATAAAGGATCCATCCTTAATGACCGCAAGACAACGTGCAATGTACGATCGCAATGATGGTTACTCCAATAAAAGCAGTTCTTCCTTGATGTCATTACCAACTGGATACAAGGTAATTTTTCTGTTTAATTACATATCTTTAGTGTTTAGAGTACAAATGTGCTTATTAGCTATTTTGACAAATCAAATTCATACAGAAAGAATTTTTTGGTTGATATGAACCATAAAGCTTAATTATACTAAATTTGGTTAATAAAGAAGATAAGCTCACTTTGAAAATGTCATTAATTTTTATTTTAATAGATTTTTATTAATTTTATAATGTTAACGAAGATATTTAGCTTTTGCCTACTGTTGGTTAACACATGGCATAAAGACCTGTAGTTTCTTCTAAGTTAAGTTAATCTCAATAGAGAGGTAAAATGTAGGTCCTGTGTATGAATGTTGTCACGCATTTGAAGCACCCTACCTTGCTTGGTATAGTAAGAGTTTAGTAAAATTAAAAATTTCCAGTTAAAACAAAAACTAGCTTTCTGGCCAATGTAATATCTTCTGATGGAGACGGATATGTAATGTTATAAATTTTACTGTAGTCGAGTATTATGCAAGTTTTTCAATATGTTTTATGTTAACTACTTTGTCTTTAAACTTTGTTGCTTCTCGTTAACAAAATTGTTTTGATTATTTATCTTGTACTAGAAAATATACTTGATATAGTAAAATATCCTCAAAATAACTCCCAATTCAACAGGAAACTTGGTAAAGCAAAAAACCTCGTCTAAGCTAGCAGGATCAGCTAAGCAGGATCGATTCAGGCCTATTGTATTATTTAATACTTATTTTGTACTAATTTATACCAGCAATTAGAATTTTGTACCATATGCTGTTGTAAAAAAAATGTTGTGCTGCTAGCTTAATATTAAGCTAGCAAGACCACATTAAAAAAATGCTAAACAAAGGTAGAAATAAAAGTGATTGAATTTGTACTAATTTGTACCATTAAAAAAACTTGATATATTCAACCAAAGTGCCCGACACAACCTCTAATCGAATTTCGTTACTATAAAGTAAAAGTAGGTTTTTGCATGAACAAAATCAGTCTTATTTTTATACAAAAAGCAACAATTCTATTGTTATAATATGAAGTTTTAGATTTTGTACTTTTGCATTCCCTCGGAAATTATTCCAAACTCCTGTTATCCTCAAAATTAAATTATTCTTTTCTAATATCAAGTTAGGAAACTTCTACAGTATTTTTAACTTTATATCTTAAGGTATAAATTACGGTGTATATACTATAGGAATAATGATTGATTCTGTTGATTCAAAAATGCATTTTTCTCTTGAGACTAAGAAATAGTCCAGGATGATCCTGAGAGAACAGCAAGAGTATAAAATCTGAAACTCTATATTTTAACGATACAAATTATGCTGCTTCTAATATAGGAGTAGCATTTGATTTTACATATGCAAAAGGTACTTTACTCTTGAGGCTAATATTGGTTCAAGATGGTTTCTGAGAGAAGGGGAGGGTACAAAATCTGAAATTTTATATTTTACTGATGAAAATTTTGTACCCTCACCATTGTCTCTGAAATTATCCTTAACTACTTTAACCTCAAGAGTAAAGTACGCTTTAGTACAAACAAACGGAATAAAAAAGTGAAAGAAAATTTCAATTTTGCAGTCTCCATTTAAGCTCACTGCTAAGTTGGATTGGCCACTTTAAATCACGTATAACTTACACAACTTTTGATCACAGTTGCTGTATTTTTTGGCACAAACAAAGAAAATATAGAAAGTGAAAGGAAGTTTTAATCTTACATTATGTCAAGGTGGAATGTCACTTAAATCACATACAGTTTACATAATTTTTAATCACTAATGCTGAATATTTGTCACTATGTGGCAGAAAGGGAACACAAATATAAGGAATAATGAAACAGAAATAAAATTTTAATTGAAAGTGCTAGATTGGCGATTTTCAATTGAATATCACTTTTGCAATTTTTGAGCACAAGCATTGGATTTTTGGCACTGCATGGCACAAACGTGATGGCGCGGTCGAAGTAGACGTGTGTGTTAGGTGTGCTACAATATTTTAGTTATTGCCGGTTTATATTTATCTTTATTTACTGCTATTGCTCATACATTTAACTGTAGTGATATTATTACCAGGTGATAGCTTTGTATTCAAACTACCTTCAATTTCATAGCTGCCATAAGTATATACAAGTATTCGTTATGGTTTTAACGCAGTCGCAAATAAAGGATATTCAAGAGATTCTTGATAAATCGGTAAAAATGCTTATCGCTGATAAGGAATTTATAGCTAGTGTTGCGGCAGGTGTTGCAAAGGTCGTTGAAATTAATTTTGAAAAGGCCTTTGAAGAACAAAATAAGAAAATGTATTCCTTTGAACTCGTTTGGTGGTTATCGAAAATCAGAAGGAACAGCTTATACGTGAAAATATTAAGTTGCCTGAATCTTTGGATAATATGCAACAATATTCTAGATGCAACAATATCTGAATTATTGGTATAAAAGAAGAACATGGTGACAACTGTGATAATCTAATTATGCAATTATTTAAAGATAAGCTAAGTGTGAATTTGGATTATGAACGTATTGATAGATCGCATCGTGTTTGATCTTCAACTGGTAATAAACGACATATAGTTGTAAAATTCATTAATTATCATGATCGTAAACGTGTTCTACTTAATAGATCCAAGTTAAAAGGATCAGGAATTTATATTGCTGAGGGTCTCATTAAGTCTAGGTTCACTCTCTTTAAACAGGCTCAAGATAAATTCTCTAAACAAAATACTTGGACTCAAGTTGGAACTGTATAGGCACTAGTTGGTGATCGCAAGCTTGTAATTAGAAATCATGCGGATTTGCTCAATATCAATAGTTAACTCTTAATTTGTAGCATACTTTTCATAACGTATCTTATTTATTAAATTTAAGTTATCCTTTTTATTTTTCGTATTAGTAGGGGCGTGCTTCTTCTTGTCAGTGGGACGTGATTAAATTTAATAACATTTTTATAAACCGATTTTCTTAACATATGATTTTTGCGCATCTCAATACTAGATCTCTTGCTTCCAATTTTTGTAATTTTGTTGACATTATTGACGAGCATAAATTTGACGTTATAGGTGTCACTGAAACATGGCTTGATGCTAGCCTTGACTCTAAATTGATTTCTATTCCCGGATATAGATTTGAACGTGTTGATCGTTTGGGCAGAGGAGGGGGCGTAGGTGTTTATATTACTCAATTTCTTAAATACGATATATTAGCCTTTGACTTCATATTCAAAAGCAATATTGAATATATTTTTCTTAAATTTACTATTAATCATAAAATAATAGTTATTTGTGTCATTTATAGACCACCTAGTAAAAGTAAAAAACAATCTAGAATTTTGAATTTTGTTAGGGACATTGATTGTATTTTATCCTACTTGGCTACTTTTGCTAACTACACCATTTGTCTTGGTGATATGAATATTAATTTACTTAATAGTAATAATCCATTATCTCTATGTTTTGACTCTTATGGATTTATTCCTTTGATTGATGAACCGACACGTATAACTCAAAACACGAGAACTCTGTTGGACCAAATCTTTGTAAATTGTATGCATGATTATATTCTTAAGTCAGGATGCCTTAATGCTGATACGGTTAGTGACCATAAATTAGTGTATGGTGATATCAATTCAAAGCTTAAAAACTCAAAACAGCGCTTTATAACTTTTCGTGATTTTAAAACTCTTAATCATGATAAACTTATACAGGACATTTAATCAATTAATTGGCATACTGTTTTTCTAGAGAAAAACGTTAATGAGAAAGTGATATCATTCTACAGAATTATTCTTGATGTTTTTAATACACATGCTCCTTTAAAATCAGTACGCGTGTCTAAACCTAAAGCGCAATGGCTTACGGGTGATATTAGATATTTAATGAAGCGTAGAGACTTGACCCTTAATAAATTCAAGTTGTCTAATTCTCCCTTTGACTGGGATAGTTATAAACAACTTTGCAATAGCACTCTTTTGGCTATTAGGAAAGCATAAAGAACCTATATATACAATATAGCTAAAGATAATAATCCGAAACGAACATGGTCCGCCTTAAGTTATTTAAAAATTATGAATTCAGGTAATGCTGCCATGTCTTTACAACTTTCTAACCCTGATAAGATAAACAACTTTTTCTCATAAGTCTATAAAGAAAATTACGACTTATGTAAAGAAAAGATTGATTATTACAACAACAACAATGTTAACCCTTCTAATAGCTTCGAATTCAAGCTGGTAACTGTTGAGGATATACGCAATGTTTTAAATCATTCTAAATCAAATGCATATGGTTTGGATAACTTGTCGTTATTCATGATTAGGTATTGTTTTCCATACATCGAGCAAGTTATTCTTCATATTGTTAATAGTTGCATTGAATCCAGTGTTTTTCCGGATGTTTGGAAAGAGACTATAGGTAGACCTATACCAAAAATTCCTAACTGCAAACTGCTGTCGGATCTACGTATTATAAGTATTGTGCCTGCATTTTCTACAATATTAGAAAGGGTTTTTTAGTACAAATACCTCCCTGGCTTGCGTTACTGATGATATCTTATGTGTGCGAGATAATGGACTTGTAACTTTTCTTATTCTTCTTGATTTTTCGAAAGCGTTTGATGCAGTAAATTATAAGCTTTTGTGTTCTAAACCTAAATATTATGGCGCTAGCTCGTCAGCAGTGTCTCTTATACAATCTTATCTTACTAACAGATCCCATAAAATTAGGGTTAACCAACTCTATTTGTCGACATTTCCAGTTATATCTGGGGTTCCCCAAGGTTCCATTCTTGGACCCATTCTTTTCTCTGTTTATACATCTGACATTTTTTAACTTTTAAATTAAGATTAACTTTAGTTGAATATTTGATTTTGTCTTATCTAAATTATTGCGATATTGTTTATGGCCCTTGTCTCGATATCATTCATAAAAAAAGGATTCAAATACTGCAAAATTCTTGTTGTCGTTTTGTGTTCGGTCTTAGAAAGTTCGATCATATTTCCGCCAAGATCAATGGACTCAAATGGTTAAAAATGGATGATCGTAGAACCATTCACATTGGCTGCTTCGTCTTTAAGTTGCTATTTGAAGCATCCTCGGTTACATTAAAGAATAAGTTAGTTCCTAGATCTCTCGTTCACTCAGTAAATGTGAGATATAATGAACGTTTAACTATGCCTCGACACTGCCATGTTTCAGAAATGTTTCACCTATAATGCAGTTAAATTATTTAATTCTTTATTGTTCGATTATCGCTCTATTAGTTTCATAAAATGAAAAATCCAAATTACACAGTAGCCTTTTGAAGTAGCCCTGTTTTTATGTTACAGCGTAATACGCTAATTTCTGCACGCTTACTTATTGTATACCTTCTTATGCTCTTACTATCTTGCTATTTTATTGTTTTCTAACTATAATTATCACTCTCATGGACAAGAGAATATGTACTACTAACCTCGTTAGCTTAGAAATAGTTTTAATTATATAACTCATCTGGTTTGCTTTTATAATTCTTACTTTCCTTTTAGTACTTGTGTTTAGTTTTATTTATATGCCATCAACCTATTTCGCTGCCTTTCTTTACTTTTAATTTTAGCTTCAGTAGAGGTTAAGTGTAAGAGTAGCTCACAGCTAAACTTCGCCTCTTCTGTGGCCTACTTCAACAACTGTATGGTTATCCAATTATTTACATTTTTTGTACTTTACTAGTTTGTATATCTTTTATGTCTCTATAATAATTTGATAACAATAATAATAAAGACTATTAATAATAATATTTCAAACAGAGTATAAACAAAGAGAAGAACAAACTTTAATCTTGCATTGTGTCTAGGCCACTGTAAACTACATATAAGTTGCACAATTTTTAAACACAGATGCTGAATTTTCATCACTATGTGCTAGAAAATAAATGATGAATTTGAAAAAAATTTTAATTCTAAATGGCATGTGCTCCACCTTCCTGCATAGTCAGGTTAGCCATTTTGTATTGCATATAACTTGTGCAATTTTTGGGCACAATCACTATATTTTTGTTCTAGCACAGTGCAAACGTAACACAAATAACCCACATATCGGTTTTTGAATATAGTATGGTAGCTATTACGGTTTCACATATTTTCCTACTGCATTGCAGCTATTCTACTTCTTTAACCCTGTCAGGACTTTATTTTAAAGTACTTTACACACTTTGAAACTCATGTCGTATTATGACATATGCAATTTTATCTAGAGTAATGAATGGTTCATTCTCAATAGACAGTTTTTCTGTAGCTAAAACAGCGTCTCAATTTTCAGATATGAAAATAAAGATTTTATTTATTACAACACCTATAATGAAATAATGAAATGAAACACATCAATCTCAAGAAATATCTATACATTCAAAAACATTTTTCGTTCATATGAAAGAATTTATAAAACAGTTTACAGCTTAAATTTCTACAGAAAAGAATTCCTACAAGTTACTTAATTATAATTCTTACCCATTCCTTGTTAAAAATTACAAAATCCTCTTCAATTTCTATGTGAATAATTTACCTATCTTTAGTACCATGCTTGTAAGGGTGATTAGCCAATAACTTTTGACAAATAATTTATTAAAGCTCGAAATGCTTCGAACTTTGAGCTCAAAAATTTTTGGTAGTTATCCGCTTACAAAAAAAATATGATGTGATTTTTATCAGTTAAAAACTTATTCTAGTTCAAATTACAAAATACTCAAATATTTTTATCAGTTAAAAACAAAGAAATCCAAAATTTTATACTTATGGCTATTGTCAAAGAGTGCTTATCCAAATCTCCTTTTCATTATGATCAACAGTATTAAATTCTTCCTGATTGATGTTAAAATCTCAGTCTACAAGGTTATCCATATTATCTTAAATTTCAATTTGACGTTAGAACACCAGTTTGCAAAAGTGCATCTTCTACTTTTAATTAACTTCAAAGTAGCTCTTGTATCGAAGAACCTTCAATATTTATAGTATTTTTTACAAAACAAATGATTTACTTAATTATAAAAATGTTCCTTACCGTATTTAAATTTACAGAACTAAATATTTCTTCTTTTATGAATACCTGGTTATGATTCTCATGCTTGTAATGTTTCTTTCGGCCAAAAAAAATCCTTGACAGATAATTTATTAAAAAGGTCAGAGTATTTCGAGCTCTGATCATAAACTTTCCTGGTAAAGATTCTTACAAAAAAATTATTATATAATTAAATAGATTTAAATTAAATGACAGAATTCAAGTATCAGTTATAAACAATGTTAAAAAAATTATACATGCAAAAATCCATGAAGGGCTTTTCTAATTAAATATCTTCGGCTTCTTGGCTTTATTTTAAATTGACATTCAAATCTCATTTTACAAAATCTTTGTCTTCATTTAGAAACTAACGTGCATTCTCGGAATTATTCAATAAAATTTTTAGTAGCTTTTTATATCAAAGCATTTCCCATCTTCATTGTATATAATTACATTTAATAATTTTCATATTTATGTGCAGATAACGTTTAAAACATACTTCTTTATTAACTATTACATTTTAAATACTAAATTACGGTATACTTATTGCATACTTCAAATAACGTCTTTGTGGCTTATTTTGCCATCAAATTCATGAATGACTGAATCTTTTTAACAAGCGCTTCTATTTATATGCAATTTATCTATATTATAGTACGTTTGAGGTTGGTATGGAATTCCATTCCAAAGAACACGCCTCCATATGATGAAATTTTCTAAGAATTCCTCATTAGCATTCAAAATCATTGCGTTTTATTACCTCATTAACATGTTCCACTTATTAGTGACGTGCACCGTTCATCCTAGTCTAACACATATATGGTTATTGTGACATCGCATACTAATATGAAAGATAATCATTTTTATTGGTTATTTTATGGATTTTATGATTTTTTGTAGTGTTTCGGCCACTTCTTGGAATAAATGTTTCATTTATTAATTAGTTCATACGAATTTGACTTATTTTTCTCAATTCCTCTCCAAAATACGAGAACGTGATTTATTTAAATTGAATTTATGTAATACACAGAGTAATTAATATGATTAATTTAAGGCTTTAATGGCTTTATAATGTAAATTGGTTGCATTCTTTTATAAAATATTTCATTTTACGGTAAAACGTGTTTTTAATACACTTATTAAGGTTAAAATTGGGGTTTTTAACAAAATTGTAGTTTCTTAAGCAAACTGCATAAAGCTAGCACTACTATGTTATTTACAATACACTTATATCATACAGGGTGATTATTTATACACGCGCAATTGAATTTTTACTTTGCACTTTAATGAATAAAAGTATGCTTGTATTATACAGGGTGCAACCATGAATTTACGGAAATTTCTATTTTCCGGAATCTTTTATATTTTGGTGGGATTTATTTGTAGAACTTGTGTTTCAATGACCTCTCATGACCCCTTATCATGTTAATATATATATATATATATATATATATATATATATATATATATGTATATATATATATATAGAATGCTGTGAAACCTTTTAAATCACCTGGTCCGTTGATTCCTTCTGTTAATCGCCTCGGCTGCTCTTCTAGATAACTTCCATTCTCAATCATAAAAATTAAACAACACATTCCTACCACAAACATCAACGTTAACTCTATTTACATCAATATTCAGAATACATTAAATTTTCAAATTAAATTTGAACATAAAATTCAGTTTTAAAAAGAATTTCCGGATTAATTTTATTATCATTTTACTGTGCATCCAAAATTAAAGTCCTTGTTGGATGCCTACTAATTAATATAACAAGATAAGCAGACCGAGTCTGAGTATAAAGGAGCATCTACCACCCCTTTACGTTAATTAACCAGGTTTGTCTAATTGAGCTCAAAGACCTACCCAAAGTTTCATCCTATTCCCGAACATCAAAACAAAATACCCTTTTTACTTAAACAAGCAAATTTCATCTTAAAATTAAATTTTTATGGTTAGAAAAATTCCACTAATGTCCATTTAAAGTAAATCAATTATAAAGTCATTCAATACACACAAAAATGTCAAACAAAATAGTACAATTTACCTGAAGGTTATTGTCCTTGTAGCTTCAGTGTAATCGTCCCTTTTGTAAATCACACCATTCCAACCGGATTCTATTTACAGCTTCAAGTTGTCAACGCTTTAAAAATGTTCTCCATCACCATTAATTTAAAGTTGTTTCTAGGCTTTTCCGAACTCATCTGTGTATATCTGCCTCTGGTTCAGTGGATGCAGACACATTTACGAACCATTTAGTCATTAACACCCCGCATAAAATAGCAAAGAAATTCATACTTCCTTTTACCAATATTACCAATATACGCCAAAACTGCCTACTTTTGGGTATACATTTGTCGTTGTAAATTTTACTAATTGGTACCGTGATAATAAACTTTTATTACCTTGTATCTAAGTGCACTGAAGTACATTCATGTTAGCACGTAAAATAACCAACTATTTTGAGTCACTAAAATATACTAGCACACTTTAAATTATTTAATCAAACTAAAATGCACTGTTTAATATCAAGTCGCGGATGCACGAGCTTTTAACGCATCGAATCGTCGAAAGTCTAAGAGTCTAAGAGAGAGAAACACATATTCCCGCCTGTATATATAGCGAATAGCCGACACGTCGCTTTGTTCCCTAAAACGGGTAATTAAAATTATTTGATTTGATTATTTAATTTTCTACCCTGGTCTAAATATGAGTATTTTCCCCCTATTTGAATACAAATAATCCCACTTATTTGAATGCAAATATCAAATATTTAGACTGCCAAAAAATCTTTACAAAATTTTGCCTATCTCTCTCTATCCTTATCTATCTAACTTACCTACTTTGTCTCCAATCCAAAAAAATATTTACACCTATCCTATATCCCTATCCTATTCCTAACTCTCACCTACTTCTATAAACTGAAATTATCCCTAACTTCATCCTACTTATCCATCTAATCCTATATACATCCTATATACCTATCCTATTCCTAACTTTTAACTACTCTTCACTATACTTTACTTCATCCTACCTAATCCTATATACCTATCCTATTTCTAACTTTATTCCTAACTCTCCACTACTCTTCTATGAAATATCTACACTTAATCTATCCTATTTTCTTCCTACCTTTACTCTTTATTCTCATCCTAAACCTATTCCTAATTATCTCCCATATTTATCCTATACCTAGCTCTATTTTCTATAACCACTTACCTCTACTCTTCTATCTACACCTATTCTATCCCTATCCTATTTAAATCTAACTCTCTTCTTGACCCTCCATGTCTTTCTTCTTACCATCCTAATACTCTTCATCCCTATCTCTCCCCCTTCTATATCTATACTTAACATCTCTATTATCTCCCATACAATAAACTTATCATCCCTCTTATCCTGACTCTTACATATTGCTTCTTCTTCATGCCCTACACTTGTCTGTTTCTCATTTATTATTGTTTCCCTTTCTGCCGACAAACCAAACGATACTACTTTACAATTATCGATTTTTCCCTCTATGGAAAACCCTACGTACCTTCTAGAATTTTTGTGTAATGGACTCCGCCAGAATGAATCCCTTAAATCTACTTGATTAAAAACAAACTTGCCATCTTTACTTAATTTCGCCTTCACCTGCTCCTGATATGCTGCTTCTACTCCCACTACTTTTGCATGTTTTTGTATTAAAGCTTGAACCTCTACTTTCCTTTCCTCTGGACATCTTATCGTGTTGATCTGTTTAACTTCATCATCCTCTACCTCTACTACATTAATACTTAACCCCGTGTCATCCTCTGTGACTTCATAACTGCCCTTCCATGGCACTACCCTATCCTTAATTCTTATTACCTTCCTTTCCATATCTATCAAAACCCCTAACTTCATCATACAGTCAACACCTAAAATGCTCTGAAACTTCAGTCCAGGTACAATTACAAACTCCTGTTCACAGCTTAAACCTCCTATATCTATCCTAAGCACCACAACACTATTTACTACAGCAAACTTCTTTTATTTGGAGCTACTAAATGGCTACGTTTTATAGGCATAATTCTATCACAAACCTTATCCCTAATTTTGCTGACGAATTCCTCCGATATTAAACTCGCCTCTGCCCCTGTATCAAGTAATACTTCTACATTATTTTCAAAAATTTCTAAATTAATAATTGGCAAACATAATTTTCTACAGTTTCTGGCTCTACTTCCTCCTCAATTTTGAAAAATTCACGTGGATGTTCGTATACATTTACACAGAAATCTAGTGGTCTGTCGCGTTCTAAAATCCTGTCTCATCCTGTTTTCCGTGCTTGGTCCTGGTTGTCCTTCTACAACCTGTGCGTACGTCCTCCTCGTGTTAATATCCGTGTCCCTATCTCTATTCGGCGTGCTGGTCACAGTCCTGTTTACTTCCGGTAAACTGTTCTGTCTCGTGTAACTAGGTCTTGGCGTCGGTCCCCTAGTCGCACTATTGCTCCTGTATTCTTGTCCTCGTCGTTCCCAATTCGGTCGAAAATTTCTGTTGTAGTCAGGCCGTCTCGGATAATTCGGTGTCCTGTTGTCAAACCTAACTGTGTTAACGTTTCGTTCTCGTATCTCTCTTGTCCGTCCAACACATACATCGTCATATCTCTGTAAATACTCTAAAAATGTCTCCCGTTCCGTGATGTTTTGTAAGGCCACGTGTTGTCTAATTTCCAGTTCAAAATGTCGTGATAGGTACTTGATTATCTGTCTGTCCGTCAATGGTGGATTCAGTTGTTTGGCCACACTGTACTTGCGGATGGCATATTGCTCCCTAGATCCTGCAAACTCTCCTTAAATTTTCCTGTAATTAAGTCGCCTCGTACCTGGTCTTGTCTGTGGTCACTCCAGTAGTGTTTTAAAAATTTGTTTTCAAAGTCCTGATACGTGTCTATGTCCTGTCCTACTAAATTGTACCATGCTTCGCGTTGTCCTTTAATAAAGCCTTTATCGTATTCAGTTTAGTCTGTTCGTCAAATAAATTTCCCACTAGATTTCTTACACTATTAATAAAAATTTGTGGATTTACCCTGTTATCACCATAAAACTTCATGTGTTGGTCCAATGATACTCCACCTGTATAAAATCTGGGACCTTCCCCGTTAAATTTGATATGTTGTATTTAATACTACTAACTCGCGTTCTACCCTGCCTAACTGATCCCTACATGAGTCCGTTACTTCAGTCATTTTACGTTTATTTCTTCTTCACAGAAAATGCGTACTTCGGACCTTAAATGTCCCATTTCCTGTCGAAGACCTGTAATGTCACGCTCATTTTATCTACCCTATTTTCAACTTCCCCATCTTTACAGTAAGACTATTTTAAATTCTACAACTTCTTGATTCGTCTTATCTATTTTCTGACTAATCTCTTCTAACTTCCTGTTCGATTCATCGCTTAGCTGTTCTAATTTTCTGTTGGATTCTTCCCTAGCTCTATTAGATTCATCGTTCATTCTCTCTAACATTCTCAATATCATCTCGTTTCCTTGATCCCCGATTCCGTCCTCGACTGATCTCTACTGCCTCCTGCTTCTTCCATTTTCGAATTTTTCCCACACAATGCACTATCGTCACTTCCAATTTCCACTCCTTGACTCCTTAACCACTCCTTTCTCTGCATACGTTCTAATCACTCTCACACACTCTAAAATACTTTTAAATTTATCCACAAACAGAAACTCTCTCTCTCAGATCGCCAGTTTCCTGGAATAAAATAACAAAATTTTATTTGGAACTCGAGCCTCACTTTTGGGTCGCCAAGAATGCTGTGAAACCTTTTAAATCACCTGGTCCGTTGATTCCTTCTGTTAATCGCCTCGGCTGCTCTTCTAGATAACTTCCATTCTCAATCATAAAATTAAACAACACATTCCTACCACAAACATCAACGTTAACTCTATTTACATCAATATTCAGAATACATTAAATTTTCAAATTAAATTTGAACATAAAATTCAGTTTTAAAAGAATTTCCGGATTAATTTTATTATCATTTTACTGTGCATCCAAAATTAAAGTCCTTGTTGGATGCCTACTAATTAATATAACAAGATAAGCAGACCGAGTCTGAGTATAAAGGAGCATCTACCACCCTTTACGTTAATTAACCAGGTTTGTCTAATTGAGCTCAAAGACCTACCCAAAGTTTCATCCTATTCCCGAACATCAAAACAAAATACCCTTTTACTTAAACAAGCAAATTTCATCTTAAAATTAAATTTTTATGGTTAGAAAAATTCCACTAATGTCCATTTAAAGTAAATCAATTATAAAGTCATTCAATACACACAAAAATGTCAAACAAAATAGTACAATTTACCTGAAGGTTATTGTCCTCGTAGCTTCAGTGTAATCGTCCCTTTGTAAATCACACCATTCCAACCGGATTCTATTTACAGCTTCAAGTTGTCAACGCTTTAAAATGTTCTCCATCACCATTAATTTAAAGTTGTTTCTAGGCTTTTCCGAACTCATCTGTGTATATCTGCCTCTGGTTCAGTGGATGCAGACACATTTACGAACCATTTAGTCATTAACACCCCGCAAAATAGCAAAGAAATTCATACTTCCTTTTACCAATATTACCAATATACGCCAAAACTGCCTACTTTTGGGTATACATTTGTCGTTGTAAATTTTACTAATTGGTACCGTGATAATAAACTTTTATTACCTTGTATCTAAGTGCACTGAAGTACATTCATGTTAGCACGTAAAATAACCAACTATTTTGAGTCACTAAAATATACTAGCACACTTTAAATTATTTAATCAAACTAAAATGCACTGTTTAATATCAAGTCGCGGATGCACGAGCTTTTAACGCATCGAATCGTCGAAAGTCTAAGAGTCTAAGAGAGAGAAACACATATTCCCGCCTGTATATATAGCGAATAGCCGACACGTCGCTTTGTTCCCTAAAACGGGTAATTAAAATTATTTGATTTGATTATTTAATTTTCTACCCTGGTCTAAATATGAGTAATAATATATATATATATATATATATGTATATATTGCTATGAATATTTGGGTACAGCCGCCCTGACCAATATAATGATGCATTGATTATTAATTGAAAAGTTAAAAATGATATGAACTCTTACTTTATTTTGCCTGTTTTCTCTTGCTAACTCAGCGACAAATATGCTGTAGACTTTATGAAAATGAAGCGAAACAAAGAAATCTTAAAAAACATTTATGAACAATTCTCAATACATTCAAAAACATCTTTTTTTATCCATATTATCTAAGAAATCTACTTACACACATATAAAGAAAGCCTACAATCAGTATTTACAGCTTAAGTTTAGAAAGAAACAACATTTTTATAACTACTTACATATTAATACAATCTTTACCTGATCCTTTTTGACTGTTAGAAAACCCCAAAACATGTAAATCATAAAATTTTCTTTAAAATTTTTATGGATAATTTAAATATTATTCTATTACACCATCTCCATGTAGCTGATTAGCGATGTTGAACAGAAATTTTTTTTTTTTTCTTGAGGATGTGTATCGTGTCAAACATTGCTTTTTCAAGGATTGAATAGTTTTAGCGTAAATTGACTATATCACTCAGAATGCCCATTATCCTCGTAGAACTGATTTCTTTAATAATTTGTAGTCTGCATTCAATAGCGAAATGACTCCAATTTTTGATACAGTTGAGGTGATCAAGACGCTTTGGCAGAAATGCGATAATCGGTGTTGAATTTGTAGGTGGTAATTGTGTGATGTGCAAAGCATATAAAAATACTTCCCGGTAGCTATGCTTTAGTTGTTCACAGAAGTTAATATAAAATTCTATGATCAGTCTGTCAAAACTTAGAGCTTTTTTTATTTTGAGTATTAAGAATCAGTAAATTCATCTCTGGCGATTGGTAATTCGAGTGTTTCCTTATTGCACTTTTTCAGCTTTGGGAGTAAGGTGTACAACTCAGATCTGTTGTCTACAGTTGTTGGTGTTTTGGCATAAAGGGTTTGAAAATAGTTTTTATGTCATTACACATATGTATAGGGTATTCAAGATCTTCCTTTTCACATTTGGCTATTTAAGAGGAGTGTATGTATTGTATTTCTTACCATTATTGGTCGATCTATGCTATACAAATCTTTGTATTTCTATAATGCCCATTGATTGGAAGATTTTGCAAGATAAGCAAGGGCCAGTCCATTTCAAATCATCAAAAAAAATAGAGATTTGGCACCTACCACATCAGATTTTGATGAAACTTTGTATTCTTTATCTTTCCATATGGATATTAACATATATCAAATTTTATCCATTAATCTTAACTGTTTTTTATGGGTATTTTAAGTGTTTTTGCCATTTCTAAGTCCTATAGATGAACCTATACTTTCATTGAAAAAAACTTCTATCTCTGCTACTTTTAATGAAATTTTATGACAATTAACAATATTATGAAGTAAAATTTGGTGATTTCAAAAACATTTACAACATCGTTTTTTTCAAACATAAGCTTATTTACTAACAAACACCTATATACTTAATTATAAAAATATTCCTTACCTTATCTAGGTTTAAATTTACAGCACTCAATCTCTTCTTTTATGGATAGTTTACCTGACTTTTTATTCCCATGCTTGTAAGGTTTGTTTTGGCCAAAAAACCTTTGGCATAGTCTATAAAAAAGGCCAGAGTGTTTCGAACTCTGAACACAAACTTCCTGGTAAATATATCCTTACAAAAAAAGTTATTATATTATTAAGACCTTGAATTTAAATGACAAATACTAAAATATCAGTTACAAACAAAGTTTTTTAAAGTAATACTTGCAAAACACCACAAGCACGTCTCCAATTCGTATCTTCGGCTTCTTGGCTTTATATTAAATTGAAGTTTAAATCCCAGTTTACAAAATCTTGCATATTATTTAAATCTTCATTTAGAAACCAATGTGTATCCTCAGCTTAATTATTCAATAAAATCTTGTAATAGCTTTTTATATAGAAGCATTTCCCATCTTCATTGAATATTACGAAATCAAATAATTGCATTTACCAATTTTCATATTTACGCAGGCTACGTTTAAAATTAGCTTTTGTATTCACTGTTACATGGTAAATATTAATTACGATATGTGTATTGCATACCTTAAAAGAATTTCTTCTCAAGTAACATTTTCGCGATCGAATTTCTGAATGCATTTCTTTAATAAACGCTTCCATTTATATACCAAAATTGTCTATTTTCTAGAATGTACTAATGTTTACATGATTCCATTCCAAATAATGCATGCCTATCTGATGTAATTTTCTGGGAATTTATCATTAGCGTTCAAATTGTCGCGTTTTATTACCTCAGCGCGTTCCACGTATTAGTGATGTGCGCTGCTCGTCTTTGTTTAACACCTAAGGTTATTGTGGCGTCGCATACTAATCCAGTAATTGCGAAAGGTAATAAATAATTTTTATCGATTTTTATGGGTTTTTGATTGTTACGGCCGCTTCTTGGAATAAACATTTCTTTATTAATTAGGTCATACGAAATTGACGCATTTCTTCTCAGTTCCTCTCGAAATTTCAAGAACATGTTTTATTTAAATTGAATTTATGTAATACACAGGGTAATTAATTTAACCTTTAATGAATTTATAATGCACATCAGTTGCATTTTTATAGAAAATATTGCTTTCGCGGCAAAATGTGTTTTAATATACATAACTATGATTAATAATTGGGGTTTTAAATACACGAAATTATTTATTTTAGAGGGATCAAATTGCATTCGCATTTAATACGTTTAATGGTATCTTAAATATAATTATTTTTACATATACGGCTTACATTATTTGCTGTATATTTACAATGCGCTTATATCATACATGGTGATTATGTATACACGCGAATTGGATTTTTCATTTGTACATCAAGAATAAAAGTATGCTTGTATTATACAAGTCATAACCATGAATTTAAGGAAATTTCTATTTTTTCTGGATTCTTTTATATCTTGGTGGGATTTATTTGTAGAATTTGGGTTTCAGTGACTTCTCGTGACCTTTTATCACGTCACTTTCCCCAAAATCAAAATATAAAATTCGAAATCTGCATTATTTTTCTGCATATATGAGTAATTTTACTATTTTTATTTCTAATTACTTGCTATCTACAACTATTTCTATAAGCTTTAATACATGCGCCAAGATACAGGTGTACTTTAATGTGCTTATTTTGCTTTGTAAATTTTGCTTTTTATTGAGTGTTATAGTAAGTTTTAAAATATGAATTTTTGCTTAGTAGTGAAATTAATGTTGATGAACAATACTATGATATTTAATTATCAGTATTCTAACTTAATTGGTAAATTTACTACTATTTACTTCATTCAATATGACAAGCAGACAGTCACTTCAATCATCGATGGTATATGCAATATTAATACAGAAAATATGAAAGTTATACGCGTGGGTAAAAAAGGTGGCAGCTACAGGCTAATAAAGGTAATATTAAGCAATGCCAATGGTGTCATAACAGTGCTCAAGAATAAAAATAAATATACTGGAGATATAGGGTTTAATTCTGATTCAACAGTGATACAACAAGAATACTATAAAAAAGTTAAACAGGACTTAGGAAATTTAATAAGCAACGGTGTGAATGATAAAACTATTTGATACATTAATGGTGTTCCTACTATTGTTAATGCAAATCATTCAAAGAAACTGAGTACTTCTATATATTATCAAAATGTAGGTGGTCTTTGTTCTAAATTGAATCAATTATATGTTGCAGTTATGGGTCGTTCTGAAGACTATAATGTGCTGGTTTTTAGTGAGACTTGGTTGTCTAATGATGTCACTAATGCTGAACTCAACTTAAAAGACTATTTGATATATAGACGGATCGTAGTGATCTCACTAGTAAATTTAGTAGGGGTGGCGGTGTGATGATTGCTGTGAAGTCTAATTATCTTAGTAGTTCTATATCATTGGATTGTGATTCAGTAGAACAATGTGCTCAATCACTTCTAATCATTGGAACTATATATTTATCACCAAAATCTTCATCGGATGTTTACCTTGCTCATTGCTTAACAGTCCACCGTATAGTGAATATGTATGACAACGCAAAGCTCATTTTGATTGGGGATTACAATTTACCACATACAAGTTGGTATAATGACGATTTTGATGTCTATGTAATTTCTCAGCCTAATAGTACTAATTCTGAGATAGATTTCTCGTTTCACATGTCTGAACATTTTGGCTATTTTAATCTTTATCAGCTTAATAATGTAGTTAATGCAAACAATGTTTTATTGGATATTGCATTTTTCAGCATGTCTAACATTAGAGTAAATTATGTAACTGATATATTATTACCTTGTGATAACCATCATCCCGCACTTTGTATATTTGTGCCTATTTATGCAGTCAAAAATACCTTAGAAAATAATAATGATTATTTTTATGACTTTTGGAATGCTAACTACTCATATCGAATTATTTAGCTGGATTTCATTGGCATGATATATTATCCAATTTGCCACTGAATGAGGCAGTAATTGTATTCTATAACATTATTTATGAAGCAATTGAACTGTATGTTCCTATTCGTAAATTCAGGCATTCCAATTTCCCTATTTGATATTCATCTGAACTCAGATCTCTAATCTATAGAAAGAAAATAGCCCACAAGATATATGTCTACAAACTCTGTTCATGATTACCTAATTTTTTCTAATTTAAGGAATAGACTAAAAAAATTAGCAATCATTTGTTATAGGAATTATGTACGTAATATTGAGAACTCTATTTCAATGTTAAACGGTTTCGGAGTTTCACTAGTAGACTAAGGGATGATTATGGAATTCCAAACAGGATGTTTTATAATAATGAGGTTGCATGTGGAGGCAATGAGATTGCAGATTTATTTGTAACCTATTTCTCTTCTGTTTATGTTAGTAGCAGTGGCTTAATAAGTCTACTATAAACAGTAATACATCTAATATCAATGTAACACATTTTAATATTGATTTAGCAGACATTTATTCAAAATTAAACAATATTAATGTAAATATATCTCCTGGCCCTGATGGAGTTCCACCTATATTTTTGAAAAGTTGTGTTTGTACTATCTCAAAACCCTTATTCATATTATTTAATCTGTCCTTAAGTGAAGGGGTGTTTCCAGCGTATTGTAAAGCTAGCTTTGTTACTCCAGTTCATAAATCAGGTGATAAGTCTAACATTTCTAATTATAGACCTATTTCCATAATAAGTTGTATACCAAAAATTTTTGAAAGTTTTTTATCTTATCACCTAACCTTTACATTTAGGAATTTAATTATTGATGAACAACATGGTTTCTGTGTAGGACGCTCTACCACAACCAACCTACTGTTGTTTGTAAATTTTATTACTACTGCTTTTGAAAGAGGTCATCAAGTAGACTGTATTTATGGTGATTTTGGAGAGGCATTTGATACTGTCAGCCATAGACTAGTTTTGTTTAAACTTGCAACAATTGGCATTGGAGGATTTTTGCTTGATTGGATCTTTAACTATCTTACTGGGAGAAGTCAGTTTGTTAAAAACCGAAATTTTATATCAAAGGAAATTGTAGTTAAATCAGGTGTTCCACAAGGTTCTCACCTTGGTCCAATCTTATTTATATTGTTCATCAATGATATTAAATCAACTTTTAAGTTTCAAAGTTTCTTTTGTTTGCAGATGACATTAAAATATATATGTCCATTTATTCTCCTGATGATCATTTGTTACTTCAATCTGATCTGGCTAGATTTTGTGAATGGTGTGATCATAACGAATTACAGCTAAACATTAATAAATGTTATTGCCTAAGATTTTATAGAAAACATAATCCGTTCATGACATTTTATACTTTAAATAATCGAGTTTTAGAGATCTTAACTAACTAATATTTGTTTCCCATATCAAAAACATTTCAGCCAAAGCAATGCGTATGCTTGGATTTATTAAAAGAAATACTAAACATTTTACAAATATTAACTCAATAAAAATATTATACACCTCTGTGGTCCTTTCACATTTAGAGTATGCGTCGCCTGTCTGGAATCCAATCTACCATTGTTATTCTGACTTGATTGAGCGTGTTCAGAATAGATTTTTTAAATACATTTTATATAAGCTGAGTCTTCAAGTAACTTTACATAACGAGCACACTGTCATTCCAGTTTTGAATATGCCCTCTCTATCTGATAGGAGATGTATCAACGATATATGTTTTGTCTTCAATGTCTTGAATTCTCATATTATCTGCCCTGAACTTTTACAAAAGATATGTATACACGTGCCTCCTAAAGTTACTAGGAATCATGAAATCTTGGTTATTGGGTTTCATAGAACCAACTATGGTTATTTTTCTTCTATTGATAGAATGTGAAGACTAATCAATAAGCATTATAATTCGTTCCATTTGTTTGATTGTACTCTATATTCATTAAAGAAATCATTCCAATATGTCTCATTCAAATAGCGTAAGTTCTAGTTATACATACATTACTATGCTATACAGCAATATCTTTAATATTCAATTGCTACTTTGTTGTGTACTTCATTTTTGTCTATACCTTTCACTTATTTTACTTATTCTTCTTGTATAAATTAATTTAATTAGTGTATTTAATTTAATTTTATATGCAAGTTGTTTACAATCTGCATAATGTCATTTAAGTTACGTATCGATAATTATATTGTAATTTGAAATAATGGTGTTAACCATATAAAATAAATAAATAATCTTTTTCATACTATGGCTTTTCTCCTTTCAACAATCCACCTATTTCTATCTTATAATTAACTAAGCTTTCCTTAACTCTATCCTAATATGATCTAGCATATCTATCCTATATTTTTAACTTTTTCATATTTACACACGGTCTCATCAAGTTTCGTCTCAAACTAAATTTTCTTCACTATCATACATGTCATCATATTATAGCATATTCCTCTCTAAACTATCATAATCTTGGAAAAATATGGGGTATAAAATTTTCATGAAGCTGTTGTCCCATCAACTACTTAGCAATACCAATTTACCTGCGAAAAAATTATGGTCTGGAATTTTCCTATCTAATTCTCTCTCAAAATAATTTATACTTATATTCTTGACTCCTCATCCTTTTTCAGTTCAATAATTTCTTTCTTTTTCCTACGCTTCCAATTCCTTCTTAGATCGCATATTTAAATGAATGTTTCAAAAAACCAAACGCTATTTCTCCATATTTGTACATATGTCATTTCAAATAACACTTTGATTCTCTAATCGCAATTATCCCAAATGAATTATTAAGTTCTATTTTCTATATTTTTTCGTTAATATTTAATATCTTACTACCTTTATTCCTTTTTTTTTAAGAGCTGCATTCACAGAAAATTTCTTTATTTCCTTTTCAACACCTGCAATTATACTTTTTTCATCCATTTCATTTATTATCTTCATCTCTTCAACATCATCTTCTGCAGTTTCCAATAATTCTGTCTTTTTCTCTAAAAACAATACAACCTTTCTTCTAACTTCACCAGGGCACTTAATACTTAAACTTCTATCATCTTCACCTTCCATCTCCTTAAATTGATTCAAATTTATAAAATCTTCTTGTTCCTCCATTTGGACTTTTTCGTTCCATTTAATCCTCTCATTTCCCATAATAGTCACTTTATTCTCGGTATCTATTATACGTTCCAAAATCCATTTCCAGAATGACATTAACTCTTAATCCTGGCACTATTAAAAACTCTTGCTCAACCTCCATCTTTTCCGACTTAACTTTCAGAATTATGATACTCTTAACTACTGCAAACTTATTTATTGAGTGATACTAAATTATTTTTTTTAATAGGGATAACTTTCTGCATTAACTCCTCTGATTTTAATAAAACCTTCACTTATTAAGTTTGCTTCGGCTCCTGTATCTACCAGTAATTTTATATCTTTTCCCTCTGCTTGCAATTTTATTATAGGTAGTAAATCATTAACTTTTTCGTCATTTTCCAACTCAAGTTTTATAAATTCACGCGCATGTTCATTTTTATTAATTTCTATATTTTTGTTATTTGATTTGTCCTCATCTAAAAATACTGTCTATTTGACATTCCAGGCTGATTAACTATCTCTGCATGTCTTTCTATTTTCGTTGCTACCAACTATGCCATCTTTTGGTACATTTGCCATATTTTCCCTTCCTTGGGTAACGGTTCTATTCTCAATAGTCCGGAATTCATTATTCTCCCTTCCCTTATCTTTCCTAATGGCATTTCCTCTATTCCAATTATTTTTTGCATATTTCTCCTTTCAAATGGTCTGCCTTGATATCTCTCCGCTCCATTATTCTTCTGGAATCTAAATGTGTTCATGGGCTGGCTCCTTGGCCTTGTCTCCATCCTCCTTGGTTAACCATATCATCATAACATTGTAGTTATTCTAAAACACATCTCTATCAACAATATTTTGTAAGGCTGTGCATTGCCTTACTTCCGTTTCGAAGTGACCTGCTAAATATTTTATAACCTGCTTGTCCTCTAAAGGAGGATCAAGTTGTTTGGCAACGCTAAATTTCTTGATTGCATACAACTCCCTTGTCATGGCTGAATTGTTATTATATTTGCCTATCAATAACTTATCTCTAACTTTAAATTGCAGGTTGTCTCTCTAGAAATATTTTAAAAATTTAATCTCGAAGTCTTTAAACGAACTCAACTCACTTTCAATTAGTCCAAACCAAATTTCAACACTATCCTTCAACATGGACCTTACAATATTTAACTTCGTTTGCTCATCCCAGCTACCTTGTATTAAAGTTTTTAAGTTATTTAAAAATATTTTAGGGTTAAGTTTATTATCCTCATAAAATTTCGAGTGTTATTCCAACAGAACACTGGTTGCACTCCATCTCATCAGTTCCTCAACATGAATATTTTTAACTCTATCTTCTAAGTTCCCAAACTTATTCTCTAAGTCTTTTAAGATTTCCCAAATCATTTCTTTGAAACCAGCTTGGCAGCTTCCCTCTATTTCATTTATGTTTTTATCTCAAGTTTTAATGTTTCTGTTAGTTTCTCTTTCACTAACTTCCTGATTCGCCTTTATTTGAACTATTTCTTCTTTAACATCAACCATATTTTCTAAAATTTGTACTACTTTTCCTTTAATTTCAAATTTCATTTCTTCAGTGGTTTTGTTAGTTTTCTCCAAACCCAAAGTTTTTCTTTCACTAATCTCTTTAAATTTCCTTTCATTTTTCTCACTTTCTAATCTTAAACTTTGTCCCAATTTTGCAATGTTCTCCAAATTCTGCTCATAATTTCTGTGTATTTTTATCCAATTTGTCTCCCATTTGTTTGATACATTTCTCACCCATTTCTTGCATGCCTTTCTCTTTCTTTTCAGTCATTTCTTTCAAATTTTCCTTTTGTTCTTGCATACATTTTTTAATCATTGTTTTTGTTCCTGCATACTCTGATTTAGACTTAATAAAAGAGCCATCATTTTTGACTTCTGGGTCTCTTCTACACTCTTGACCTATGGATTTTATTTTTTCACTTCTTCCACATAAACGCTTTCCTAGAATCAATTTCCACTCCCTCAGCTCTCAAACTTTTACGAATTTTTTTCGTTCTATCACTCATAATGGGAACTAATGAGATATCACATAAATTAAAAAAACTCCAAAAACAAATCCTATGAGACAAAAAACTCTAATTAACAGAAGAATTAATCATGCCACAGGTTGGATTGCCGCTAAAAGAGTGCTGTGACACTGCTGCACGTTGAAGCGTCACTAGAAGAGTGTTGTGATACAGATACAGCAAATTGTAAAATTTGAAATTGTTGACTTACCTTTCTTTCTAACTTTACTTTGCCTGGCTAGCTCAATGGAGTTGATGGAGTTTTCAAAATGAAATCAAGCGCAGCAATATCATAAAGCATTTATATAGTATGAAATATTTTCTCTCATACAAAAACATAAAACATTTACAACATTGTTTTTCAAACATAAGCTTATTTACTAACAAACACCTATTTACTTAATTATAAAAATATTCCTTACCTTATCTAGGTTTAAATTTACAGCACTCAATCTCTTCTTTTATGGATAGTTTACCTGACTTTTTATTCCCATGGTTGTAAGGTTTGTTTTGGCCAAAAAACCTTTGACATAGTCTATAAAAAAGGTCAGAGTGTTTTGAACTCTGAACACAAACTTCCTGGTAAATATAGCCTTACAAAAAAATTATTATATTATTAAGACCTTAAATTTAAATGACAAACACTAAAATATCAGTTACAAACAAAGTTTTTTTAAGTAATATTTGCAAAACACCACAAGCGCTTCTCCAATTCGTATCTTCGGCTTCTTGGCTTCATATTCAATTGATGTTCAAATTCCAGTTTACAAAATCTTGCATATTATTTAAATCTTCATTTAGAAACCAATGTGTATCCTCAGCTTAATTATTCAATAAAATCTTGTAATAGCTTTTTATATAGAAGCATTTCCCATCTTCATTGAATATTACAAAATCAAATAATTGCATTTACCAATTTTCATATTTACGCAGGCTACGTTTAAAATTAGCTTCTGTATTCACTGTTACATGGTAAATATTAATTACGATATGTGTATTGCATACCTTAAAAGAATTTCTTCTCAAGTAACATTTATGTGATCGAATATTTCTGAATGTATTTCTTTAATAAACGCTTCTATTTATATACCAAAATTGTCTATTTTCTAGAATGTACTAATGTTTACATGATTCCATTCCAAATAATGCATGCCTATCTGATGTAATTTTCTGAGAATTTATCATTAGCGTTCAAATTGTCACGTTTTATTAACTCAGCGCGTTCCACGTATTAGTGATGTGCGCTGCTCGTCTTTGTTTAACACCTAAGGTTATTGTGGCGTCGCATACTAATCCAGTAATTGCGAAAGGTAATAAATAATTTTTATCGATTTTTATGGGTTTTTGATTGTTACGGCCGCTTCTTGGAATAAACGTTTCTTTATTAATTAGGTCATACGAAATTGACGCATTTCTTCTCAATTCCTCTCGAAATTTCAAGAACATGTTTTATTTAAATTGAATTTATGTAATACACAGGGTAATTAATTTAACCTTTAATGAATTTATAATGCACATTAGTTGCATTTTTATAGAAAATATTGCTTTCACGGCAAAATGTGTTTTAATATACATAACTAAGATTAATAATTGGGGTTTTAAATACACGAAATTATTTATTTTAGAGGGATCAATATATATATATATATATATATATATATATATATATCAATATATATATATATGTGAGTGTGTGTGTTTTTTTGAATAATGACCTTGCAATGAGTATAATTAATATTCTTCAATTATGGGTTTAAGGTGAGCTGGTAGGATTTAAAAGTAAACTCTTTTTAAATGCCTAAATTTTCGGATCTTTATTTTATCCTTGATGACAGGCTTTTCTAAAATAATGTTAACTAGGCTAAAGTTTACATAAAATAAATATAATTTACAAATTGAGAAAAAGAAATTGATATCTAAATTAATGGATTTTGTATATAAAAGTTAGATTTTATTGCTTTTTGAAGCTGTTTAATTGTATAATTTGTAAAAGTATTAAAATGTCAAAAAAATTATTTTGTTTTTAAATTGATGGATTGTATGATTTTGTATGTGAGCATGCGAATTTCTGTTTGTATGAGTGTTTGTGCGCATGTTTACTCATGTTTTGTTTATGTTTATTGGTTTCTGTGTGTGCGTGTGTGTGTGGGTGTGTGCGTGCATGCGTGGGTGCATGGGCGTGTGTGTGAGTGTGAGAGAGAGAGAAAGAGAAAGAAGAGATAGAGAATGAGTGTACATGTGCATGTGAGTGTTATTTGAGTTGTGTGTTTATATACTAACAATTCTTGCATTAACTATTTGTCAACTATTGCTCTAAAATTAAGTAGGTAGGTATAAATTGAACTTAAGCCATTAATATCAGTTCTTTTATTGCATTTTGTTTTTGAAAGATATGACACATTTCTAAGAACAATCTTTTCTGTTTATTTTTTCAAATTCTAAAATTTGAGGATTTTCAAAATTCATTTTATGATTAAAATGAATTAAATGTGGCAATAAAGCACGGGAATTTTGCTTGACTTTAATGTCGCTGATTGCGTGATAATAATTCCGAATGGGATAATCCTAGTCCTAATTGGTGGAGAATAATTCCGAGTGTAGTATAATTCTGAATGGATGGATAATTTGAGTATAGGATATAATAATTTAAATGTATGAAAATAATTCTAATTGATGGTATAATATTTCAAATGAGTGGATAGATATTATAGTTGATGATAATTCGAATATGGGGATATTTTAAATGGATTAATGTAATACTTCAAAGCAGCGTTGACGATTTTGGTACAATTTTGAGTTGCGAGATTCAATGCAAATAAAACAAAGGAGCACAAAGAAATTTATGGAAACCAAGGGGTTCAATATAAAAGGTCAGATCTAATTAGTTTTAAGATATTTTTTTTCTATTTAAATTTTTGAATACTGAATTTACGTAATTTATATAAAGAGTAACGAAGTCAGCACAAACATTGCATACGTTCAAAGTACGTAATATTATAAAGGGGTTTAGAACGTTCTAGGTTTCTTTAATAAAAAGGGTAGTTTTTGGTGACTTTAGATTGATTGCAAAGCATATGAATTTTGGGATGAATAAGACTTGTGATATTGATTGATTGAAGGGTGTATTTTTATCTTTCAAAGCTTGTACATAATATTTCTTTCATTATATGGAATTAATTGACTTCGTTTAATAATTCAAACAGATAGGTAATCAGAAAGGGGTGGAGAAGAAGAAAAAAATTGATCATAGTAACGATTGATTGTTAGATTAATAAAACCCGTGGAAAATAATAAAATTAGTGAGATTTAAATTTGATAGGAAAAACACGAGGTGGAGATAATTATATATAAATATATATATATAAATTTGAGGTAGGTTATATAAAAGGGTCGATAATAATTATTGAATAAATCATTTATTGAACATCAAGAACTTGTGATCATATGTAGATTAACAAAACAGGAAATACAATACTCAAATTGATAATACCTAAATTAACAAATTACAGAAACAGTGCGTTTGACAGATAAAACATCAAGAGTGTTTTAAATAAGGATAGACAAATATTGATTTGGACAGATTGATTTGAAGTCACTTAAAATAAACACCAAATAAAAAGTGCAATTATCGTTATATACAGTAGCATGTTCAGTATATTAAATATCAGCAAAGCAAACAACTCTAAAAATTCAAAACTATTAGATATTGATAACTATGGTGTGAAAAGGATTGAAGGGAACAGAACAAGAAATTTTTATAAAAATAAAATAAAATAAATAAACAACTGTTTGAATTATTATTATTTATAGAAAATAAAGAGAAAACTGCATTAGATGCTGAGTGTCTGATTTTCCATTAAGGCCATTAGTTTGTTGTTGGATATGTAACGCTTCAAGAAATAAACGATTTTTGTATGGTTCCATTTCTAGGATTTTTGTGTCGGTGAGATTCGCGATATGATTTGACTACTGTCATCATTACTGCATCTTTTTGTGACTAAATTAAAGACCCAACCAAAAAGTGGTCACTGAGAATGTAGAACAAAATTACTTGTAGTTGAGTGCCACTTAGTGGCCAACTAGCAATGGTTAAAACGCACACCAAACTAAATGACCCAATTCAAAAACACTGCACCTTAGCAGAATGTAAATAATACAAATTACTGATTCATGACCAAAATCCTAGAATGGACCAATACAAATCGTTTATTTCTTGAAGTCTGCATATCCAACAACAAAACTAATGGCCTTAATGGAAAATCAGACCACCAGCATCTAAGTGCAGTTTATTCTCTTATTTTCTATAAATAATAATAATTCTAACAGTTTATTTATTTATTTATTATTTTCATATTTTTAAAAGAACAAAAAAAAAATTCTTTTCTTGTTCTACACACTTCAATCCTTTTCACACCATACAATAGCTTAATCAATATTCCTAATAGTTTTGAATTTTAGAGTTGTTTGCTTTTGCTTTTAGATATTTTAACTACAACATGAAACATATGCAATAGATTAATTTTTAGTAGATCGATACATTGCACTCTTTTATTGGGTAGTTATATTTTAATTTTGTGACTTTTCAAATCAATCATTTGGCTATCCAAATCAATCATTTGTCTATCCTTATTTAAAACACTACTTGATGTTTTATCTGTCAAACTGACACTTTAATATTCTAGTCAATGTTTGTTATGAATTAGTGTTATTAATCACATTGAAAGTGCACCGTATATAATGTTATTTTCCTGTTTTTGTTAATTGCAATTTTTAGCTCATGATTAAGGATTCATATTATCCGAAACGTTGATGTTCAATAAATGATTATTCAATAATTTATTTTATTCGGACGCCTTTATCCCATAACGATTTTCCATCAACATTACTTTATTAATTTCACGTCCTGAATTTGATTTTTATATATATATATAGATATATATATATATATTATATATATATATATACATCCTACTATTATTTCTGCACCCGATAGACCGAAATTTACATTTAAACTTGCGTCCCTTGTAAACTTACTACCGTATATCGGACGCAAGATAAACTTTTTAACTTTTTGGCGTTATTGACATGGAATATCTTTGGCTAAGATATTTATATGGAAGAAGACCTAAATTGGTAGGATTTGGAATACATCAAAGTAAATGAGTTTTTGTACAAATTTCTATTTTAAATATTTAAGAAACGCAAAGTGGCTTTAAAATTGATAGGAAAATGTACAGGAATCGTATAGTTTTAGTCTAGCGATTTTCCGTCAAGGGCGCCACAGAATATATTTTAATATACGTAATATTTCATTATGTTATCATTTTTACATCCGCTAAATGGCAACAGAGCGTGGTGCCAGTTAGTCTGCTTAGATGATAGGGCAACGAACAGTTATGTAGAAGTTGCATCCGTATAGTTTCAGA
This sequence comes from Platerodrilus igneus, assembly GCA_036346225.1. Classification (NCBI taxonomy): domain Eukaryota; kingdom Metazoa; phylum Arthropoda; class Insecta; order Coleoptera; family Lycidae; genus Platerodrilus; species Platerodrilus igneus. The sequence goes on from JARFIW010001319.1 coordinate 1,205,524, forward strand.
GAATGCAAACTTTTATCTACTAATATATATCTTGTACTTGAGGGGATTTATTAATTTTTTTGGGTTGCAAAATCGTATAAATGATGTCCTATCATATTTCTACATGTGTATGATGTTATTTACTGTTTTCTAGCAACGATTTTGTGAAGCTTAGAAAATATAATTTAAATATTTTATTACAAATATTTACATATAGATTTCGAATTTTGCAAATTGTGTCTGACTACATCGGTACTTATAATTTTGCACATAATTCTCCCTTATCATACTTAAGGAATAGTTTCACCCTTACACTGAATAAATTATAACTCATAAATAACGCAATAGAAAATATTCAAAACGTTTGCATCCAATCCTCCAATTGTTCATAATAGAAATATCCATTAACAAAAGGTCCACAAAAGCTGGTCTTGGGGGTGGCAGCAACCCCTATATTACAAAAATTGTAGCTCGTAAATAACGGGATAGAAAATTTTTAAGATTTTTATACAATCCTTTAATAGTACATTACAAATCATCAGTCAGCAACGTTGTACCAAAGTCAGTCTAGAGGGCGGCAGCAACCCCTATGCTAAAAAAATGTTAAGCTCCTAAACAACTTGTTAGAATTTAAAAATTTTCGCATGCACTGTTTAAGAGTCTATAAAATACTCATCCACTAGCAATGGTGAGCCAAAGCCAGTCTTGGGGTGGAAACAACCCCTAAACTAAATAAATTGTATCTGGTTAAAATTTTTTATAGTTTTAACATGAAATCATCCAACACACTATTACAAAAATAAACACACGTAACGGGACGTGAAAATCAGCTTTGAGGGTGAAAGTAACCCCTACATTGAAAGAAATTGTAGTTCGTAAACAGTCCGATGTAAAAGATTTTAAATTGTCACATACAATCCTATAATTTAATACAAAAATATTTACTAGCAACGGTGCATTAAAACCAGTCTTGCAGACGGCAGCAACCCCTATACTGAAAAACATTATAGTTCATAAACGGCACGATACACAATTTTTAAAATTTTCACGTGCAATTTTTTAATAGTTTCCTTCAAAACTAGCAGCACCCCTTAAACAAAATAAAATGTACCTCGTAAAGGGGTGGAAAACAAGTTTCACGTGCAATTCTCTAATAGTTCTAATAGTCTACTACAAACACAAACACCACTAAAAGCACACGAAGGTCAGTCTTGGGGGCGGCAACAACCCTTAAACTAAATAAATTGTACTGCGTACAGGACTGGGTAAAAAATTTCCACATGCAATCTTTCAATAGTTTATTGCAAAGATAAACGCCGTCAACGGTTGGGGAAAGCCAGTCTTGGGGAATGCAGCAACCCCTATACTAAAAAACATTATAGTTCGTAAACGGCTTGATAGATAGTTTTCAAAATTTGCACATACAATGCTTAATAATGTATAACAGAAACATCCACCAACAACAGTGCACCAAAACCAGTCTTGACAGTAGCAGCAACCCTTAAACCAAATAAATTGTACCTCGTATAAGACTGGAAAAAAATTTTCACGTGCAATCTTCTAATAATCTGTTCTAAAAATAAACACCACCAACAAGCGCACGAAGATCAGTTTTGGGAGGTGGCAGCAACCCTTATACAGGAAAATATTATAGCTCGTAGACGGTTCAACAGAAAACTTTAAAAATTTTCAAATGCAATGCTTAATAGCCTACAATAAAAACATCTACCAGCAATGGTATGCCAAAGTTAAGCTTGGGATGGCAACAACCCCTAAACTAAATAAATTGTATCTGACTAAAATTTTTTATAGTTTTAACATGAAATCATTCAACACACTATTACAAAAATATACACACGTAACGGGGCGTGAAAGCCAGCTTTGTGGGGTGAAAGTAACCCCTACATTAAAAGAAATTGTAATTCGTAAACGGTCCGATGTAAAAAATTTTAAATAATCACATGCAATCCTATAATTAATATAAAAATATTTACTAGCAACGGTGCATTAAAGCTAGTCTTGGGGACGGCAGCAACCTCTATACTGAAAAACATTATAGCTCGTAAACGACTTGATAGAAAGTTTTCAAAATTTACACATACAATGCTTAATAATGTATAACAAAAACATCCACCAACAACAGTGCACCAAAACCAATCTTGAGGGTAGCAGCAACCCTTAAACTAAATAAATTGTACCTCGTATAAGACTGGAACAAATTTTCACATGCATTCCTCTAATAATCTGTTCTAAAAATAAACACCACCAACAGCGCACGAAGGTCAGTCTTGGAAGGTGGCAGCAACCCTTATACAGGAAAATATTATCATTCATTACCATTAGGTCTTCAGTCCTGCAACTGGTTAGACGCGTACTATCATTATTTCCTATTCTGAACTAACCTACGCATTTCCCTGAAACTTGCACTGTCTGCTTCTATCACTATCTGATCTGGGTCTAAATTTACATCCTTTTTCCTATCTCTGCTTGTAATATATCCCATACTATTTCCCAAAAATGCTTTAGAACGCATTTTGCCCTTCTATTTCTCCTATTTCTTTCCACAGATATCCTTGTTCTCCTACTATTTATATAACCTAATTGTTATTAACTTTGTCTGTCCATGCTATCTTCCTCATACATCTGAAGCACAACATTCCAAAAGGCTGCTACCGTTTTTCTGTCCACTTTTCCTACTGTCCGTATTTCATAGGCATACTGTGGTGTGCTCCACACATATGCTTTCAACAATTTCCTTCTTGTTTCTATGTTTGTTGTCTTTCATTATAGGCGCTGTTCTTTTTTGTTAGATGCAGTTCGGCCCCCTTCAATTGTTTTACAATTATTACCCTATTCCTCAGACATTCAGTGGTTGTGGAGAGTGGTAAGTAGCCTGTCGCTGCCATGTTCCCCTAGCACTAGAACATTTACGAATTTAATATTTTTTCCAATATATCTTTTCGCACAGTCAACATTAGTTGCAGATATTTTACAACCAACATCTGTAGTTGTTTATAATAATCATCAGATTTATCTGCCCTTATTTTTTCGTTATTAGGTTTTTGTCTCAAAACTGGTTGAACACGTACCTGCACTTATTTATACTCTGAGCTAGCCTACACAATTCCCTGAAATTCTCACACAGCCTGTATACAGCTCGGTTCCCCTTCTATTGTTTTCTAATTTTAAGCCCTATTTCACCGAGATTCAGTGAAGGGTATTAAGCAGCCATGGTTGCCAAGATCTCCCAACACTTAGACATTTGCCGAATTAATAGTTTTCCAGTAAATCCTTGCACACAATTAACATTATTCGAGAATATTGCCAAACCAATACTTGTAGTTGGTTATAATAATCATCACGTTTAAGTACAGTTACTTTTTTCGTCATTAATTTATCTATCTTGGGACTGGTTGGATGCGTATCTCCATTGATTTCTATTCTGAGCTAGTATACACATTTCCTCCTTTTTATTGTTTTTTCCATCATCACCCTCATAGCTAAAATAGCATCCCGTGTTCCTCTGTTTTGCCTAAACCCAAATTGGCTTCTCCTAGTATTTCTTCAGCTCGTTTTTCTATTCGCCTTTGTACAATTCTAGTTAATATTTATGATACATGTGCAGTCAAAAATATTGTTCAAAAATTTTTGCTTCTATCCGCGCCTTTCTTTTTTGGTATGGTTATATGATGTTACGTTTGAAATCTTTTGGTATCTCGCCTGTCTCATACATATAGCTTACAAGTTGGAAGAGACGTTTAGTTACTGCTTGTCCAGCGGCTTTTAGAGTTTCTGCTTGCACCTTATCTGTACCCGAAGCCTTACTATTTTTCAAACCCTTTAATGCTAATTCAAACTCATTTCTAAGTATAGGATATCCCAAGTCATCATTTTCAATGTCTGATTCCTGTTCTAATGCAGATAGTTCCTCTTCTGCATATAAATTCCCTATATATTCTTGCTATCTACCCACTTTCTCTACATTTTCTATAATGTTGTTTCCTCCTGCGTTCCTTATATTTTTGCTATACGGTTTTATATCCCTAAAATTGATTCTAATTAGTTTATATGCATCGTCTGTCTTTCCTATTTCCATCTTAGTTTGTATCTCTTTGCATTTTTCATCAATCCATTGTTCTTTAGCTTTCCTGCATTTGCGAATAATTTCCCATTTTATGACTTTGTATCTCTGTTTTCCTGTTTTATTTGATTTATTTCTGTACCTTTGTCTTTCTTCTATTAAATTGAGGATATCCTTTGTTGTCCATGGTTTGGTATTTTCTTTTTGTGTATACCCCAGAATATCTCTGCCCGCCATGTCTAGGCTGGATTTAATGTTATTCCATTCTGTTTCTACTTCCTTAGTATCAGATATTTTCCCGATATCTTTTAGCAATTCATTTGACTTTTTTCGAATATTTGTTGAATATCTTTATCTTTTAGTTTCTCTAAGTCAAGGTGCCTTTTTCTGTTCCTTTTAAGTGCGGCCTTTATAATTACGATGTTGTGGTCAGTGTCTATATCTGCTTCTGGTAGTTTCTAAAGTCTTTTACTTGATTCCTAAACTGTTGTCTAACACACAACATAAGGAAGATACCTACATCACAAACATCTGATTTTGTAAACGGTCAGGGATTTATGTTTCTCAATCCCTTCTCTTATTGCTGGTTCTGGAACAATATCTTCAGTATTCTTTCACATAAATCGAATTATATCATAATAGTAAAATAATTCTAAAATAACCTTTTGGTAAAAAAATTTCAATAAAGCCTGCTTTTTCTAGATTATTGATAATTGAAGTTTTGTACACGGTTTCTGAAGCTGTGAAATGTGGGTAAGACAAATAAAATATTTTTTTCAGAATGGCTAGCGTCGTCTTAGAGTTCAGGCAGAAGTAAAGAATGGGCTAACGAAGAACTGGATATTGCCCTGAAAAAACAAAAAGAAATATGTTTCTCAGAACTACTTTTGAGTATTGTATTTAAATAAGTTCAGGTGATGCACACAAAGCCGTTTGCACATTTTTGCACCAACGAAGTTATATTGTGAAGTGATTAAGTTTTGAAATTTTAGTGTAAGGTAAGCTGTCATTAATTACTATGTTCCATTATAGCAGCTTTCCCAGATCGTACAATACATACATACTATAAACCATAATTAGCTTTACATACCCCCACCTTAAACCATTTTGTAGACATTTTAATGCAAATATGTTAATAAACTATACGAGAACGCTTTATGCATCTAAACGAACATAGGAATGACCAAATATTGTACTGACGATGGAAATTCTTTTTACAATATCCAAAAAAAAATTTGTATTTCAAGTTAAAGATTTTCATAACCCATAAACTTTTCAGCATCTTTTGTTAAAGTGTGCAAGAGACTTTCTTTAAAATATTTGGCGGTGCGCTTTAAACATGTTCCAAAGAATTCCTTTTATTTTCATTTTTGGCTTAAAATTGTCGGAAACGGCGGCGTCCGCACATTTAAACGCACGCTTTATTAGTCAATTAACACCACGAAAGGATGCAGCTTTTTTAATAATTTGTATGTATGTTTCAAATTTCTTCAAACATTGGTAAGGAATTGAAAAAAGAATTTTTAAGTGGTTTGATAGAAAAATGGTGATAATGTTTTTTACAAACCGGAACTATTCTTTTAGTAATTTCACGAAGTGGAAGATTGTTTTTGCTTACGTTTCGAGCTTTGATATCATTCATGCAAGTAGCAGCTCATTCTCAAAATGCCGACGGTAAAACATTTTTTGTAGTGCAGTTGAATCATTGCTAGTTATTGAATAATACCTACCGCGATGTTCAGTTCCAATTAAATAATTGTATAATCATCACACCAGTAAAATCTATTAGCGTATGTAAAAGCAAAATAAATTAAAATAAATTTATCGAACATTTATTTTCTGACGCCTGCATTAAAATAAACCATTTTAACGTCTTGATTTACACAAGCGTATCGATAAGATGCAATAACTACCAACCTTTCTAAAATTAATAGAATTAACGTTTTGTATTAAAAAAAGGTCCTCAAATTTGAAATCTAAACCACTTCTTGATCATGGAAAACTATGATAATAATTTAAAGTGACATTTAAAGTTACATCCTGATATAATTTATAAAACATTGGGAATGCATACGCGTTTTAATTTAACAGCGCATCAACACAAAGTAGAATATTATAATGCGTACGCAGCACTTTGAGAGACGGTAGTATTAATATCATCAGACAGCGGTCGAGTATTGATGTTGTAAGTTTATTCACTTACCATCTGATAACAATACTACTGGAACGTTTGAAGTTGCCAGGCAACAGAAAAACAAACGATTAAATGTAGAATGTCCAATTACTCATATCTTAGTCTCTCTTAAGGTATTAATTGTATGTTTCATCTCTGTTACTTCAAAGAGTTATTGACAACGCTGCAGGAAGCAAATGTGATATTAGATTTAATGTAAAATGAAAGGAACATATACGATGGATGCAAAATTAAATGGCTTTGAAAGGACTGTACAATGATAGGAAAATAAAAAATAGTGTATATTTATATATTTTACTATTTTACAATGCTTTTGTGATCTTGGGCTTCTTCAAGAAATAAACAACAATATACTCCACATATGTAATGACCTATTTTCGCTATTTCTGGTGGACGCTAAAACGTATCAACTTTGTAAGGACGCAGAATTGTTAGCAAGATGTATATATATATATATATATATATATATATATATATATATATATATATATTGTCCCAGCGTACAATGTGAGACATGCTCAAAGGAAAAATACATACGAAGTGAGGTCCATCACAAAGTGAGGACCAATATACGGACCTCAAAATGTTAATTAACATAAATTTGGTTTACATGGTATTCTAGTGCTGTACATTCGTCTAAAGCAAAAAAAATACGGACCTCATTTAGTGAGAAAACCTGTCAAAATTCTACACTTTAATGAGCAATTATTCTGGTAGGTGGCAGAATGTTAAATGTATATTTTCTAACCATGTATATTATCTGTTCTGTAGCTTAATGTACTAGGTATACAGTGAGGACCGCAGAAGTGGCAACCATGTTCAAGCAGAGAAATGTAATCTTGTTATGGTTGAAGCTTTTCTTGTTTCACTACGCTGGACGTTAGTGAAACTCACTTAAAAGGATGTTTATTTTTTCTTACAAAAGTCGTGCAGAAGATGTTGTTTTATCAGTATTGACACAATTGACTTTTGAAGACTTCCGCGCTAGCTCTGAACTCTATCTTCAGCGATTTAGAGAGACTATCAGGGGGGTTGTTAATTAAATACGGATGGGTAGGGCGCCAATGTACTTAGATAATGTGTAAAACACGAAATATTGCTAAGAAAAATACAGGAACCTCAACGAGTATATTCTGTTGTAGAAATACAAAATTTTGTATTTTTAGATGGTACTACATTTATCCTGAAATAAAATAAAATACATAAAATAATATTAGATACAGCAATTTGCGTCTCAAAATAAAATCAAATAAATCAGACAGGTTTTATACATCTATGATTTGTTTCTTTTGTGTTATAGTGCATAGACACTCTACTTATTAAATTTTATGCACATCTGGTAATACTTTTGCTTAAGAGCTTCCATGAATGTAATTAACCTTGTTTATATATATATATATAATATATATATATATATATATATATATATATATATATATATATATATGTATTATTTCTGAATTATTTTGACAGATCATTATCGTTTGTTTGTGAATATTCAATTAATTTTTATATCTAATGTTAATCTTGGGCAATTTAAATAAAATAGCAAAAGCCTCTAAAGCAATTAGGCATTATAAATGTCATTAACATAATTAAGGGATTTTTTATGTCACTTTTGCAGTACTGAGAAAATGATTCACATATAATAATATTAGGTTGGTAATAAGATCTTTCAAATTAGTAAAGTTAACCTCATAAATAGTTATTGTGCATAAACAAGTGTATGATTGTATTCGTAATTCAAATTCATAAAACTTTTGTTACATAGAATTTTATAAAGCATAAATTTTTGATAAAAAGGAACATTTGAAAATTTAAATTTATAATTAAACATTATCACAAAGATGTTAAGTTCCATGGGTTCAAACTACCAAGGTTAGATTTATACATTATGTTATACGTCAAACAGATGAGTGCTGCACAGATGGATATCACTTACCACGTTGACCTCATGTTTGGCAGCTTGCACCATTTAGCAAACAAGTTAAAACCACACGTGGACTTCCAGCATTTGACAAACACGTAAAAAAATGCCTCATTGTTATAACAAAGCCTCTTAAAGTGGAACCATAATGTATGTTTCTAATGCATAATCGCTTTATACGCAATTACATTAGCTGCCTACAACCATTGATTAGCTCTAACCATTGTTTCTCAATTATAACAAAATTTCCATGTTGAAATTTAAGGAACGCATATATCTTAGATGCAGTAAAAATTTAACAACCTAACTCGAACATTTTTGCATCAGTAGTTATACGTTATATCTTCCGTATTTTAGAGTTGCTTTAATTTATATTTATACATCAGTTCTTTTGTAAGTTAGTTATAGCGTTATTTTTGCACATCAGTTCTTTGTACGTTAGTTTTAATGTTGCGTTAAGGAAAACCAAATACAATTAGTTTAAATTATTTAAACATAGAAAATACAAACCATGATGAGTTTCAAACAATTGGATCGATACATTTATGGAAACTGAATTGCGACTTGCAAGCGAGCCTTAGATATGAACTTTACCATATTGACGTTGCAAGTATTAAAAGCCCACTGGCCGGCATGTCGACAACAGCCTTAACAAGCAGGAGCGTGTAAACACGCTATCGTTATCGCCTTGGAGATACATTGTAGAAATTTTACAATACAGACTGCACATTTATAACTATGCGTTTTATTTACTATATGATTAAAATTAAAGAAGAACAATAATTGGGTGTTCTGAAATTATGATACTTTGCTTTTAATTCTGTATTAATTGTGGAAGTATGATTTATATTAAACTATAAAAACAAATCCACAAATTTTATAACACAATACATAATTGTTATGCGTTAATTTAGCAGAGGAAAAACGAACTGTTACATGGTAGTGCATTAACCTATAAACTGCGTATTGAATTTAAACAAGGCTATCACCACACAAACGATTTTGTTTAATAAGCAAAGCCTACGTTTGTATAAAATCATAATTTACCACTTCAGAAAAGCTTTATGAACATTTTAGCCACGGACTTTCGTGTGTACAATTAATTCCACTGCACCTGACGAGAATAAAACGTTTGGAAAGTATGATACATGTACAAGGGTTCATGCGTTAAAGCAATAAATTAACTATTTCAGGCACATTTATAAAGAAATACTACCCAGTTTGGAAGCTTTTCATTCCAACGAACCTAAGAACTTAATTTTGTTTGTTGTGATATTATAAATTCTTTACATTATATAAATAATTTTGAAATCTTATAGAATATAGTTTAGTTTATATTAATTAATATTGGAATAAAATACAAAGTGTAACTGCAAACACTTTAGAAACAAATGATAATTGTAAACCTTTTGTAGTGTAATGGTTAGAATACTAGCTTTTAATCAGCAGTTGAGGGTCCAATTCCCCATTGCGGTTTCTTTTTTTTTTAAATTTGGTTCCTAACTATGACTGTGGTATGTTTGCAAAAAGTTATTCTGCAAGTGTTTATATTTATACGATTCATGTAGTCAGCTTATTGGCGGAAGTACACTCGTGTAGTTAAATAAATGGCGTACAATGAATAATTGGACACAATTATAATGAACTATGTAACTGAACATTATCATAGGTTTAATACCCTAGATGTTACAAGATATAAATGCCTCAAAACAAAGGAGTAAAATCGGTTAGCTCCGTATGTTAACTTGAAGGTAGGGCACCAAGGCAGTCACACTTTTCTGTGTGGTTCATTTTTGATTTTACTTTTAATAATGAATAGACTGCCAATAGCCTCTGTGTAAATTTAACATTGACTTACTGAATAAGCAGTTTAAGTTCATTAAATGTATGCTGTACTTGCCAAACATACTTTTGAGTTATAAATTTTTTCTAGACCAGGCATATTAAATCGAAGGTTATGGTTCTGAAGAACTTATATGAAATGTTTTAAAATTTAAAAATAGTTGAGGAGAATTTGCATAGGAGAAATAATTAATTAAATATATACAGGATTAAAAAAAAATTATTTGGGTCAAGAGTGGCCATGAAATGGAAAATGCTTCGTTAGCTTATAACATCAAACTTTAACATTCAAACAATCATTTGAGTAAATTTAAGATGCAAAGTTTATTAATCAGAAAATATATCCTACCAAATTATTTAGGAAGAAATTATACTGAACTAAGAAAATTCTTGCATTATTCTAAACAAAATATTTGAATTACATCTAATGCCTATGCATACACATTCAGTGTTTTCAATTAAATGGTGTATATACTAATAATTACTATGATATTGTGTGTGTCTACTTAAAACCACAGTTAATACATTTGTTTGCCAATGTCAATATCAGCTAAGTATAAGTTATATCCAACAATACAAGTATTTTCTTGCAAACATTCTAATCTCCATACCTACTTTGAGGGTAATTCTTGTGCTTAATAGTTGTAGAAACCTTATAATTTCAACTTGACATTTACAAGGAATCTTCCAATTCTCTGCACAAATTATGTATACTTTTATTCCATATAACTTCACAGATGCAACAAAATTGCTATTTAAATCTGAAATTCTCATCTTTTTAGTTTCTTTATTGTAAGTCCTTCAAATGTAAATTGAAATTATAGGGCTTTAATCTAGAATCAATATTGTCTTTTACAGTATCATATTCCACCTCAATGTCCCGAGCTTCCTGTAGAATCTTCGACCTGAAAATTGTTCTTAAAAAATTATTTATTTTGATATAAGGTTTGCAACTGCAAGTTTATTGTATTAGTAGTTTAGAAATGTACTACTCAAAGTTTGAAACCAGTATCTACTACATTCTTCACAATTACCAGATGAATATCTAAATATGTATACTTTCGCGTTTGTTGATCTTATCAGTGGCCTAATTGGAGCAATTTTAAAAGAAGTTCAGGCTCATATAGTATGTTCTGAAATTGCCTATTTAACCTCCTTAGTATAAAACATTAATTATGGTGGTCAAACCCTTCAGCAATGTACTCATTAGTAAGTCCTAAAAATGTAACAAATCTAGTATGCAAAAATTTCTAGTTCCAATCCATTTGGATAAATCTGTCTTGTTTCATAAGTGGTGGATAAATAAAACTGATTTGCTAGTCTAAAGCACTTCTTTTCAAAATACGTTTTATTCGTGCATTTGATTCTTAAAGGAAAATGATTAATGGCAGAATGCTGTCATACCAAATCTCCAAAGTGAAGTAATAATGATACAACTGATAGTATATATTTATATTTTATTACTGACAAATTACTAACAGTTTCAATCCGCCTTAGTGTAGGCATTTACCACAAATATTTTAATTTTTGCCCAACTTTTGTTAGCAAATATACCATGATTTTGCTCTTGCAGCTGAAGACATTCATTTTTCTTTAGAAGAATTTTCTCTACCAAGTGCTGTTTAAACCAGTCTAATGTAATTTGCTTCTATCTGTCTGTCCATGGTTCAAGGATGCGCTTCATTTTTCTTTGAGGTGTCATTGTTTTTCCCTAAAATGCAGAAAGAATAATTAACTTTTCAGTTTGTACCATGAGTTTAAGTTGAATATGGTGAAAACATTTTTTGTAAGTAATTTAATTGTTTTTGTTTGATTAGTCAAAATAGATTTTGTAGGGGCAGAGCCCAGAGATTGGAATGGTAAAAAGTGTTGTATCTGTATATTCGTAAAATATTAAGGTAGTAGTGGTATCATTATTATTATTATTACAAAACATTACAGAAATACATTCAGTATAATATTTGGTAACCCCAGCGAGATTTAGCCTATAAAGCCCATTCTTACACCTACCTAGGAACACAATATACATGCATTCATATACGCACTGATCTATCTTCTCATAAGAGTATGTATAGATGGATATACAAACATGCATGTACACACATTCACGCATTGGGCTATGCATTTTCAGCAATCGCACCTGTAAATAATATCTATCATAACTTGAAAGCAGGTGCTCTCAATAACATTTTTTTGAATTTAATTAAAGTAAGAGAATTCCAAAAGATTGAGGCACATACATGAAAAGATAAATGAAACATTTCAGTATGGTGTACGGGAATGATCAAAGTATTATCATATCTTGAGTTATGATGTCTAAGTGGCAGAGGAATAAATTTTGAGCTTAGAATATGCTGGACCAAGTTTTGAAGTAATTTGTACAACATAATAGCAACATGTAATTGATGTTGTTCATTCAACTTCAACCATGACAGTTGTTTAAAAAGAGGCGATATGTGATAATGACGCTTAACATTGTAAATAAATCGCATACAACTATTTTGCACCTTCTGTAATCAATTAATATTAATTTGAAAGTAAACACTGGTACCCAACATCACCATAGTCAAATAAAAGTTGTATAAAAAATTGGACAATACCAGACCTTTATATTAAAAGTTAGAAAATGTTTTACTCGGTTTATAGAATGAAATGAAGCAAATACCTTTTGGCAGCTATAGGTAGTATGATCTCTCCAAGATAAATTAGAATCGATTATTACTTCAAGAGTTTTAACTGAGGAAGGAAGTGTTGTAGATATATTGTTTATTTCTAACCAAGGAATATTAATAAATTAATGTTGCTTAACAATGTATGGTTACCTAATAAAATTGCCCAGCATTTGGATCAATTTATTGAAAGTAGGTTATCGTCACCCTGAGATAGAATTTTAGCAAGATGTCAAACAAAATCTGGTGTATCTGAAAAAAAATTAGTGAACAGAAAGAGAGATGTGCATATTTAGTTTTCTTTAACCAAAATTTTGATGGAGTGTTTCAAAGGTGCCAAAATCAATTCTACTTTATCCTAAAACTATCTGTTTTCATATTTCTAACAATTCTTTCTAATTGGTCTACATCGTTTCACTTGCTTAATTGTGTACTGAACTGATTTTATTCATGTTAAACTTCACAATTTTTAGAGAAGTAAACGTTTCTGGAATGGTATTCCTTGGCCTTGAATTTTAAAGCCAATTCTAAGTAACTGGAAACTGAACTTATTTATCCGTCAACACCTACAGTCCTTGAACGAGTTTAGTATTCAATAAATTTGAGATTTTGAAAACCTAAGATAGGTGTATATCATAAAAAATATGGAGATACTGAAAAATTAAGTATCAATGCATTGTTTTTATACCCATTAAATAAGCTATACTAATTCATTTAGAAGTCGTCAAATCCCATCTTACTGCAATAAAATCATTACGGATTTTCTAACTTCAATATGTATCAATAATAAAGTTATTTTACTGATAATGTAACCAGATTAACATGCACATAGAAGATAAATTCTGAAATTTGGTGAAGGAATTTGTACATCGTATAGACTATATACAACACATGAATATAGCTTTAACTAAGACTGAACTCTTCAAAAAAGGAGTGTCTTAGCAACCACATATAATTAGGATATTAAATTCAAGTTTGCGTACTAAAATGCAGCATATTGGCAGCTTGTTAATATTTTGCCAAATCTGTTGAAAAATTGCTAATTATACTCATTTATGGGTTAACATAATATAAAATATCAAATGGGTACATATATTTGTTAGACTATTATCCATTGTATGCAAGTAAACTATGTTCCACATATTTTTACCTAATTACATAACTGACATATGTATTTCATATGATCAAAATAATGGAGATTATGCTATGGTATTAGTTTCTGTATCGGTTACAATACCACACTAAGATCTTAAAATAAATATTATATATAATTTAAATTTTTAGAATTACTGATAATTTCAAATAATTTTTACAATAAATGTTAAATGTTCAAGGGAATTAAGTAAAATCTGAACATCATATTTTTAAATTTTTGTTAGTATAGGTTAGTATAATCTCAGAACGGTCGAATACCTTTTTATGTGAAGTGCATTTTTTTTGAAATATGGTATGGATATGTATTTAAAATTAATGAATTTATTTATGCCATTTTCAATTTTGTGTCACTTCATGTTTAACTGGAAATACCTATCCCTTTTTTTTTATTTTTAAGAACCCATTACAATAAACTATAAAAACTACCGATAACATAAAATCAAGATGTACTTTGGAACAGATGATTTTATTGATTATTTAAACGAAATATTTCCTGCATGCTGTATTAGGTGTAGAGGATCACTTGAATGGCCAGTCCGTTTTACAGATTATCACCACTCGATTTTTTCTTGTGGAGTCACTTGAAATGTCAAGTTTATAAAAATTGACTGTCTACAAGAATTAGAAAAACAAATAGATGAAGAATTTAATCATATCATATCGTAAATGGTACAGAATTCACAAAAACATTTCATTGATCGATTACATCATTGTCCAGTTGTAAATGGAACACAATTTGAACTTTTCTTGTACCGTCAATAAAATTTCAAATAGGTTTCAAAAACATTTAAATTTTACATTATCAGTAGTTATTGTTATTTTTTGTAATGCATTCTTAAAAAATGAAAAAATATGTTAATATTTCTGAAGGTAGTTTTTTATTCTGCACCCAAAAATGTAAAAATATATTGAGAGTCTCATTTAAAAATAAAAAGTGATAGGCATTTCCGGTTAAACAGGAAGTGACACAAAATTGAAAATGGCATAAATAAATTCATTAATTTTAACCACATAATCCATACCAAATTTCAAAAGAAATGCATTTCAAATAAAAAAAGTTATTTGACTGTTTCGAACTTTATACTAACCAGGTATAAATCAACAAATTGGTTATGTTAGCTTGAAGTAAATACAAACTGAATTGCTTTTTAATTACGTTGTAATGTTTCTCCATAGTGCCCATTGTTTGTTGCTGGATATCATCCACATCAATGTTATCATCGTTGCTATCTTGGTCATCTTCCACCACCATATCCAAGATATCAATTTCATCTAAGGATTTTCCCTAGTACTTCGAAGCTTCTCCTTTTTCGTTAAGTAGCAGTAATTTAGAAACCTTAGCCATTTGATATGTATCATTGGGTAACCTATAGTACGTTTTATGTATTTCTGATGTGTATCCCATAAAATTTGCTAGCTGTTCCAAATCTTGCTCTGATAAATTAATGAGCTGGCACATTGTTGCAAGATGCTTGCGTAACTTTGTTGATGTCAGGGCAGGAGCATTTTTTAAACCAGCAAGTCTCACATGTTTGTAGATTGGTTTTGAGCCGCTGATGCTAGATGACGATTTCATGCTTGCAAATAAATGCATATTTGTTTTCATAACAAAATTTTCTCTAAATTGCAATAGAACATTAGCATTTTTCAGCATATCTTTCATAAATAAAACAGGAACCCCTCGTCCTCTTTTTCCTCCTATGACTACTCTTTTGAAGGATCTCATGAGAATTTTTTCACTTGCACTTATACAGTTATCAAACTCACTTGAGCTTTGATTATCGATATTTGTGATATATACATTCACAGTCATTCTTTGCAATTTTCCAACTCTTCGTCTATTCAAAAAAAGAAGTTGTACGTAGCATATTTCTTGCCAAGTTTTAAAAGCCTTTTCATCATGTGAATTATGTAGTAAGGAATTTCTAGTCTATTCTTCTTCCAAAGCTAAATATGTTTTAAATAAAGTGAGGTCATCTGCTAAAGGGATGACAGATGGTTTATTCCTTTTTTTTTGTAAATCACAGTTTGCTAGGGTTGACACCTCATAACGTCATTCAGTAGCGATAAGTTGTTTTAAAATTTTCAACTTGTTAGTATTTGTAGTTTCAGTGCGGTTTTCTTTCAGTAGCATATTATAAGCCACATCAATACAATCTTTTAATTGACTTCCCATATTAGCGGCTAACGATGGAGCACCGCAAGTTTCAGTTTTCGTGTTAATTTTGAAATTATTTTAGTACACTCCTATGACATCAAAGTTCAGTGGATCTAATGCGCTCAATAAACTTTTACATTGAATCTTTTTCTTTATTTCAATAAGCAATGCACCTAGTTGTCTCATTTTGTGTGTGGCAACTAATCGAAACTGTTTATCACGATGACTTTTTAGATATCTACTTGCCACAGAACAAATTAGGGAACCTGTTTTTGCAGCAAAAGATATTGCATCTGCTCTCATAGTAGGAAATATTTCCTCTTGTAATAAATCATTATGCCTATAGGCAGAAAACAAAGATTGACCCTCAGCTTGGGCTTTGATTCTTGTGGCCTTATCATTATTATGCGGACACACTTTTACATGTCTATACGGTACTTTTTTTTTTAAAACCCTTTGCAGTACTTACATGGAAGATATGTGAGAATAGTTGACAGTTCTAAATTTTCAAATATGGTTTTTCTTACTGGTACAATACTTTTTTTGGTTGTATTTTTCAAGAAGTTTCCTTTATTTCTCAGCTTGTTAAAAAGATTTTTTTCTCTTTTTGTCACCGACACTGAAGGCAATAATTTGTTGTACTTTGAATTCAAGGCTGCGATGTCTTAGAATATGACGTGAAAACTTCATAACATCAATGCAACAAAAATAGCAATAATAATCAGGCATGAAATTCAGAAATGCTTTAAAACAAAGCACTCTTATTTTTATTTACCCAAACAATGCAAAGGAATTTTTATAAACGATGGCGTTGTTACACAAGTGCAATTCTTGGATGAAGACTATTAACCAATAAAAAAAGTGATATAGTCTACAATTTAAACTTATACTTTGCAAGAATTTGTGCTAGCTGGAATAATTTCTTCTATTGGCAGGTATGCTACATGGGTTCATTAACGATTTTTTCCACCTCTTGTATTTATCACTTTTTGAAGTTTAAAGGAATTTAGTTTTTTTTTTGTAACATATAACTTTGCAAGTTAAGTATGTTAAGTATAATTTATGGCTATAGTGCACTAATGCAACAACTATTTGTAATGGGTATGGTATTTTGCAACTATATATAGTGGACAATTATTTAGAAGATAGTCATCAATATGTCCATGCACATTCATTATTATCTTGTTGCTATTGTTTTTTGTAACATGGACTTTTTTTAATTGATTATGGAATTTTGAGAGCTGTCAAGTTTTTAGATTTGTTAAATATTGATTAAGGTTGTATTAAATGTAAATGTATTTGTTCTTGTACACAGTGTATTTAAAATGAAAAAAAGGATCCCATTGAAGAATAAGTATCAGTGCCAAAAAAAAGTAATTACTATTTATAAGTTACAGTTCATTCTATTGAAAAAGTATTTGTTTATATAGGATCATAGAATAATAGCATGCTTGTTTATAAATATTAGCAGTTTCAACAAAATGTATAGGGAACGTTATAAATAATTATGGCGTAACTGTGGGTTGAAAATTGCATACAATCCTATAATTATAGCACGCTTTAATGTAAGTATTTAGTTTTGCAAAAACTTTATAAGAAAAGATATATCTATATTTATAGTGGATATAGTATTTTATTATTGTTTACAATCTAACATATTTGAGTATAAATATTGTCATTTCCAGCAAAATGTATGTAAATAGCTATAAGTGATCATTATATACCTGCGTTAATATCGTTTATAATTCCATAACTATACCATGCTTTATTATAAATACTTTCATTTCCAACACAATTTATATGAGATTCTATAACGTTTTATTTTTGATTTCTAATGTGCATAGCATATTGTATTCATCATCATCATTAGATCTTCAGTCCTGGAACTGGTTAGACGCGTACCATCATTGTTTCCTATTCTGAACTAACCTACAGATTTCCCTGAAATTTGCACAGTCTGCATCTATCACTATCTGATCTAGGTCAACATCTACCTCTTTTTTCCTATCTCTGCTTGTAATATATCCCATACTATTACCCAAAAATCCCTTAGAACGTATTCTGCCCTTCTATTTCTCTTATCTTTTTCCCCAGATATCCTTGCTTCCCTACTATTTCTATAACCTATTTGTTATTATCTTTGTCTGTCCATGCTATCGTCCTCATACATCTGAAGCACAGCATTTCAAAAGACTGTGTATACAGCTCGTTCCCCTTCTATTGTTTTCTAATTTTATGCCCTATTTCACCGAGATTCAGTGAAGGGGTTAAGCAACCTGTGGCTACCAAGATCCCCCAACACTTAGATATTTGCCGAAATAATGATTTTCCAGTAAATCCTTTCACACACTTAACATTATTTGAGAATGTTGTCCAACCAATTCTTGTAGTTTGTATTTTCTCGTCATTAGTTTATCCATCTTGGGATTGGTTGGATGCGTACCTCCATTGATTTCTATTCTGGGCTAGCCTACACATCTCCTGAAATTCCTGCAGCCTACATCTTTTACTATCTGTGTGCAGTAGTCTAGCCTAGGTCTGCCTCTTCTTCTCTTTTTTCCTATCTCTGCTTCTAATATATTTCGCACTATTCCCGCATGCCGTAGTATGTGGCCTATCATCCTATCTCTCCTATTTTTTACCGTTTTCCACATATTTCTTTCTTCCCCTACCATTTTTAGTACCTCTTCGTTCTTAACTTTGTCTGTCCATGATATCTTCATCATACGTCTGTAGCACCACATTTCAAAGGCTTCTAGCTTTTTCTTGTCCGCTTCTCCTACTGTCCAGGCTTCACAGCCGTACAGTGCTGTGCTCCACACATATGTTTTAAGCAATCTTTTTCTTGTTTCTATGTTTGTGGTCTTTGATCACAGTAGTTGCTTTTTCTTGTTAAATGTAGCACGACCTTGTGCTAATCTTTGTTTTATATCTTTGTGCTTTTCCCATCTTGCGTTATTTGGCTTCCTAGGTAGCAGAAATCCTTAACCTCTTGTAAGTTCGTGTTACATACTTGTATTCTTGTTTTTGATTTATTTTCCCCACCGTTGCATAGTAGAACTTTAGTTTTAGTTTTGTTAATTTTCATACCGTATCTCTCTGTTAGAACCATTTCCATTTCATTAAGAGCAGCTTCTAACTCTTCCTTGCTAGACGCTAATACCGCTATATCATCTGCAAATCTAAGCATATCAATTTTTTGTCCCTGCATAGTAATTCCAAATGTCTTCCTGCATTTGACAGTATTCATTGCCTCTTCTATGTACAAGTTAAAAATCAATGGGGATAGGGCACATCCCTGTCTCACCCCTTTCCTAATGTTTACTTCTCTACGTTCCTGCTCTAATTCTATTACTGCTGTTTGCTCTTTGTATAAGCTATGTACTATTCGTCTATCCCTATAACTCATTCCAATCTTTTTTAGTATTTCAAACATTTTTTCCATTTTACATTGTCGAATGCTTTTTCCAGATCTACAAACCCTATATATACGCTTTCCCTTTTCTATTGTTTTCTCCATTATCACTCTCAGAGCTAAAATAGCCTCCCGTGTTCCCCTGTTTCGCCTAAACCCAAATTGGTCTTCTCCTAGTATTTCTTCCGCCCGTTTTTCCATTCGTCTTTGCACAATTCTAGTTAATATTTTTGACACGTGTGCTGTCAAACTTATTGTTCGAAAATTTTCACATCTATCCGCGCCTTTCTTTTTTGGTATAGTTACTATGATGCTACGTTTGAAATCTTTGGGTATCTCGCCTGTCTCATACATATAGCTTACAAGTTAGAAGAGACGTTCTGTTACTGCTTGTCCAGCGGCTTTTAGAGTTTCTGCTTGCACCATATCTGTACCCGGCGCCTTACCATTTTTCAGACTCTTTAATGCTAATTCAAACTCATCTCTAAGTATAGGATATCCCAAGTCATCATTTTCAATGTCTGATTCCTGTTCTAATGCAGTTAGTTCCTCTCCTGCATATAAATTCCCTATATATTCTTGCCATCTACCCACTCTCTCTACGTTTTCTATGATGACATTTCCTTGTGCGTCCCTTATATTTTTGCTATACGGTTTTATATCCCTAAAATTCATTCTAATTAATTTGTATGCTTCGTCTGTCTTTCCTATTTCCATCTTCGTTTGTATCTCTTTGCACTTTTCATCAATCCATTGTTCTTTAGCTTTCCTGCATTTTCGAATAATTTCCCATTTTATGGCTTTGTATCTCTGTTTTCCTGTTTCGTCTGATTTATTTTTGTATTTTCGTCTTTCTTCTATTAAATTCAGGATATCCTTTGTTATCCATGGTTTCTTATTTTCTTTTTGTTTATACCCCAGAATATCTCTGGCCGCCATGTCTAGGCTGGATTTAATATTATTCCATTCTGTTTCTACTTCCTTAGTATCAGATATTTTCTCGATATCTTTGAGCAATTCATTTGACTTTTTTTCGAATCTTTCTTGAATATCTTTATCTTTTAGTTTCTCTAAGTCCAAGTGCCTTTTTCCGTTTCTTTTTTTCAGATTTTTAAATTTAAGTGCGGCCTTCATAATTACGATGTTGTGGTCAGTATCTATATCTGCTTCTGGGTAGCTTCTACAGTCTTTTACTTGATTCCTAAACCGTTGTCTAACAAGAATGTAATCTATTTGATATCTTCCTATATCTCCTGGCATCTTCCACGTATATCGTCTTCTAGCATGATGTTGAAATAATGTGTTTGTGATGATTAAATTGTTCTTGTCACAAAATTCTACCAGCCTATTTCCCCTGTCGTTTCTCGTGCCTAAACCAAATAAACCTACTACTGCTCCTTCCCTACCCTCACCTACCACGGCATTAAAATCCCCCATAATTATTAAATTTTCCTGTCGTTTTACGTATCTTAATATGTCTTCGATATCTTTGTAGATGGCTTCTACCTCTTCGTCACTGTAGCTAGAGGTGGGCATGTATACTTGTATTATTACTGTGTTTACCGGTTTAGATTTTAATCTAACCATAAGTACTCTTTCGTTCTTTTGTAAGTAATTTTCTACACAGTATCCTATCTTTTTCCGCATAACTATCCCCACGCCCAAATTTCCTTCCTCTGCTCCTGTATGAATTACCCTGAAGTCTCCACTCCAAAAATCCCCCGCCTCTGGCCACCGAACTTCGCTGATCCCTACTATGTCTAGTGATAACCTATTCATTTCGATTTTTAGGTTCTCTAGCTTACCTACTTGCCTTCATACTTCTAACATTCCACGCTCCGACTCGCAGAATGTTCCCGACTCTTATTTTTAACTTTCCGATCGCATCCTCCGAAGTAGTCCCCTCCCGGAGATCCGACTGGGGGACTATTTTAACTCCGGAATATTTTACCCCAGAAAATGCCATCATTTTATTATAATTTAGGTACGCTGTGTACTTGGGAGATAATGTGGTGGTTTCCCGTTGCCTTCCACATCACGGTAGTGTGTCTTAGACTGCCATACCGACCCCTATGGTCTCTGCCAATCTAAGTACCGAAAGAGCCGCTGGTTCCTCACTAACGACCCTACTACTTTGGTTGGACCTGTAGTTTGGCTCTTTAGCTCATTAGAACACGCAAGCCATTTCACCTGTTCTAGTAATTTAGAACTTCGGCAAGGTGCAGGTCCATTCGAAATGGCATATTGTATTATAAATTTAATATGCCTTGTAAAAAACAATCTCTCATTGTGATGTATATAAACTGCATTAGTAATCGCTGCTATAAGTAATTATGGACATTATAACGTTGAGGACGCGAGAGAGCGAGAGAGCATTTCCAAGGGTGGGACAAATCGTTTTATGTGATATAGAATATCTATTGCAAATGTATTCATTGTTTATGACAATAGATGGTTATTCTTAAATAAAAAATATAAAAACATTTTTAAGGGGGTGCAAAAGCTTATTTTCAGATTCAGGGAGATGCTGAACCCTAAAACGGATAGGAGCCACTGCTATATAATCTATAATTTCTAACAACCCCTCTTATTTTGTATCTCAGTGTAGCATACGGCAATAACTAGTGTCACACTTTTCTTTCAGTGCAACTATATAATTTGTTAAAATTTGAATTTTCGTCTAAGTATTGCTCACTAGTACATTAATTTGAATGGTGTTAACAAAAAATTTCTTTCTACCCAGTTACCTAAATGGTATCAACAATGAAGTAAAACCTATGTCTTATAAGAATTGAAAACTTTTAAAGAAAACAAGATTTTTTCTATGCCCCTAACCCCATTATTGTTATGTAGGTTTTCTATCTCGGGAATAGCATCATAAAATTTAGTACTTATTTTTACAATGTATTTTAAACTCAAATAAAACAAAAATATTCAGAAAATCTCAAATTTTTTTATCCTTTTCCAGAGAGCCCATGGCCATCATTAATATTTTTGATTTTCTATCCATTCTGAAATCAAAAATGGCCATAAGAATTGACTTAAGGCTGTGCAATGAATTATTAATTCCAAAAGCTATATATTAATCAATTATAAAGGGATGCTACCACTTACCTTGAAATTCTTGTAACAAAATTTTTATTTTCCTGCTTGTAAAATAACATAACGTAATAACCAGTTACCAAATCTGACCACAGAATGAAACAGAACAATGTACAAATTTAAAATGAAAGAGAGCGATGAACGAGATTTGTATAAGATTGTTTTTTTCTGTTATTATAGAAACTTGGGAATTTTCCGTTAGCTGTGATATGCAATAAAGTGCTGTCACAACAATTTTGCTCCTACACAGGACTCAATTTAATACATTTAATACATTAGCCAGACTTGGCAACATTGCATGGACCTTACAGGAATAGCATTAAATTTATATACACAAATTAGGGGACTCATAACGATGGCGTTGCATAAAAAATATACTGTTCTCAATTTTATAGAAAGATATACGGACCTCACTTTGTACAGATATACACAGAAGAATAATTTTAGTCACCTTAATATTTTTTGAGAGTATATTTGTGCATTTTACATTGCTAGTTATAAAAGGAGAACGTTCTGAATCTAAGGCGCCACTAGCACCTCTTCTTCAACCGGTCCTTAGATCGCACATTGAACGTTGCATTCTCTCTTTGATAGCTGGCCATATATATATATATATATATATATATATATATATATATATATATATATAAAATACTCATATTTAGACCAGGGTAGAAAATTAAATAATCACATCAAATAATTTTAATCACCGTGTATAATGAATATTATTAGATAATACGCGTTATTAAAACCGTGAAGCATAAAAATTTATTAGTTTCATTAAACATAAGAGATTTAAATCATGTACAAGACGCTTTATATCAAAAGAAGCAGTATTAAAAGCTCTGCGTGTAATGTAATTATTCCTAAACAAATGGAAATTACGTGCAAAATTTATCTTAATTAACTCTATTTCAAGTAACCGGTATTGAACAAAACGTACAGATAATATCTATAGAAACTTGTAAAAACCCAATAAAAAGCAAATCCTAGAAGTGTTAGTTAGAAGTAGGATGTTTGAACACACCTGCGTATTTTAAAAGGCAATTTCAGTTTAATTTGTTTAGATAAACATGTCGATTCTAAGGATATTGGAAACAGTCAGATGCTTTAGCACGAAATACAAAACAGGGTTTATTTAAAAAGCTCATTCGGCGAAAATTTTGCAGATAATTAATGTTTACAAAGAATCTTGGAGAAACCGGGGCTTAATATTCACGAGAAGGTGCGATACGGGGTTATTTAACCCAGATAGTCCACATGGACTAAAATATAATCGATAATAAAGAATATCAATTTGCACCAATACGAACAGGTTAGAAAAGGAAAGAGAAAATGCGTCAAGCAAAGACACGTATAGTAAAAGGCGTGATTTAAGCAACGTCACGAGGGTCACAATTGGTTGAAAATAGGATGCAAATATCAGAGGTAGAAACAACAATTTCTGTACAAAATTAATTAGTTTTTCTCGGACATGTTTGCGTGCCGTGTGAGAATTTCTGAGATTTAAATGGGGCGAGTGAAAAATTCGTAAAAACCGACGCGCGAGCGACGGACTGGGAACACAGCATGAGAAATTCTTAAGAATTGTCTGTTTTGAGGACAAAAGCGACGTGCCGGCTATCCGCTATATATACCGGTGGTAATATGAATTTCGATCTCTTAGACTTTTGACTATTCGATGCGTTAAAAGCTCTTACATCCGCGACTTGATTGAAGATGTTAAACAGTGCATTTTAGTTTGATAAAATAATTTAAAGTTTGCTCGTATATTTTAGTGATTCAAAATAGTTTGTTATTTACGTGCTAACATGAATGTACTTCAGTGCACTTAGATACAAGGTAATAAAATTTAATATCACTGTACCAATTAGCAAAATTTACAACGACAAATGTATACACAAAAGTAGGCAGTTTTGGCGTATATTGGTGAAAGAAGTATGAATTTCTTTGTTATTTTTCGGGGGTGTTAATAATTAAATGGTTCAAAAACGTATCTGGATCCACAAAACCAGGGTCAGATATACACAGATGAGTTCCGGAAAAGCCCAGAAACAACTTTAAATAAATGGTGATGGAGAAAATTTTAAAAGCGTTGAGAATTAGAAGCCGTAAATATAATCCAGTTGGAATGGTGTGATTAACAAAAGGGACGATGTACCTTGAAGCTACGAGTGCAGTAACCTTCAGGTAATTTATACTATTTTGGTTGAACTTTGATATTTTTGTGTGTGTTGAATAACTTTATAATTGATTTACTTTAAATGGACATTAGTGAAATTGTACTAACCATAAAATTTTAATTTTAAGATGAAATTTGCTTGTTTAAGTAGAAAGGGTATTTAGTATTGATGTTCGGGAATATGATGAAAATGTGGGTATGTCTTTGAGCTCAATTAGACGAACCTGGTTAATTAACGTAAAGGGGTGGTAGATGCTCCTTTATACTCAGACTCGGTCTGCTTATACTGTTATATTAATTAGTAGGCATCCAACAAGGACTTTAATTCTGGATGCACATTAAAATGATAATAAAATTAATCTTGAAATTCTTTTAAAACTGAATTTTATGCTGAAATTTAATTTGAAAATTTAATGTATTCTGAATATTGATGTAAATAGAGGTAACGTTGATGTTTGTGGTTGGAATGTGTTGTTTAATTTTATGAATGAGGAGGTTTATAAAATTAGGTGAGCAGCCGAGGCGAAAACAGGATCACAGCAGTTTATGACGCCCAATCGGTGGGACTAGAATTTTTTTGTTGAAAGGACCCAGTTCCCGCATTCACAGGAGTATATCACAGCAGTCTATGGCGACCACAACGTGAGGGCTCGAATTCCAGATAGTGTTTAACTATTCCAGGAAACTGGCGATCTGAGAGAGAGAGTTTCTGTTTGTGTATAAATTTAAGAGTATTTTAGAGTGTGTGAGAGTGATTAGAACGTATGCAGAGAAAAGAGTGGTTAAGGAGTCAAGGAGGAAATTGGAAGTGACGATAGTGCATTGTGTGAGAAAAATTCTAAAATGGAAGAAGCTGGAGGCAGTAGAGATCAGTCGAGGACGGAATCAGGGGATCAAGGAAACGAGATGATATTGAGAATGTTAGAGAGGATGAGTGAAGAATCTAATAGAGCTAGGAAGAATCGAATAAGAAATTTGACCAATTAAATCAGGAATTAGGGAATAAAATAGAAAAATCGACGAGAGAATTTACAGAATTTAAAAATAGTCTTACCGTGAAACTGGGGGAAGTTGAAAATAGGGTAGATAAAAATGAGCGGGATATTACAGGTCTTCGACAGGAAATGGGACATTTAAGGTCCGAAGTACGCATTTTTTGTGAAGAAGAGATTAATGTAAAAATGACTGAAGTGACGGACTCATGTAGGGATCAGTTAGGCAGGGTAGAACGCGAAGTTAGTAGTATCAAATACAACATGTCAAATTTAACGGGGGATGGTCCCAGATTTTATACAGGTGGCGTATCATTGGAACAACACATGAAGTTTTATGGCGATAACAGGGTAAATCCACAAATTTTTATTAATAGTGTAAGAAATCTAGTGGGAAATGTATTTGACGAACAGACTAAACTAAATACGATAAAGGCTTTATTAAAGGACAATGCGGAAGCGTGGTACAATTTAGTAGGACAGAACATAGACACGTATCAGGACTTTGAAAACAAATTTTTAAAGCACTACTGGAGTGACCACAGACAAGACCAGGTACGAGACGACCTAATCACAGGGAAATTTAAGGGAGAATTTTCAGGAAGTAGGGAGCAATATGCTATACGCAAGTATAGCATAGCAAAGCAACTGAACCCACCACTGACGGACCGACAAATTATTAAGTATTTATCACGACACTTGAGGTAGACATAAGACAGCACGTAGCACTACAGAACATAGTGGACAGAGAAATGTTTTTGGAATACCTGCAGAGGTACGACGACGTAAGTAGTGGACGACCTCGGGAAAATAGGGAAAGACAGATCAACACAGTTAGGTTTGACAATAGACGGGACAACTACGCTAGATGGGGGAATAGTTACGGATACCAGCGACAGAATTGGGAACAGAGACGACCATACGTTCGAAGTAATAGTTTAGGAAGGGGACCTGCACCGAGACCGGGACCTACCAGAATGAATAGTTCACCAGACATGAGCGGGACTGCTAATACAGACACGGAACGAGTGGAAACGCCTAGGACATACGATGAGGTGACGGCTAGACCAGGACCGAGTAGGGAAAACAGACCTGGACAGGATTTTTAGAACGCGACAGACCACTAGATTTCAGTGTAAATGTACATGAACATCCATGTGAATTTTTCAAAATTGAGGAGGAAGTAGAGCCAGAAACTAAGGAAAATTTATGTTTGCCAATTATTAATTTAGAAATTTTTGAGAATAATGTAGAAGTATTACTTGATACAGGGGCAGAGGCGAGTTTAATATCGGAGGAATTCGTCAGCAAAATTAGGGATAAGGTTTGTGATAGAATTATGCCTATAAAGCGTAGCCATTTAGTAGCTCCAAATAAAAAGAAGTTTGCTGTAGTAAATAGTGTTGTGGTGCTTAGGATAGATATAGAAGGTTTAAGCTGTGAACAGGAGTTTGTAATTGTACCTGGACTGAAGTTTCAGAGCATTTTAGGTGTTGACTGTATGATGAAGTTAGGGTTTTGATAGATATGGAAAGGAAGGTAGTAAGGATTAAGGATAGGGTAGTGCCATGGAAGGGCAGTTATGAAGTCACAGAGGATGACACGGGTTGAATATTAATGTAGTAGAGGTAGAGGATGATGAAGGTAAACAGATCAACACAATAAGATGTCCAGAGGATAGGAGAGTAGAGGTTCAAGCTTTATTACAAAAACATGCAGAAGTAGTGGGGGTAGAAGCAGCATATCAGGAGCAGGTGAAGGCGAAATTAAGTAAAGATGGCAAGTTTGTTTTTAATAAAGTAGATTTAAGGAATTCATTCTGGCGGATTCCATTACATAAGAATTCTAGAAGGTACATAGGATTTTCCATAGAGGGAAAAATCGATAATTGTAAAGTAGTATCGTTTGGTTTGTCGGCAGAAAGGAAAAAAATAGTAAATGAGAGACAGACAAATGTAGGGACTGAAGAAGAAGTAATATTTAAAAGTCAGGATAATAGGGAGGATAAGTTTATTGTATGTGAGATAACAGGGATGATAAGTATAGATATAGAAGGGGGAGAGATAGGGATGAAGAGTGTTAGGATGGTGAGAAGAAAGACTTGGAGGGTCAAGAAGAGAGTTAGATTTAAATAGGATAGGGATAGAATAGGTGTAGATAGAAGAGTAGAAGTAAGTGTTTATAGAAAATAAAGCTAGGTATAGGATAAATATGGGAGATAATTAGGAATAGGTTTAGGATGGGAATAAAGAGTAAATGTAGGAAGAAAATAAGATAGGTTAAGTGTAGATATTTCATAGAAGATTAGTGGAGAGTTAGGAATAGAGTAAGAGTAGGATAGGCATATAGGATTAGGTAGGGGGAAGTAAAGTATAGTGAAGATTAGTTAAAAGTTAGGAATAGGATAGGTATATAGGATGTATATAGGATAAGATGGATGAGTAGGATGAATTTAGGGATAATTTCAGTTTATAGAATGAGGTGAGAGTTAGGAATAGGATAGGGATATAGGATAGGTGTAAATATTTTTTTGGATTGGAGACAAAGTAGGTAAGTTAGATAGATAAGGGTAGAGAGATAGGCAATTTTTTGTAATTTTTGTCTAAATGCTTTATATTTGCATTCAAATAAGTGGGATTATTTGTATTCAAATAGGGGGAAAATACTCATATTTAGACCAGGGTAGAAAATTAAATAATCACATCAAATAATTTTAATCACCGTGTATAATGAATATTATTAGATAATACGCGTTATTAAAACCGTGAAGCATAAAAATTTATTAGTTTCATTAAACATAAGAGATTTAAATTATGTACAAGACGCTTTATATCAAAAGAAGCAGTATTAAAAGCTCTGCGTGTAATGTAATTATTCCTAAACAAATGGAAATTACGTGCAAAATTTATCTTAATTAACTCTATTTCAAGTAACCGGTATTGAACAAAACGTACAGATAATATCTATAGAAACTTGTAAAACCCAATAAAATGCAAATCCTAGAAGTGTTAGTTAGAAGTAGGATGTTTGAACACACCTGCGTATTTTAAAAGGCAATTTCAGTTTAATTTGTTTAGATAAACATGTCGATTCTAAGGATATTGGAAACGGTCAGATGCTTTAGCACGAAATACAAAACAGGGTTTATTTAAAAGCTCATTCGGCGAAAATTTTGCAGATAATTAATGTTTACAAAGAATCTTGGAGAAACCGGGGCTTAATATTCACGAGAAGGTGCGATACGGGGTTATTTAACCCAGATAGTCCACATGGACTAAAATATAATCGATAATAAAGAATATCAATTTGCACCAATACGAACAGGTTAGAAAAGGAAAGAGAAATGCGTCAAGCAAAGACACATATAGTAAAAGGCGTGATTTAAGCAACGTCACGAGGGTCACAATTGGTTGAAAATAGGATGCAAATATCAGAGGTAGAAACAACAATTTCTGTACAAAATTAATTAGTTTTTCTCGGACATGTTTGCGTGCCGTGTGAGAATTTCTGAGATTTAAATGGGGCGAGTGAAAAATTCGTAAAAAACCGACGCGCGAGCGACGGACTGGGAACACAGCATGAGAAATTCTTAAGAATTGTCTGTTTTGAGGACAAAAGCGACGTGCCGGCTATCCGCTATATATACCGGTGGTAATATGAATTTCGATCTCTTAGACTTTTGACTATTTGATGCGTTAAAAGCTCTTACATCCGCGACTTGATTGAAGATGTTAAACAGTGCATTTTAGTTTGATAAAATAATTTAAAGTTTGCTCGTATATTTTAGTGATTCAAAATAGTTTGTTATTTACGTGCTAACATGAATGTACTTCAGTGCACTTAGATACAAGGTAATAAAATTTAGTATCACTGTACCAATTAGCAAAATTTACAACGACAAATGTATACACAAAAGTAGGCAGTTTTGGCGTATATTGGTGAAAGAAGTATGAATTTCTTTGTTATTTTTCGGGGGGGTGTTAATAATTAAATGGTTCAAAAACGTATCTGGATCCACAAAACCAGGGTCAGATATACACAGATGAGTTCCGGAAAAGCCCAGAAACAACTTTAAATAAATGGTGATGGAGAAAATTTTAAAAGCGTTGAGAATTAGAAGCCGTAAATATAATCCAGTTGGAATGGTGTGATTAACAAAAGGGACGATGTACCTTGAAGCTACGAGTGCAGTAACCTTCAGGTAATTTATACTATTTTGGTTGAACTTTGATATTTTTGTGTGTGTTGAATAACTTTATAATTGATTTACTTTAAATGGACATTAGTGAAATTGTACTAACCATAAAATTTTAATTTTAAGATGAAATTTGCTTGTTTAAGTAGAAATGGGTATTTAGTATTGATGTTCGGGAATATGATGAAAATGTCGGTATGTCTTTGAGCTCAATTAGACGAACCTGGTTAATTAACGTAAAGGGGTGGTAGATGCTCCCTTTATACTCAGACTCCGGTCTGCTTATACTGTTATATTAATTAGTAGGCATCCAACAAGGACTTTAATTCTGGATGCACATTAAAATGATAATAAAATTAATCTTGAAATTCTTTTTAAAACTGAATTTTATGCTGAAATTTAATTTGAAAATTTAATGTATTCTGAATATTGATGTAAATAGAGTTAACGTTGATGTTTGTGGTTGGAATGTGTTGTTTAATTTTATGAATGAGGAGGTTTATAAAATTAGGTGAGCAGCCGAGGCGAAAACAGGATCACAGCAGTTTATGACGCCCAATCGGTGGGACTAGAATTTTTTTGTTGAAAGGACCCAGTCCCCGCATTCACAGGAGTATATCACAGCAATATATATATATATATATATATATATATATATATATATATTGATGTGAAAACGGCCGCACGTTGGAGCACCGCTTTATTAATGATGTGACAATGCCTTGCTTTGAACGTCACTAAAACAGTGCTGTGATACAGATATAGCAAATTGTAAAATTAGAAAATTGCTCGCTTACCTTCCTTTCTAACTTTTCTTTGCCTGACTAGCTCAATGGAAATAATGGAATTTACAAAATGAAATCAAACACAGCAATATCAAAAAGCATCTATACAGTATAAAATATTTTCTCTCGTACAAAAAATACAGAACATTTACAGCATAGTTTCTTTAAAACATAATATTAACTTAATTATCAAAATGTTGCTCACCTTATCTAGGTTAAAATTTACAAAACTAAAATCTCTTCTTTTGTGGATAGTTTACCTGGCTATTATTACCACGCTTATAAGGTTTGTTTTGCCCAAAAAAATCCTCGACAAACAGTCTAATAAAAAAATCAGAGTGTTTTGAACTCTGACCACAAACTTTCCTGGTAAAATACCCGTACAAAAAAAATTATATGATTAAGACTTATTCTACCTTAAATTAAATGACAAATACTCAGATATCAGTTACAAACAAAAAAAGATCTAAAAGCAATACTTGCAAAATCCATAAAGCGGTTATCGAATTTGTATTAACAACATTATATACCTTCTGCTTCTATTTTTAAATTGACGTCAAAATTAGCTTACTTGATTTTCGACATTTAAAATCTCTATTTAAAACATCAGTTATCAAAATGCATCTTCAGTTTACTTATTTAATTAAATTTTAAAGTACCTTTTTATATCGAACAATTTCCCATCTTCATTGTATATTACAAATTCAAATAACTTCATTTAACAACTTTCATATGTAAACTCTGCACACTAATTTGGCTTTATAATCAACATTACTTTTACTTGGTTGACGCCAAATTATAAATAAATTATTATATTGTCGATCGCATAAATCGACATCAGTCCGATTTACTGAAAGAAATCGAATGACCGAATGAATTTATTTAATAAAGTTCCCTGTTTATATCCATATTACTTTGACTATGTCACTCCTTCCAGATTGTACGAGATCCCAATCGAAAAATTATCCACCTATCTGAAGCAAGGTTTCTGGAAATACCTCATTCGCTCGAATTGCGTGATTGATTTATAATAGTGATGCGCGCTGCCTCGTCTTTCTCTAACACATAAGGTTATTGTGCCGTAGCATGATATCCAGTAGTAATGTGAAAGATAATAAAATCAATTCTTATCGATTGTATGGATATTTAATGTTCCTGTGGCTTCGTATAATAAACGTTTATTTATTAATTAGATATTTATGTAGTTCTAAGTACAGATGACGCATTCCTTCTCAATCCAGAATATTCGAAAGCATTCTTTATTTAAAATGAATTTATGTTATACAGAAGTTAATTTGGCTAATTAATTTAAGCTTAATTGCTGGTAATAGGCTTTTGTAACTGCCCGATTGGGTTTATATTATTATCACAGAAGGGTTTATGTAAACCAACACTTGTAAATATAGTGACAAAGTTACAAAGAGCGATTTTCAATTTTGTTTAAAGTAGCAACATTCATGGAATTATTGACTATCCAACACATGCCTAGATAAGAAACCAGAAAGTATAACATATTAAATGCAGACTCGTAAATTAAATAAAACGACTAGCAAGGTTGGCTGCTTAAACTGAGCTTTTACAAACCTGAAATAATGAATGTAGGGAACCGGTATATCTAAATCAGTAGAAATTGAAATGGTCTTTAAATCAAAGGGGCAAAAAATTTACAAGTACGAATTGGTACATAACAAATCAGTAAAGCAATTGATATTCAGGTCGATTGGACATATTGAGTTGCTGATGTCCAAGAATAAATATGATATAAAACACTTTCATGAGCATTTATGAGAAATTATTTAGCTATTTTATGTAGGTTTTTTAAACTACAGGTGTTAAATTACATTGTAGGAAAGCAGTTTTAATGCTATGCATATAGTTACTAGAACGTGGCATGTTTCTGCTGTTTCCTCATTGTACACTATTTTGCTACAAACTTTGATTTTTAACATTATATTTTGTGTGGGATTTGCATTGTGTATATTGAAAAGCAAATTTTCTGGCGTTATAAAAAATTTATGAAAGTTAATGATGATATATATGGTAACTGTATTCCTTTTATGATAAATGTGAGTTGCTGTATGTATAATTATTAATTATTAACATTCATGTTGTAAATAGACCTGGAGATCAGGCTGCTTCTTTACAATAAGAGAACCACACTTTATTGTTGTGACATTATTGGTGCATGGTGATAATAGTGCTTTATGTAGAGTCCTTTATTCTCTAGGTTTCATAATACTATAATGCTTTTTTCTTGTTGTAGGAAAAAGTAATGACAGCTGAAGCTATTCAAAAAGCTGCTGTAAAATCTCAGAGGCGTAAACAGCAAGCAGATGAAAAACGTGAAAAAGATAAAAAGAAAACAATGGAGCGCCTTCTCAAGAAACAAGAAACAAAAGCAAACAAGATGCAGAAACCTAAAGCTGCAAAATCTGTAGTTCCATCTATTATTTATCGGCAAAATATTTACCAGACAACTCTTACATTTCCGGAAAGTATTAGTTATCCATTAAAACCTCAGAAAATTCCTACAAGGCCTATTGTAAAGTATTGTAGTATGGGGTGTGGCAATCCTAAAAAATATGCATGCTCTCAAACAGGTGCTGATTTGTGTAGTTTAGCTTGTTATAAACTTAATATGGCAAAGAAAGTTTTATAAACTACTTAAGATTTATTTAGTTTATCTTATTTTATACCAGTATTATAAATAATATCTTAGATTTCTCTGTTGACCCTTTCTTACACGCATACATAATACACATAACACAACACATACATGTATACATGTGCACATGTAATATGTATTTATAAAATCATACAAGTCCAAGAATATAACATATACAGTGGTACCTCGACATACGATTTTAATTCGTTCCATAACCTTGTTTGTATGTCAAATTGCTTGTATCTCAAAGCAATTTTTCCCATTGAAATTAATTGAAATGCCATTAATCCATTTCAGTTCCCAAAAATTCACCTCAGTTGTTTTTGTTAAGTATTTTTGAATAAGAAAAATGTATTTACAAGAGAAAACATTTATTTATAAATAACAAATACATATTCTATAAAAACATAATTAAAAGAAAAAGTGAAGTGCTTACGGAAGCGCTTAATTTTCGCCACTGGTCTTCACTTTTTTCGTCACGCTTTGCTCATTTTCACCTGCAGCTCGTTTAAAAAAACTGTCCAAGGAGGCTTGTTTCTTCCTCCCTTTCAGGATATTGCGGAAATGAGTTAGGCAAGTTTCGTTGAACAACTCCGATGCACGACCAGTTGCAACTTTTTTGGGGTGATTTTTATCCACAAACTCTACAACTTTCTCCCACATTCCCAAAATCTCCTTTATATCTCTTGTAGAGATAACCTCCACCATCTCTGGCTCCTCTTCAAAACTAATTTTTAGTTGAACCACCGTATGCTGCTTCGAATGTAGATCATGTAACTCCTCGGTTGTCAGCTCCTGAGACTGTTCTTCGACGAGTTTGTTCACATCTCTCTCATCCACCTCCAGACCCATGGATTTTCCCAGAGAAACAATCTCCTCTACCACTGACACTTTGGGTTCCAATCTTTTGAAGGCCCTTTCAGCTACAGCCTCGGGCCACAGCTTCTTCCATGCAGAGGTTAAGGTCTTTGTTGTAACACCCAGTCAGACCTGATCAATAATTCTTAGACATATCACGATGTTAAAGTGTTTTTTCAGAACTCTCGAAGAGTAAGATTTGTGTTCTCCGTCACCTCAAAGCGGCACTGAAAAATGTGCTTAGTGTACAACTTCTTAAAATTAGAAATCACCTGCTGATCCATGGGCTGCAGGATAGGAGTGGTGTTGGGTGGTAGGTAGAGAACCTTTATAAACTTGAACTCTTCGAGTAAATCATATTCGAGATTTGGTGGGTGAGCAGGGGCATTGTTGAGGACGAGAAGGGTTTGCATGGGTAGGTTGTTTTCCTGTAGATATTTTTTAACACAAAGGCCAAACACCTGATTTATCCACTCCACAAAGAATTTCTTGGTGACCCACGCCTTCGGATTTGCCCTCCACATAACTTGCAGTTTTTCTTTTAAAATCTTATGTGACTTAAAGACTCTGGGATTTTCCGAATGGTATCTAGTCTGAGGTGGGAGAAACTGTTAGACGCTGCACACACACCAACATGCGCCCGCATGTTGGGGTCATGTGCAGCGGTGTAGTGTGCGATTTCTCGTATCTCAAATCTTGCTCTCATCTCAAAGCATAATATCGCTCGCTCGGTGGCTCGTATCTCAAAATACTCGTATATGGAGGTACCACTGTATTATGCACGTGTACGTGTTTTGAAGCCTTATGCATACATTCATGCTTATACACACATGTATTGAAATATGCTCCTATTAAATACATGTACACATGTATGCATTTGAATTAATGCAACCACATACACATGCACATATGTGCATACTCCACACACAAACACATACACACGTACACATACATATATGCATCCATACACATACCCACACACACATAAATGCACATATACACACACATGCATGTACACATGTATGCATACATGCATGTGTGTGCGTGCACACACACACATACAGGTTATAGAATACTTAGGGAGTATCATGAATAATCCTGATTTATGGTGATATTGATCTCTTACATACCATGTTACACGCTATCTTTTTGTGACTACGAATCGTTTTTCATTTCGTATTTACACACCGTTTTACAAAAATTATTAGGTATGTGTACTTATAGTGTATGCACCATAAGTATGTTCAAATGCAATGTGTGTGGAATGAGCCACTATAGGTATACGTTAACATGCTTGTTTTTACACAGATCCACCCTAAGTATTAGTGTTCATGGCGTGTTTAAAAAATACAGTGTTGCCGAGTGTAATTTTTAGACTTTGAATTGATTTACCACTTATTGCATTAGTTTTAATTATAGAAAATTTAGGTTTTAGTTGAAATGATTTAAGGTTTAACACATAGGGCTGGTGTGAATAACTCATTGATATAATAAAATAGATATTTCCGTAATTAATAATAAATTTTGGTATTTGGATGGTTAAGGATTTATGCTACCTGGGAAGCCAAATAATGCAAGATGGGAAAAGTACAAAAGATACAAGGCGAAGACTAGCACAAGGACATGCTGAATTTATTGAGAAAAGCAACTACTATGTTCAAAGACAACAAACAGAAACAAGGAAAAATTCCTAAAAGCATATGTCTGGAGTATAGCATTGTACAGCTGTGAAACGTGCACACTTGGAGAAGCAGACAGGAAAAAGATAGAAAGCCTTTGAAGTGTAGTGCTGCAGATGAAATGATGAAGATATCATTGACATACAAAGTTAAGAACAGAGTGGTTGTAGAAATGTTAGTGGAAAAAATATGTGGAAACCAGTAAAACATAAGAGATAGGATGATAGGACACATACTAAAGCATAAGGGAGTAATGCGAAGTATATTAGAAGCAGAGAAAGGAAAAAGATAGGTAGAGGTAGACCTAGATTAAACTATTACACACAAATAGTGAAGGATGTAGACTGTAGGAATTTCAGGAAAATGTGTAGACTAGCTCAGAATAGAAATCAATGGAGGTAGGCATCCAATCACTTCCAGGATGGAAAACCTATTGCTGAAAAAGTAATTGTATTTAAACCTGATCATTATTCATCGAAAACAACTACAGGTGTTGGTATTGTAATATTCGCAAGAAATGTTGATTGGTAAACTATTAATTACTAGGTTTTGAGAGAATAGTGTAGGATATATTAGAAGCAGACAAACGAGAGGTAACGGTAGACTTAGCTTAGAGTATTGCACACAGTTAGTGAAAGATGTAGGTTTTGTGAATTTCAGGGATATGTGTAGGTTAGCTCTAGGAAACAGTGAAGGTATGCGTCTAATCAGTTCCAGGATTGAAGACCTAATGATGATTGTCGTAAATAATTCTGAAAAATTATTGCTCTAATTCTTATTATTGTATTTCGTCAACTTCCTTATCAGGTATTTAATAATCTTTCAAGAAATTACTCAATTTTGAAGTATTTTGTATTAAAAGGTGTACTAGTTTTAAAAATAATTTATGAAAAAATATCTTGCTGTTCTTAGTTTGAGGACCACAATACATCGATAATAACTTTCTCATAACCTAGAAGAACATCAAAAATAATATTTGAAAAATATCAAACAGTCGAAGCCCAGGGATACTTAAAATTAGCACCAACAACTGCTTATACAGTTACTAATACTAGAACTAAACACGATCACAGCTTTACAAACATATATTTTATTTTGCAAGAAAACAGACGAACTTTTAAAATGCACAACTGCAGTATGCAAGGTACAAAGTAACAAATACTTAATATAGTTATTTAATAATGTTCATTTTAATAGTAAAATAAAGTGGTCTTTTTTTTTGTTTACCAAAACTTCATTAATCTGAATGTGTTTTAGGTCAAACTGTTGTCATTAGTGCTAAACAAAAAATTGGTTGCACATTTGAAGGTTTGAAAATTAAATAAATGAAAGTAACTCATATATGCTGCAAATTCCATTAACAATATGTCTTAGATATGTTTTCAATGACAAACATGATACTTTATAAAATATAATTTTGTACAACAGTAATTTAATATGCTTTATAAAATGAGTTCCAAACGTTACAGGGCTAACTAGCCCATTTAAGAAATCCGTTAATTAATTTAGCTAATAAACCTGAAAATAACCAAATTGGTTCCCAAAATTAAACAATTATATGTGAATAACAATTATTAATTTATTTTGCAATCCATCACATGATAATTTACCTAAGCTATTATACTGTATAATAGCTTAGGTTGGTAGTTTTAGTTACAACAAAATGTACTAAAAATTTGTTTAAAAGATAATAAAACCTAAACATTTCAAAATCCTATATATTTAATTAAAATATGTTATGAATAGTTATGCAATATACAAATTTAGTACTAAAGAATTTCAAAACTTCATCCACTCATAGCATGGTATAATCCGCTAATTCTAGTAAATGATTTAACTTCTGATCATAGTATAATTAAACCAAAACCAATACATAAATTTGTAATTAAATTAGGAATTATTTTTAATTTACATGTAACACAACTTATGTGGAATTTGCAAAGCTACATTGTAACACGAATAACGAGCAACAGCAGCGTTATGGCTGCAAATATAAAACGTAACTTTGTATGCTAATGTATTCGTTTATAAGAAAATACATATTTGTTAGTATATGTACTTCAAAAGCATAAAATTGAACGAGAAATCAGAATTAGACACCTCGGATCATATACTTTTAAACCCAATTTTAAAAATCTAAGTTTTAGACAAAAATGGTCACTATATTGTTAAAAAGTTTATCAAACAGAAATGCATTTAGAAGCTGAATGCATAATAACTTGCTGCTTATATTGGTTACATCTTTCTGCATTGAGAATGCCGTCTATAAACGCAAAATTCCAATGGTATGACAATTAGTAAAACTGACTTAAAATGAGTAATGTCAAGCCAAATGTAGACACAACTGGACGTATATTTAGTTGTGAGATCAATCTGATTGGTTATTCAATTTCTTTACCAACTGAATATGATTATATACACAATACTTAATATCCCTCCAAGTGCGATTTATTAACACATATGCATGTTCCTTCAAACAATTCTCTCTGCAGACTGCTTTGTGGGAACAATATCTTTTCTGATGTTAATTCTGAAAAACTAAGAACTGCTGCCTTTTCTGGTTGTGACCAAAATCTTTTACATGGTGCTGTTTTTGTTGTTGTTATTGTAGTATCTGAAAGAAGTCATAATCATCATCGCTATTTACCACTAATTTGTTTTCAGTTCTCTTTCTCCTTATATTTTTTCCTCGCCCATATCTCACCCACTCACCTCAATGTTTGGAAGTTGACATATTAATTTCATCCAGCTTTTTTCACAGAATTGACTTGCTTCCCCTTTATCAACAGCAATCAGTAGTCCGCTCACCTGTGTAAGTTCTACAGCATTTTCGTGCAACCTATAAAACTCCCCATGCATTGCCGAGCTAACCAGTCATATTCATTTGAAGTTAAGTTAAAGATCTGACAAACTGTTGCCACATATTTGCATAACTTAGTTCCAGTTACACTATCTGGTTGTTCAAGAGCTGAAAAGCACATTTTAGAAAGACAAATGTGCCCTCGTAAATGGACACTACTGGTGGATACTGTGGCAAACACATACGGATTATTACTATTTATTCCACACTGCAATCTATATTCAACCAACGTGCCAATGGCCAATTTTGTTTCAGGTGTAAGAATAATAGGAACTTTTTGCCCCATTTTCCAATAACTTCTAGCAGAGTTAGTCTATCAGCTAATAGTTTTTCAAGTGGAGATAACGAATTTTTTAATTCTTCTGTGGTGTGGGTCGTCCATTTGGGCTGTGCATGATACTGAGAAATTAACATTTTTGATGCCTTACCAGATCGACGCTTATTAAATAAAATAACTCTGCGTAGAGTTAAAACTGCCAAATAGTCCCATTCATCAACAGGTGGATACAAAGTTAGCTTTTTCACAAACAACAAAATATGCTTATCAAGGTATTCACTAAGCTTAACAAGATTTTGTCAATGGAAGTAATTCAGTTGAATTTATTTTCCTTGCATATAATGTTGATAATGCATTTGAAGAGACACGAGCATTCAATTCTAAATCCATAAGGTTAAGAAATGACTTAATTAGGTGGAACAATCTTATTACCCATAAAACTTGAGCGAGCTCGGACGTCTGCAAATAACAAAATATAATTTCACAGTAAATGCGCCAATAACCCCATTAAAGTATTTAATGAGTGAGAAGTTTTAATCTTTCGGCGAATAACTATTGGAAATAACCAGCATGTATTTCAAGGAAGGAGAAATTATTTAAAGTCGTTTGAGGAGCAAACATTTCAAAGAATTATAAACGGTTATAGGATATATTAAACATATTGAGGGAAATTTTATACAGGACGTTTAACACGTATTTATTGAACTTTTATTATTTGAGAATAACATAAAGAGGATTTAGATTAGCGTTTTTAATTAAGATAGTTGAAATTTAATGCAGAATCATTCTATTTCAAAACCATAACAAATCTCCTCCCTTCCTAGCAAAATCAAAAGGTTGCGGTAGGAAGCAGAAGCAAGAAAGCAGACAGTACAGTAATAGCATAAAGCAAAAGGAAATTTGTTTGAGAAAACTCAAAGAAAAGCAAAAACCAAAAAAACGCCCGAAAAGCCACTATATACTAATAGGATGAACCAAAAGAAAATTCGCTTAAGAAAGTAACAAGAAACACTAAAAATTCAACAAAAGAATTTTTATCCGGCTTGAAGAACTAGTATACCATACCAAATCAAGAAGTATAAAGTAAAAGTAGAAGGTAGTAATCCTCGAGGACAAAGATTATATGGCCTAACACTGAAAAATAAGTCGTTGGAAGATGGACATCTCTAGCAAAGAAACAGTAAACAAGAAAAAACATTGGTTTCTT
Source organism: Platerodrilus igneus (assembly GCA_036346225.1). Lineage (NCBI taxonomy): Eukaryota > Metazoa > Arthropoda > Insecta > Coleoptera > Lycidae > Platerodrilus > Platerodrilus igneus. Next base: position 1,245,746 of record JARFIW010001319.1, read on the forward strand.
ACAAAAACCAAAAAGTAAGAAAAGGAACGAGGAGGAAAACCAACAGTACAAGCCAAAACGAGACAATAACTGTCAAACTTCAAAGTAAGCAAGGGAGCAACAAGAATGCTGGATGAAAGAAAATTGAAGTACTTCAAGCTGTGGTACCAAAGAATTGCAATTAAATGAAGAACCGAAAAAAATAATAGGTAACTAGAAGACAAAACAAAGAAAAGCAAGAACAAAAGAAAATGTGTGTGATGGGTATGTGTGTGTGTGTTGGACTGCTTTAGTCGCCTCTTACGACAGGCAGGTCTTACCGTGGGACTATTCTATCTGGGCCCACACGGGGTTGGATAAGTAGTGTGCGGGTGGGGTGATAAGAAGAGATCAAGGACTAATAAAGTAAAGAAAACCAATCAGAATAAGAAAATTTTTTAGAAAACAAGAAAAAGTTAAGTCCAAAAATCAAGTCCTAAGGAAGGGCGGAGTCAGCTTAGAAATTGAGGACGCCAACTATCAATGGGATTTAAGACGTTTGCGTCGCCAGAGGGAAAACGAAGCAAGATCAAGAACATTTGGATTATGCCGACCTACATCTTCAGGTTCTGAATCAACATAGAATATTCTCTGCTTCTTATTTCCTGTGTTAACCGGTTTTGTGGGTAAGTAACCAGAGCAGGGGGTAGTATTGGTTGGGCAGTTTTCCGGCAAACAGGATTGACAGGGGTGTAGTAGTTGTAACATGCAGTTGAGGAGGTGGTGACAAGGGTGGTTTAGGAAACTCAATACACGTCATGGAAGAAAGCCGCGTGTTTTTAGTATTGGTTATAAGAGAGTCAACGTTAGAAAAAGGAACAGCATTGGCTGTAAGAGTATTAACATTACAAAAAGGAACAGAATCAGAGAACACTTCAGCTATGTTAGATAAAGGAGCAGGACCAGTTAGAATTTTGTTAAAAGAAGCAGAATCGGGAAGAACTTTGTCAACATTACAAAAAGCTTGTATAATTTGAAAATAACATAAAAGGATTTAGATTAGAGTTTTTAATTAAGGTAGTTGCAATTTTATACAGAATCGCTCTATTTCAAAAAGTTACTGTAACAAATACTAGTTTAATATTTCTCGAATATCCCACCTGTATAAATGTCAAGTACTCATTTATATTACCTTTTTATAATTAAAGTTTGAAATTCTCATTTATACACTGCTCTTCTATTTCTATTTTTGTGAATCTGCTTGTACAAGAAACTCAAACATTTCACTTTGGGTAACATTTCCAATCAATTAATTCATTATCCATATTTGCTGCTGTTTTCAAAAAAAATTTTGTATCCACATTAAAATAAATTCATTATAAATTGAAACCAAATTTTACTTCTATATAGTTTTGGAGTAATGCAAATTTTATACATAGTAATCATTATTGAACTTTTATCACTAATGCTTGATCTTGTAGCATGATAAAATAAAACCTGCTTGGAACTGCCTTCAACTTAAAACACTTTATATTCTATTGGGCGTATTAACCTTTATTAACCACAAATTTTCTTCTTAAATTAGCGGCATTTAAATAAGGTTTGTTGTATATTAATATGAGAGGGTTTACCATTTTGTTTTCATTAACTAATAGATGAATGTTTTTCGTCTATCAGTCTTATGGCAATTTAATGATTTCAATAATTGTAATGAATCAAGAATGGTCTTGAATAACAATTAATGTATATTGAAAGAAAGAACGGATCAAGAATCCTGTTAAGAGAGGTTTCACTATATAGGTTAGAACCGTGAATTTTTGTTACCCATCCAGGTGAGAAAATCAGTAATATGTGTATTTTAAATGTCATACAGAGGATTGTGGGTAATTTTCTTAGAGTTTAACTGATTGACTTCTCGAAATAGTTAGTGCAGATGTTTTTTGTAGAAAAATAATTTACTAACATTGAGAGACATTATTTACAACATTCTAGAACTTTACAATTTGTTTCCACGAATTTTATCTTGATTTTATTAATTAATTTGCAGTATCTCATTTTTAAAAGTTTACTTATATTTAACACTAATAATAGATTATTTTTAAGTTGGAAAGCAGAAATTCTGCAGGGAAGTTGAACGTAGTCGGGTGATTAGATAAAGAGTAATTTTTAGTAAGTTTGATAGGCTTATTTGTTTTATTTGTATGCATGTGCATGCATGTGTGTGTGTGTGAGTGGACAATGCGGGGGGATGGGTAGGCGAGCGGGCGGACAGACAGATATGTGGGTTGGTGCATGCATATGTGTTTGTTTTAACTAGACTGTATAACCTAAAATTACTAGCTTTATTGAATTTTTTATGCCAATGTATTACTGCCATCAATTGTGAAGGTTTATTATTTTATTTAGATTTAAATGATTTTTAATGTTCTAGACACAAAGAAAGCACCTATTGTAAGCAATTTTAGAAATATTATAGTTTGTATAAATATGTGCGATTATAATTGGACTCACCATGTTTATGAATAAATACTATCAAACGGTAGTGTGCCATTGCAAAAATAATTTACTGTAAATTAAGGCTGTCTCTTGGTGTTTAAGAATGTTATTTAAAGTACTTTGCTTTTGATAAGACTAATAACTTTCAATGTAGTCCATTTAATTTATAAATAAATAACTTTATTTAGTTTTAATGTTTACTTTCCCTTTTAGTGTTTTCCTATTAAGGATATTTTCCCAAACTTTTTGTACCGTTATTTATTGCCTATGTACAAATTATATTTAGTTTTTTTTTAAGTTTAATACTTCAACTGAGAATGTTCTTGACATATGTGGATATATGTGTGCATACTTCTATTGGCGCATGCATATGGTTGCATTTGTGTTGATGTTTGTATGTATAAGATGTAATTATATATTTGTACAAGCAAATATACATTAGTGGATGTGTGTGTGTGTGTAGCCACATGTACAGGTTGATGGGTGCAATGCATACATGAATGTGTATTACTATGTTAGTCGGTGTGCTGTCATGCCTGTGCATGAGTGTGCAATAGCATGTGTGAGTGCGTTATGTGCCCGTGCACTACATGTGTGTGCTTGTAAGTGTGAATGTGCATGCACACATGCTGTACATGAGTCCATGTGCATGTGTCATGAGTGTGCATGTTTGTCCAGTATGTGTGTACGTGTATATTTGTGGGTATACCAGTTTTTTCCTTTCAACCCAAAAACATCAAGATTCACTAATCTTACTTATAATGTAATATCAAGTTATTAATTTGTAAATAAATATCTAACCCATGATAAATATATACAAGGCAAGACATTCAATTTTGAGTGTTGTATTACTTCTTGGTAATAAATGAATCAAATTAATCATATAAAGAAGTATTATACGACATTTGCTATAAGATAAAAGTTAAATTATAATTTACAAAGGGAAATTAAATAATATACACGAACTGGAAAGAAAGAGGCAGGATTTACAAATGTGAAAATTAAAGTGGCTAGAAGACACTGTATCGGCTCAACGGTAAGTTAAGAATTTGTGAAGAAACACTGTTGCTATAGTGATTATTTAAATTAATCATTCCGTCATATGTTTGGTTTATACTTAGTAGCTGTTGCCGAGGAATTTTAACATTTACATAATGCCTACAAGTGATTTTCAATATGAAAATTGTATAGAAAGTATTTATATGGTAATATCAACTTTAAAATAATACTGCAGTGACATCAACGTTATTGGAGTCATTGCTATCGTTCCACAATCATATTTTTGCTTTGGTTTTAGTTTTCAGTAATATTTGAGGCTTCTGTGCACATCAATTGAGATTTTAAAAGTCCTATATCATATTTCCACATATGTGCAAAAGTTTATGTACCGATAGAAATTAAAACATGGTATAAATCGAAAACTAGATGGACATAAAATCTGACCCAATATTACACACACACTAAATAAATCAAACACATTGAATTTATATTTTTGAGCCAACATGTAAATAACATCAAATAAAATTATTTTATGGGTCAAAAATCTATGTAAGCACGAAGTTTGTCGCCACTAAGGTATGCAGGCATAAAACTCAAAGATGAAATTTGAAGCAAAAGTTTGGTAACCCACATTTGGTGGCTCAAATTTATATGGCTGCAGCCTTTGAATTCGGTTTATTTTTGGCAAAACGTTTCAAAGACAAAGTCTTGCGAGGTGCCAAAAGGATGTTAATGGAAAGTTTTTCAGTAAAAAATAGCTTGTGGTCAAGGTGGAAATAATGAACAACATGTTTTGAACTTGAAGAAGATATGACTAGCTGGGTTCAGGTTTGTGGAGGCGTGCGTATGAAGGGGGCTGAGGAAATAAAAGTTAAAATTTTCAATAAAATGAATGGACACCACCTAACCGTATATGGTAATTAGAACAGGGGGTTGGGCCCCTTTCAGTGAGGGAAGAATTTTTAATTAAATCGTCTAGCTTTTGCAAACAAGAAGAAATATGAAACGATGCTTTAAAATTTAACCAACTCTTATCAATACATATAAATAATGGCTACCCGCCATCAATGCACGGAAGCTGTAAATAATGCTTATAAATGTGATATATGTAGTAATCTATTTTGTAAAAAATGTTCTGACCTGACAGAAACAGAAATAAAAGCATTTGAATTAAAGTCTAGGAAATTAAAATTTATTTGGAATAATTGTGAAGATGGTTTTAAAATTATTCCTCAATTATTTACACTGCTGAAGGATCTTCAATCACAAATAAACGATTTGAAATTACAGCTGGTTAAAACTAAAACAAGTTACAGATGAGTCTATAATCATGGAAGCCCAAGAATGGATCAACCGATGTCTTTGAGTTAAACTTGTGTTGAAAATTTATAAAATTGTGAACCTACTGTAAACAAACTTATCAACGTGCTTAGATATGTCAACCACTTTCCATAAGTCGCGATAACAAACCCGGGTCGTATGGACCAGATGTCTTTGAGTTTTAGCAAATGTGCTACATTAAATGCGTGAATGCAATATTCAAACTATAAATACCTTCGATAGCAGGACCATATGCGTAACAACAACAATTAATATGATATAATGCGTAACAGAGACTTACCAATCGCTGTAGATTATCACTTCATTCAACACGCAATAATATGGAACAAAGGGAAACAGGAGTGATATTTGGTAATTGGAGTATTATACTATTACGTATGGTCACTAGTTATAACCACTGGTGAGTCTTTGCTATATAATTAAACATGTGATTGACACATCTCAACACATACCAAAATTTAAACACGTCGGTACGATTAGTAAGGTTCAACTAACTATAATTTTGAAAATGAATGAATTTTGTAGATAAGAACCAGTTCTATGTTGTACAATATAGACTGGATTTACCATCATTTATTTAATAATAAATTAAATTACAATTGGTGCGAACAACCGCTCTAAGAATGTTATTGCATATAATGTTGAGGAATTGCTGGCTTTGGATGTTAACCAACGTATAGCAGATGATAAAGGAATAATATCAAAGATCATTAATACACTATCATTTGATATAGAAATTGTTTATGCAGTTAAAGTTGGAGAAAAAGTGGATAACAAGTCCCGTTTTCTCAAAATTACCTTCAAAGATCAGGGATTAACAATTTAATTATTAAGGAAACAAAAACATATTGTTAATTCAAAAATCTGTTTTACAAATGATCTGACACTTCTTCAATGTAATAAGATAAAGCAAATTAAAGAAGAATTTTATAATCTAGTTTCCAGCGAAGAAAGGGGGCTTTCATTAAAGTTTTTTAAAGGGAGCCTTTCAATTACACAATCAAAAAACTAAATACATTAACATGTTACTTTCAAAATGTAGGGGGGATAAGGTCTAAATTGAATTATCTAAATTACATAAACTGTGAACTTGACTTTATAAATTTAATTGAAACTTGGTTGGACAATAGTTTTTCCAATTTTGAATTGGGGTTGGAGAATTACAACATTTTTAGAAGTGACAGGAATGCTACAGTCACTAAGTGTGAATGAGGAGGAGGTGTTCTTGTAGCTGTTAATAAACTAAATAGATCGAGATTAGTGCATCTTTCTCTTCTTATTTTGATCAGTTGTTTGTTTTGGTAAGCGATGAGTTTAGTGGCATAATAATTGGAGCCGTATACTTTCCCCCTAATTGTGAGATTAATAACTATGAACAACATTGTGAAACTGTAGAGGATATATGATTCATATCCTAATCTGAAAATAATGATTGGTTCTGATTATAATCTACCTGAAGCTAAATGGGTTAATAGTAATAACCTCCAAGTGCAATGTCTTTTACGTTTGATGGCAATACAAATTTGCTCTTCCTATAACTATACCAAGTTGTTACAGGTGTGTAACCTTCCTAATAGTCGGGATATATTTTTAGATTTGTTGTTTACAAATATTGATGGTGCATGTGTGACATATAGTGATGACCCAGTTATGCCAGTTAGTGTGCATTACTATGCTTATGAAATTGAATGGAAATCTAATTCGTGTCACTCTAAGCCTGATTTTTTATATTGTGTAGAGTACTACTACGATTTTAAAAGTGCGAATTATAATGCTATTAATCAATATATAGCATCTGTGGATTGGGGATCAATATGTCTAACAATTTCGACTTCTGTGGGCATTGGTTGTATTCCATACTATATGAATGCTTTAACTTTATACCTTTGAAAAAATTTAAAAGCTCTAATTATCCTAAATGGTTCAATCAGGAATTACGTGATTTAATACTACAAAAGAAAATTACTCGTAAGAAATTTAAATGTTCTGTTTCGATCACAATATAAATACAGTCTAATAAATTATACCATGATTATCTATCTCAGGTTGAAAATAATATTTCCCTTGACTCAAGGGAATTCTGGAAATTTATTAGGAACAATTTAAAATATGATGATAAAACCACTCATTTTGGACAGGATAACGTTAACATTTTTGCTGAATATTTCTCAATAGTATATATTCAGGCAGGGAATATGATACTTCCTGTAATGAAATCAAACAGTTCAACCGACTTTAACTTCTCATTAATAAATACAGTACAATTATTTAATATTACATCCAGCCTTAAAGATAGCTATGGTAGTGGTCCAGATGGAGTTCCTCCAATATTTTTGAAGAACATGGTATGCACAATTATTGTACCATTGTTACATATCTTTAATTTATCTTTAAAAAGTGAAATTTTTCTGGATTACTGGAAAACCAGTTTTATAACTCCTATTTTCAAATCGGGGGATAAAGAGTTGGTCACCAATTATCGTGGAGTTAGTATTCAGTCGACTATTCCTAAACTTCTGGATGCATTACTAGCCCAACAGTTAGCATTTGGTTTAAAAAAATACATTAATCGAAGAACAGTATGGTTTCTTTAAAGGACGCTCAACTGTTACTAATCTTTTAATTTTTCAAAAGGAGTGAGTAACATCTCTTGAATCAGGTTTGCAAGTTGGTACTGCTTATATGGATTTAAGTAAAGCATTTGCTAGATTAGTGCATACTCGGCTAATCTGTAAGCTTCGTTCCATAGGCTTTAATGGAGAATCTATTACATGGATTGAAAGTTGACTTGGTAATCGTCTACAATATGTCAAGATAAATAACTACATTTCATCTCCGATCATTGTTCCTTCAGGTGTTCCGCAGGGATCACATTGTGGTCTGATTATGTTTAATTTATTTATTAATGACATATCAGAAACAGTATCTGCTTCTAAAATTTTGTTATATGCTGATGATGTAAAAATTTTTAAGGCTATAAGATCCCTTTTAGATATAGAGTTGTTTCAGTCCGATATCTGAAAGTTAGTACTTGGTGGGAGGCAAATATGATGACACTGAATATTAAAAAATGCTTTGTTGTAACATTCTCAAAGTCATCTTTACCTATCTTGTATAATTACATTTTAAATAATAATCCTATATATAGAGTTGAAGTTATAAATAACTTAGAAGTATGGATGGACAGCAAGTTGACATTTCATCACCACATACATGGAACTGTAAATAAATCAATGCAAATGCTTGGAATTATTAACAGATACGCTAAGGAGTTTTCTATTTACACCTTTAAGCTTCTTTATTGTTCATTAGTTAGGCCAGTGGTTGAATATGGTGCTATAATTTGGTGCCCATTTTATTTCATACATATTAGGAACATTGAAAGAATTCAAAGGAAATTTGTGAGATGCTATACTCATAAAATGCATATAAACAGAAAGGATTATAGTTTGTTACGTGCCAATCAAATTGGCCCTTAAACATTGTCTTAGGATAATTTTGATGTGCGGAAGTTTCGCGCCATAATTTCAAAAGACTCGGGGCGCTCATTTCCGATACGTTACAGTGCGTCTGCGCCAGATCGCGCGACGCGAGAGGGTTGGACGAATAACTTCGCGCCGACGTGTAAAAGACAAAAAAGTGGGGACAAGTGGTTTCCGTGAGACGCTTGAACGAGGCTTTTTCGCCCGTACCTTCGAGTGGAGTGGACGCTTTGAGGTATCGTATCGTGCTTATCTTTACCTATGTAGATATTCTGCCTAATTGTCTTGTTTGTCGCCCTTACCATGTTTCCTAATCCGATCCCTGCATAGGTAGGAGAAATTTGTAGCCACCTAGAGTGAACCGTACTGCACGACCCTGGATGACGAGCTCATGATTGCCGGCGCTGGTCCGAACGCTGTGGAAAAGCGTCGGGAGTCACCATCTTTAACTACCGCAAAAGGGCCTTTAGTAGCCTGATGGACTTGGAATAGAAGCCAACTATAACCCAATTCCGTCGAACGCCGGATTTCTGAGTGAGTATTCTCTTTGTTAATTTGTTCGCTGTATTATTTATTATCTTAAATTTATGTAAATTTCCGATTGTTGCGCAATATAAATTGTGCATTGGTGACTTCATTGGCAGTTGGCTACGCGGAATCTGTAATAAGGTTAGCTGTACCATCCGCCAGCGGCGTCGCTCGCTTTTTTATTTCGCGCTTGCGCGATGTATTTATCGACTTTTTAATTGTAAGAATTATCGCTTTTGAAATCGTAAGAAATGGCGCCCTCACGTGTGAATATGGCATTTAGGGTCTTTCTTTTGTTTTTATAAACATACAATGTATTATAAATGTAATTTATTAGCTTTTTCACTAAAAAAAAACCAAATCAATTATTTAATATCTGTAACCTTGAATTTTATACCCGCGTTTTGGAACACGCCACATTCCTAGATGTCAAAACCAGTTGCTATGGCAATAAAAGGTGAAACGGCCATTTTGAAAAAATATAACTGTTGTTTATAAAATGTGTTTTTGTATAATGTTTTTCCAAATTTAGAATGTGCGATCTGTTTGTTAACTTCAATTATGTTGTTGTGTGATTGGTTTATTTTTGGATTCATATATGAACTTTTAGGAAACATCAATTATCTAACCCTACTTTTATGCATGTAAGTATATAAATAAATAAGCATTTACCTAATTTTATGCCTTTAAACACGGTTTATTACAAACTTATCTATTTATATTAAATTAAAATATAACCTTTGTTTGTTTTTTCAACTTTAGAAGACCGTTTTTGAAACTTGAATACACTGTCTTGTATGTTACATTTCAAAAAATGCATTAGTGATTTACCTGTTTAATTAATAATATCTCAATTACCTTTACAAGAAAACCTTGTGTTTAAAAGCACTGAACGAAATAAATTGGTTTTGTATATCTTTTTAAGAAATGGTTAACTATGGGTTGTTGCTTTTGTTAAATAACACAGTACCTATGTGTTTTTCTAATTTGGAGTGCCTTTTTTGTAGTTTATCAATGATATATTCCTTTATTAAACATTAATTTTGCTCTCATACAGTCTAAACGTGTTTTTTTTTAGTTTTTTTGGTTACTTAACGTGATAAAATTTGAATATTATCCTTTACGAGTGACGTTCATACCAAGTTTCCACCCTTAAATATCTTATCGTACTGACTCGAAGTAGCTGTATCGTTTTTTACCTTCTGATTTACGTCAGTATTGCATATCTCATATATATCGTGTCTTAAATAAAAACCCAAAATGAATATTACACATTTAAAGTCTCTCGAGCTAATTTACGAGATTGAATGTAGGAATATTATTCCTGCGTCAAACCAAAATGATCGGAGATCACAACTTAGAACTATTTTAGCCCAGGAAATGAAAGGCGTCGCTATCTTAAAGAAACCCGTTTCCGATTGGCCTCACAACGTATCTGAAATTAAACTTTCTTTGGACGACATATCTGGTATAATAAATAGAACAGATCCTGGTCCTAGTGATATTGAGCTAAGGCGATTGGCTTTGAGAATAACTCATGTCAAACAGCGTACAGAATTATTGTCCTTATATGACGATGAGCAAGCAAACCAAGCTAAACAAAGTTTGTTGTACGAAATATTATTACTTGAAGGAATTGTTCTTGAGAGACTCAATCCAAACGCAGACGTAGATATATCGTTACCGTTTTCAAATCTCGTACTTGCTCAACCTAAACCATTAGGAAAATCCATACCTGTATACAAATGGGGTCTCACTTTTCAAGGGTTTGACTCGCAAGTCTCTTTATCGTCCTTTCTTGACCGTATTAATGATTTCAAAATCTCTCGCCAGTGTACCGACCAGGATTTATTTGTTTCAGCAGCTGACTTGTTTTCAGACTCTGCGTTGATATGGTACCGGAACATCCGAGACCAAATTTCTACCTGGGAGGAGTTAGTTGCGTGCCTAAAACGAGACTTCCTACCGCATGGTTATATTACCGACCTTTGGAACGAGATACGTAATCGAACCCAAGGACCTGACGAAAATGTTGTTTCTTTCATTACCTCATTAGAAGCTTTATATAGTAGACTCGATAAAAAACCCTCAGAATCTGAAATTATCGATCAGTTACTTAGAAATTTAAACCCGTATTTCTCTGAACGTCTGGCATTACAACGCATCTCTTCCCTAGCCCAGTTTAAAGATCTATGTCGTTCTCTACAGGAAGTGAAGTTAAGAATTGATAAATATCGTCCGCCCCCAGAAAAACAATCTGGTCTTTTAGAACCCGATTTAGCTTGCCAAGTTCGAGCTTCCCATAAAGTATCTACCCTTAATGTTCCTTCTACCGTAACTAATAACTCACTTACCTGTTGGAACTGTAAGAGAAGTGGACATAACTATAACGTCTGCACATACCCTAGAAATATTTTTTGTTATGGTTGTGGCCGCTCAAATATCTACAAATCTAACTGCACAAACTGTAATCCTAATGTATCGGGAAACTCCCGTCGAGATATTCCAAATCAGGGAGTGAATATCTCAAGGAATCAAAATAGTCCTCAACACCAATCATTCAACGGACCCAGACGTCAATAAATTTAAATCATAAAACTACCTCTAACGCTGTCCCGTCATTAAATTTATCTAACAGTAATATCGCTACTGTTAATGTACAAAATGCCTTACCTTCATTAGAAGAATTATGTTATACTACTCCATCAGAGTGGTCTAAGTGGTTACGAACCGTCAATTCCTTTTATCATAAAAAGACTGCTGCCGCACAACTTGTTAAAAAACCCTTTGATAATCGTCCACACTTGTCTATCTCGATTGGTTCTTTAAATGTAATTGCTTTATTAGATACAGGTTCCTCATGCTCCCTTATAAATAACGAAGGTTTACATCAATTATCTAAGCAAAATATTAAAATTCAAATTATTCCCGAAAAAACTTCCATAAATTTAGCTGACGATAATGAAATATATGTAACGGGTTTCCTTAAATTAAAAATTCGAGTAGAATCACTTGAACGTGAGGTTTTATTTTTGATTGTCCCTGCATTAGCTTATCCTTTTCTACTAGGTGTGGATTTTTGTAAACTTTTTAATCTGTCACTTTATTTCCAGGATTTTTCATGGCAAACCTCTCTTAAAACCAATTCTTGTGCATCTACAGAAATATCTAACAAAATCTCTCTTACTGATTCCCAAAATGTAACTCTTAACGCTACAATTGACAAATTTCGTAAACTTAATACCTCTGAACTTGGTTGCGTTACTACTGCAACACATGTTATCTCCACAGGTGATGCCCTTCCTTTTAAGCAACGTCAATATCCGTTATCGCCTGCATTACAAAAGCATTTGCATGCTGAAATAGATAAAATGTTAGAATCTGGTGTTATCTCTCCCTCAAATTCACCCTGGACGTCTTCCGTATTACTAGTTCGGAAAAAGAATGACGAATGGCGTGTCTGTTTCGATGGCAGAAAGTTGAATTCCGTGACTTTCAGATGCTTACCCTTTACCTAGAACTGACTCTATTTTAAGCCGGCTTCGAAACGCAAAATTTATCTCATCTATCGACCTTAGACAAGCTTTTTATCAGATACCTCTCGACCTATCTTCTCGTCAAAAAACTGCTTTTTGTGTTCCAGGCCGAGGTCTTTTCGAATATAATTTTTTGCCATTTGGTCTCTGTAACGCACCACAAACCCTACAACGTACTATGGATTAAACGTTAGGTCCTATCTTACATCAGGAACGTGCCTTTGTATTTTTGGATGATATTTTAGTTATCTCAAGTTCTTTCGATGAACATATCGCTAAATTAAATGAGGTTGCAGAACGCTTAAACGCAGCAGGTTTTAAGATAAACTGGGAAAAGTGTCAATTTTGTTGTTCGTCCCTTACATTTCTTGGTTTTATTATCGATGGAACTGGCTTACGAGCAGATCCTGCTAAAGTCGATGCTATTACTAAATTCAAAACACCTAAAACTGTTACCGAAATCAAACGTTTAATCGGAATGATTAGCTATTATCGCATCTTTCTACCCAACCTTTCAACTATATCTGCACCCATTACCGCTTTAATTAAAAATAAAAAGAAATCCCAAACTATCGAGTGGAATTTAGAATCCCAACAGGCTTTCGAACAAATTAAAACATTAATCACTTCAGCACCTATCTTAATTTAACCCAATTTCGATGAAAAGTTTTATATACAAACCGATGCCTCACTTACTGGTTTAGGTGCAATGTTATTCCAAGTAAGCAATGGTTTAGAACATCCAATCGCTTATGCAAGTCGTGCCTGAACTTCTGCCGAACAAACATACTCTGCTACCGAACGAGAATTATTGGGCGTTATCTTTGGCATCGAGAAATTTAGAGGATATGTTGAAGGTACACACTTTACCGTAATCACTGATTGTGCAGCTCTCACTTGGCTTAATAACTTGAAACAGCCAGCAGGTCGTTTGGCAAGATGGAACTTGCGTATTTCTCAATTTACTTTTGATGTTAGGCATAGGCCTGGCAAATTAAATATCGTACCTGATGCCTTATCTCGTGATGTTGTTTCTCTTAACCTTCCAAATTTAATTCCTGATACCTGGTATCTCAATATGATTAAAAAAGTTTCTGATAATCCCGATAAATTTCCTACCTTTCGTGTAACTAATAATAGACTATATAAATTTGTATCTTCTTCTCCGCATAAAATATCGAATATTCCTGAATGGAAACTGGTCGTGCCTACTGCTAACCGCAGTGAGGTGCTCAATTTATGTCATGATGATCCCATAGCTGTACACCTTGGTGTTACAAAAATTCTCGCTAAAATATCTGAATTATATTACTGGCCCACACTTAAGCAATCTGTTTGTCGCTATATTAAGAGCTGTAAAATTTGTGGTTCCCATAAGAGTTCACAGGATGCTCGTCCTGGTTTAATGGGTACTTTAAACGTGTATCTTATCTCTTTCAATTAATATCGCTTGACTTATTAGGACCTCTCCCCCGATCGAAAAGAGGTAACCAATATCTTTTAGTTGTCACCGATTGGTTTTCTAAATTTGTTATGGTGCAACCCTTACGTAAAGCTACTTCTGCAGCTATAATTAAATTCCTAGAACAAAATGTATTTCTTATCTTTGGTGTCCCACAGATTATCCTTTGCGACAATGGGGCACAATTTATCTCTAAAGATTTTCAGAATTTCGTTAAAAGTTACAAAGTACAAAAAATTTGGTTTAACGCAAAATACCATCCCCAAGTAAACCCTACCGAAAGAGTAAATAGAGTTTTAGTTACCGCTATCTCTTCCTATATTGATTCAGACCATACTACGTGGGATGAACATATCTTTAAAATTGCTCAAGCTTTGCGTACATCTAAACACGAAGCAACCCAATTCACTCCGTCATTTCTTGTTTTTGGAAGATATACCCCAATCGATGGGAGTTATTATGGTTTAGTGCCTGACGATACTAACGTAATTGAATTTGACGATAAAGTACGCTGGGACAAAGACCAACAATCATTACCTTCTATCTTTAACGACGTTAGGAAAAATTTGTTAAAAGCTTACGAAAAGAGTAAGGACCACTATAACTTACGTAAACGAAATATTTCTTTCGCCTTGGGCGAACAAGTTTGGAAAAAGAATTATGTCTTATCGGATGCATCTAAGAAATTTTCTTCAAAATTAGCCCCTAAATTCATTCTTTGTAAGGTCACTCGTGTCATTAGTCCCCTTATCTACGAACTTCAGGATGCTGTAGGAAAACGCCAAGGCAGGTGGCATATTAAAGACCTTAAGCCATTCTCTGCTGACCCTAATGCTAGTTAAATTTTTCACGTTCTATCCCCCTCACTATTTACCTAATATTTTTTGTTCTCACCATCAATTAGTTAACTTTAATTACTTATTCCCTCTTTCATATAGTGTATAATCTCTTACACGTTTAACTTTACTTACCTTAAATTAGCTATCTTTTTCTTTTGGTTGACTTTTCCTTGACCATACCGTTACTTATATATCACTTCATTCTCTACACCCCCCAATATAACTCTGTTGTTTCATTTAATTAACCCTCGAACTTTTCCTACTGCATATTATTTGGTTTTTAGTATTTCCCTTACGTCATTTAATTTTGTGTGGTAATTGTCGTAACTTTGGTTGAAATAACTCATTGAATTTTTATGATTGGTTTTAGCTGATGTTAGAGTGAATGTTTTTCTTCTTTGGGCTCACATAGGACACGCGCGATCTATGCCATTGTAAGAAATAGTTCATATTCGCAGTTGCAAAAAACTAGGATTGTCTATTCCATGTATTTTTCCTCTGAATTATTGCAGTCGCCCACATTATACTACATCATTATTTCTTTTTTTTTCTATTAAATCAACATAACTTATAAACATTTTTTTTCATTGTTCTTTTATTGAACTTTGTGGTGAGGTGCTATTGCTTCTTATTGTTATCTTATTAAATTCTCGGTTGTTTTAGCATATTGGAACAGTGTACCTGTATTTAACTGCTTATAATTGGGCATTTTTGTGTGTTTAGGGTGCTACCGTTTTCAAAAACTATCTTAAAACAGTTTGTTTTTGTGTGTCTGTATCTGTAATGATACTTTTAAGTTGTGTCAACTTTTGTCTGATTTTCTTATCGTAGTGGATGCACTCGTTAGGAAAATGATCGTACTAGTTCTCTTAGGAGCCTAGTGAATTTCAACTTATGATATACCTTATCTTGTCGGATTAATATCGCAGGTGGTCCTTCAGACTGCGCTGTGTTTAACAGGGACAACTCTCTACCTTCTCTCGGACGCTTGTCCAAAAACTATACTTTTTCTTATCCCGCTGTCTCCGCTATGCCTTATTCTTCTTTCGGTGGACCTGTTCTTGTCCCGGAACACCCGTCTGCCACATAAGAGTGATGTTCCCCCACTCCGAGCTACTGACCACATTGGCTGGTTGAGTGGCGTTTTGCTATCCACCTTTCTCTGTCTCTTTTGCTTAATGCGAGCTCTTCCTCTACTTTCTTCTACCTGGAAGTGCCTCTTATGCATTCCAAATAACCAACCTCCCTCTTTTTACCGTTCCTATTTCTACTGCTTTTTTCATTTCCGTTAGTCACCGTGTGGTTGCGCGGGAGGTTTTCACAGACACCTGGACCACGTCTCTGCGAATCTTTCGTGGGGTCATGCGGTGCCGCTGTCAGTGCATGGGCTCTGGCAGTGAAGGTATGTATGAGTGTGTGAATGTGTGTGTGCATGAGTATATCTATGTATCGATATATCGTGTGGGTATCGGGTGATCGTATCACCGATATCGATCAACGCCGGGTGCAGGGATGCACCCACATGCCTTTGCCGGTCCCTCGTGCCGGTTATTGCAAACGGGCCTGCTTCACAGGTCGCTCTTTTTAGAGGGCACGAGACAATCCCCATTTAAACGGCGCTACCGGAGCCACTCTAACAATACCTTATCCATTGTCTTGGGTAATAACTAGGCCAATACCTTTGTCTGTTTATTATCTTTGATAATACCCTTAGTTTTAATATCGTTATTTTACCGATTACCTTTAATAATAACTTTGGTTGAATATCGTTATCTTACCGACTACCATTAGTAATAATTTTGGTTTAATTTCTCGTTATCTTACCGACTACCGTTAGTATTAATTTTGGTTTAATTTCTCGTTATCTTACCGACTACCGTTAGTAATAACTCCGAGATAATTCCACGTTATCTTACCTGTTATCTTTAGTAATAACTTTTGTTTAATTTCGTGTTACCTTACCTACTATCTCTAATAATAACTTTAGCTTAATTTCGCGTTATCTTACCTAGTATCTCAAATAATAACTAAAGCTTAATATCGTTATCTTGTCTATTACCTTTGAGGATAACAATTTAAGCTTAATATCGTTATCTTATCTCTTATCTTTAACAACAATTTGCGATCTTGTTTTATCTTTTTATCTTCCTAACGTGTGGTATCTATGACCAGACGTGGGAATTATTTTCTTGAAATTTGAGTGAAAAAGCTAGCCTGATATAGAAATGTAATTTGTTAGGTTAGCAACATAAGGATTTAGTAGGGTGGTACTTTCGGTAAATTTGTTGATTCACAACTATGTCATGGACAAGTTTTAAATGTGCATCGTTAGAAAACCAAAGTACCAGTAACAAAATTTGCTAGAGTGTATAGTTACTCACTCTATGAACATTTTTAAATTTGAACACTTCTTGCCAACTAAGAACAGTTTCGATGCAGCGCTCATGTGTGTTTGCACGTAAGAACTTTTATGTTAGCTTTAGTTTAGATAGTTTAGGCGACTTGTCGCATTTGCTTTAATTTAAGTAGTGTTTCATGCTCCCCGACAAATTTGTGCTGTCGATGATTAGTGTAGTCAAAAACAATGGGGCTACCTATTCCGTTTCCTGGTACTTCGGTAGACGGGTTATCGGTCAAAACCAGGTGGCGCCTTATATAAACATTTTGTAGGTTTTAAGTTAGGTTTTATGTAGGGTAGTTAGGATTTAGATTTTAAGCTGTTACTGTGCTAACAGACTTTTTCTTTTTTTAAGTTTTTTCTTTTGTGGCTTTGTCGCGATTGTTACGTGCCAATCAAATTGGCCCTTAAACATTGTCTTAGGATAATTTTGATGTGCGGTAGTTTCGCGCCATAATTTCAAAAGACTCGGGGCGCGCATTTCTGATACGTTACAGTGCGTCTGCGCCAGATCGCGCGACGCGAGAGGGTTGGACGAATAACTTCGCGCCGACGTGTAAAAGACAAAAAAGTGGGGACAAGTGGTTTCCGTGAGACGCTTGAACGAGGCTTTTTCGCCCGTACCTTCGAGTGGAGTGGACGCTTTGAGGTATCGTATCGTGCTTATCTTTACCTATGTAGATATCCTGCCTAATTGTCTTGTTTGTCGCCCTTACCATGTTTCCTAATCCGATCCCTGCATAGGTAGGAGAAATTTGTAGCCACCTAGGGTGAACCGTACTGCACGACCCTGGATGACGAGCTCATGATTGCCGGAGCTGGTCCGAACGTTTTGGAAGAGCGTCGGGAGTCACCATCTTTAACTACCGCAAAAGGGCCTTTAGTAGCCTGATGGACTTGGAATAGAAGCCAACTATAACCCAATTCCGTCGAACGCCGGATTTCTGAGTGAGTATTCTCTTTGTTAATTTGTTCGCTGTATTATTTATTATCTTAAATTTATGTAAATTTCCGATTGTTGCGCAATATAAATTGTGCATTGGTGACGTCATTGGCAGTTTGCTACGCGGAATCTGTAATAAGGTTAGCTGTACCATCCGCCAACGGCGTCGTTCGCTTTTTTATTTCGCGCTTGCGCGATGTATTTATCGACTTTTTAATTGTAAGAATTATCGCTTTTTAAATCGTAAGAAGTTACTCCGATATTCTATCACTTTTAAACCTAGAAACTCTTGAAACTAGGCGTTTACATATAGACTTATTTACATCAGCTTATATCAGGGCAAATTAATTCAAGTGCACTTTAGAGGTAAAACTTCATTGTAAAATTTTAATACACGTCATAAACCTCCATTTTCATTGGTCTTTCATCGTACAAATTATGGGAAATGCGCTGCTCTGTCGAGAATTTTTAATTCAGGGAAATACGTTCAATGAACAACTACAAGTTTTTAGGTCTTCCACTACAAGCTTTAAGAAGTCATTGCGCTTACATGTAACTTCGTAAATTATTTGTAGGTTGTTAGTATTTTTAAGTTCTATAAGATTGTAATACTTTTATGTAATGGGGTTATCCCGTATTAAGATAAATAGGCAACAGAAAGAGTATACACTCTACAACCTTTGGACACTACAAGTATATAATTCAACATAAAATTGATAAATATTGAGGCTTTCAATTTTCTATACAAAAATTATCACCATATTCATATGCTTGTTGCCCGTGAGTTAGAACCAGCAGAAACGTACAAACTCTTAAGTTGAAACTGAAGATACCTAAATTTACATTTAATATACAATTTAAAAGATATGCAAAAAGAAATGAAATAATAAATTTTAATAAGTCTAATACGTTGACAGAATCTTATGCATAATTGGTAAAAATTCTCAGAATAGTAAAAAGCAGGATGCTAACGAAAGAAAATATTTTTTCAAGCAATTAATAAAATTAAAATAATATTTTACTATTCTTTAGTAATAACAAAAAGAAAATTATTTTAAGTTTTATGTAGGAATTGATATAATGGAACCCATGTACGCACTTTGTTTAGAGAAAATCATACAATTTCGAACTTTTCCTTATGCATTGAAACTATTGTATACTTTCATATGTTTAATAATATATTGTTGGAAAGGTTATAATAAAAAGTAATGCGTTTTTCAAAAATTTTGAACAGTCAATATCCTAGTCAAGAACAGGTTACTTTAAAAATCACGGCATGCAATTTCCATAAAATTTTACTGACCTGATTTATGTAAAAATTTATTTGCAGAATCAAACGTGTATCAATAAAAAGTCTTTGAACTTGAAGTAAAATTGAAAACATACCTCCGAGATTGTGTTATCTTCTAGAAACAAATCAGATTCTTGAAACTAACCAATCAGCCTTGTTTAAGATAGTTAGGAGTGGCAGTCGTCGTACGTGTGCTTGGTATTTCGGTAACACCATTCATTACGTTCAAACATATTCAAGGATAAAATGGGAAATGTCTTACGCTACACCGTGGCTATATTTACCAAGTTTGATAAATACAACACCGGAAGCGAGGTGTAATAGACACTATCAACAGTTGGCAGCACTAATTCTTATACAGATTTGGGGCGCGGTCAACTACTAATGATGTCATCAATATTACGCAATACTACGTAAATTTACTCAATTTTCATCACAAAGAATAAGGCACACAAAATAAGTAAAGGATTACTTACATAAGGAATCCGGTATCCGGCGGGATTGCGTTACAGTTGGCTTCTCTGAAGTCCATCGGGGCTCCTTCCGGAGGAATTAGAGATGATACGTCGACGCTCTCAAATGCGTACGAATCAGCTCCGGATAGCTAAGGTAGACATGAGTCTTCACCCTCAGGCGTGGAGATCGGTGCGCCTAGGTGGCGGCAGAATTGTTACCTATGCAGGGATTGACGGAAAAATGGTAAAGGAGCGACAAACAAAAGATAATCAAGCAAAGGAAATCTACATAGGTACAGCTACGATACGTTACCAAAAAAGAAACGAGCACTCAACTCGACGATACCCGGTAAAAAGCCACGTTCTCCCGATAGAACCGGAAAACTCTCCCACCCCTTGTTTAGTATTCCCATACCCCTCTAGGGATAAGCAAGCTCACTACTCTGACGTACGGAAGTACCGCCTTAGTCCATTTAAAATTCCCGCGACCGTGTATTTGAAAATATGCCGCGAAACTTCCGTACACCAAAAACTAACCTAAAACAATGTTTAAGTGGCAATGGCACGTAACAATCGCGACAAAGCCACAAAAGAAAAAACTTAAAAAAAGAAAAAGTCTGTTAGCACAGTAACAGCTTAAAATCTAAATCCTAACTACCCTACATAAACCCTAACTTAAAACCTACAAAATGTTTATATAAGGCGCCACCTGGTTTTTTCGACCGATAACACGTCTACCGAAGTACCAGGAAACGGAATAGGTAGCCCGATAGTCTTTGACTACACTAATTATCGACAGCACAAATTTGTCGGGGAGCATGAAACACTACTTAAACTAAAACGGGTGCGACAAGTCGCCTAAACTATCTAAACCTATCTAACTAAAGCTAACATAAAAGTTCTTATGTGCAAACACACATGAGTGTTGCATCAAAACTATTCTTCTTTTGGCAAAAAGTGCCCAAAGTTAAAATGTTCATAGAGTGAGTCACTCTGCACTCTAGCAAATTTTGTTACTGGTACTTTGGTTTTCCACGATGCACATTTAAAACTTGTCCATGACATAGTTGTGAATCAACAAATTTACCAAAAGTACCACCTACTAAATCCTTATATGCTACCCTGACAAATTACATTTCTAAATCGGGTTAGCTTTTTCACTTAAATTTCAGAAAAAAAATAATTCCCACGTCTGGTCATATATACCACACGTTAGGACGATAAAAAGATAAAACAAGATCTCAAATTGTTATTAAAGATAGTAGATAAGATAATGATATTAAGCTTAAGTTGTTATCCTCAAAGGTAATGAATAAGATAACGGTATTAAGCTTTAGTTGTTATTTGAGATACTCGATAAGATAACACGATATTAAGCTAAAGTGATTATAAGAGATAGTAGGTAAGGTGACATGAATTTAAGAAAAGCTATTACTAAAGATAACCGGTAAGATAACGCAAAATAACTCGAAGTTATTCCTAACGGTAGTCGGTAAGATAACGAGAAATTAAACCAAAATTATTACTAACGGTAGTCAGTAAGATAACGATATTAAAACTAAGGGTATTGTCAAAGATAATAAAGAAGACAAAGATATTGGCCTAGTTATTACCCAAGACAATGAATAACAACAATAGAGTGACTCCAGTAGAGCCGTTTAAATGGGAATAACCCGTGCCCTCTAAAAAGAGAAACCTGTGACGCAGATCCGTTTGCACGAAACAGCACGAGAGACCGGCAAAGACATTTGGGTGCATTCCTGCACCCGGCGGTAATTGATATCGGTGATACATACTATCACCCGATACCCACACGGTATATAACGATATACTCATTCACTCACACATTCACACACTCATACATACCTTCACTGCCAGAGCCCATGCACTGACAGCGGCACCGCATGACCCCACGAAAGATTCGCAGAGACATGGTCCAGGTGTCTGTGGAAACCTCCCGCGCAACCACACGGTGACTAACAGAAATGAAAGGGCAGTAGAAATAGGAAAGGTAAAAGAAGGGGTTGGTTTTGGGTGCATAAGAGGCACCTCCAGGTAGAAGAAAGTAGAGGAAGGGCTCGCATTGAGCAAAAGCGACAGAGGGAAAGGTGGATAGCAAAGCGCTACTCAACCAACCAGTGTGGTCAGTAGCTCGGAATGAGGGAACATCATTCTTATGTGGCAGACGGGTGTTCCGGGACAAGAACAGGTCCACCGAAAGAAGAATAAGGCATAGCGGAGATAACGGGTTAAGAAAAAAGTATAGTTTTTGGACAAGCGTCCGAGAGAAGGTAGAGAATTGTCCCTATTAAACACAGCGCAGTCTGAAGGACTACCTGCGATATTGATCCGACAAGATAAGATATATCATATGTTGACATTCACTAGGCTCCTAAGAGAACTAGTACGATCATTTTCCTAGCGAGTGCTTCGACTACGATAAGAAAATCAGACAAAGGTAGACACGACAACTTAAAGGTATCATTACAGATACAAACACACAAAAACAAACTGTTTTAAGGTAGTTTTTCAAAACGGTAGCACCCTAAACACACAAAAATGCCTAATTATAAGCAGTTAAATACAGATACACTGTCCCCATATGCTAAAACAACCGAGAATTTAATAAGATATCAATTAGAAGCAACAGCACCTCACCACAAAGTTCAATAAAAAACAATGAAAAAAATGTTTATAAGTTATGTCGATTTAGTAGAAAAAGAAATAGTATAATGTGGGCGACTGCAATAATTCAGAATAGAAACACATGGAATAGACAATCCTAGTTTTTGCAACTGCGAATATGAACTATTTCTTTCAATGGCATAGATCGCGCGTGTCCTATGTGAGCCCAAAGAAGAAAGCATTCACTCAACATCAGCTAAAACCAATCATAAAAATTCAATGAGTTATTTCAACCAAAGTTACGACAATTACCACACAAAATTAAATGACGTAAGAAAAATACTAAAAACCAAATAATATGCTGTGGGAAAAGTTCGAGGGTTGATTAAATGAAACAACAAGGTTGTATTGGGGGGTGTAGAGAATGAAGTGATATATATCTAACGGTATGGTCAAGGGAAAGTTAACCAAAAGAAAAAGATAGCTAATTTAAGGGAAGTAAAGTTAAACGTGTAAGAGATTATATACTGTACGAGAGAGGGAATAAGTGATTAAAGTTAACTAATTGATGGTGAGAGCAAAAAATATTAGGTAAATAGTGAGGGGAATGGAACGTGAAAAACTTAACTAGCATTTGGGTCGGCAGAGAATGGCTTAAGGTCTTTAATATGCCACCTGCCTTGGCGTTTTCCTTCAGCATCCCGAAGTTCGTAGATAAGGGGACTAATGACACGAATGACTTTACAAAGAATGAATTTAGGGACTAATTTTGAAGAAAATTTCTTAGATGCATCCGATAAGACATAATTCTTTTTCCAAACTTGTTCGCCCAAGGCGAAGGAAATATTTCGTTTACGTAAGTTATAGTGGTCCTTGCTCTTTTCGTAAGCTTTTAACAAATTTTTTCTAACGTCGTTAAAGATAGAAGGTAATGACTGTTGGTCCTTGTCCCAACGTACTTTATCGTCAAATTCAATTACGTTAGAATCGTCAGGCACTAAACCATAGTAACTCCCATGGATTGGGGTATATCTTCCAAAAACAAGAAAAGACAGAGTGAATTGGGTTGCTTCGTGTTTAGATGTACGCAAAGCTTGAGCAATTTCAAAGATATGTTCATCCCATGTAGTATGGTCTGAATTAATATAGGACGAAATAGCGGTAACTAAAACTCGATTTACTCTTTCGGTAGGATTTACTTGGGGGTGATATTTTGCGTTAAACCAAATTTTTTGTACTTTATAACTTTTAACGAAATTCTGAAAATCTTTAGAGATAAATTGTGCACCATTGTCACAAAGAATAATCTGTGGGACACCAAAGATAAGAAAGACATTTTGTTCTAGAAATTTAATTATAGCTGCGGATGTAGCTTTACGTAAGGGTTGCACCATAACAAATTTAGAAAACCAATCGGTAACAACCAAAAGATATTGATTACCTCTTTTCGATCGAGGTAGAGGTCCTAATAATTCAAGCGATATTAATTGAAAGGGATAAGATACACGCTTAAAGTTACCCATTAAACCAGGGCGAGCGTCTTGTGAACTCTTATGAGAACCACAAATTTTGCAGCTCTTGATATAACGACAAACAGATTGCTTAAGTGTGGGCCAGTAATACAATTCAGATATTTTCGCGAGAGTTTTTGTAACACCAAGGTGTGCAGCTATGGGATCATCGTGACATAATTTGAGCACCTCACTGCGGTTTGCAGTGGGCACGAGAAGTTTCCATTCAGGTATATTCGATATTTTATGTGGGGACGAAGATGCAAATTTATATAGTCTATTATTAGTTACACGGAAGGTAGGAAATTTGTCGGGGTTATCGGAAACTTTTTTAATCATATTGAGGTACCAGGTATCCAGAATTAAATTTGGAAGGTTAAGAGAAACGACATCATGAGATAAGGCATCAGGTACGATATTTAATTTGCCAGGCCTATGCCTAACGTCAAAAGTAAATTGAGATATACGCAAGTTCCATCTTGCCAAACGACCTGCGGGTTGTTTCAAGTTATTAAGCCACGTGAGGGCTGCACAATCAGTGATTACGGTAAAGTGTGTACCTTCGACATATCCTCTAAATTTCTCGATGCCAAAGATAACGCCCAATAATTCTCGTTCGGTAGCAGAGTATTTTTGTTCGGCAGAAGTTAAGGCACGACTCGCATAAGCGATTGGATGTTCTAAACCATTGTTTACCTGGAACAACATTGCGCCTAAACCAGTAAGTGAGGCATCGGTTTGTATAAAAAACTTTTCATCGAAATTTGGAGAGATTAAGATAGGTGCTGAAGTGATTAATGTTTTAATTTGTTCGAAAGCCTGTTGGGATTCTAAATTCCACTCGATAGTTTGGGATTTCTTTTTATTTTTAATTAAAGCGGTAATGGGTGCGGATATAGTTGAAAGATTGGGTAGAAAGATGCGATAATAGCTAATCATTCCGATTAAACGTTTGATTTCGGTAACGGTTTTAGGTGTTTTAAATTTAGTAATAGCATCAACTTTAGCAGGATCTGCTCGTAAGCCAGTCCCATCTATAATAAAACCAAGAAATGTGAGGGATGAACAACAAAATTGAGACTTTTCCCAGTTTATCTTAAAACCTGCTGCGCTTAAACGTTCTGCAACTTCATCTAATGTGGCGATATGTTCATCGAAAGAACTTGAGATAACTAAGATATCATCTAAAAATACAAAGGCACGTTCCTGGTGTAAGATAGGACCTAACGTTTGATCCATAGTACGTTGTAAAGTTTGTGGAGCGTTACAGAGACCAAATGGCAAAAAATTATATTCGAAAAGACCCCGGCCTGGAACACAAAAAGCAGTTTTTTGACGAGAAGATAGGTCGAGAGGTATCTGATAAAAAGCTTGTCTAAGGTCGATAGATGAGATAAATTTTGCGTTACGAAGCCGGCTTAAAATAGAGTCTGTTCTAGGTAGAGGGTAAGCGTCAGAAACAGTCACGGAATTCAACTTCCTGCCGTCGAAACAGACACGCCATTCGTCATTCTTTTTCCGAACTAGTAATACGGGAGACGTCCAAGGTGAATTTGAGGGAGAGATAACACCAGATTCTAACATTTTGTCTATTTCAGCATGTAAATGCTTTTGTAATGCAGGCGATAAGGGATATTGACGTTGCTTAAAAGGGGGGGGGGCATCACCTGTAGAGATAACGTGTGTCGCAGTTGTAACACAACCAAGTTCGGAGGTATTAAGTTTGCGAAATTTGTCGATTGTAGCGTTAAGAGTTATATTTTGGGAATCAGTAAGAGAAATTTTGTTAGATATTCCTGTAGATGCACAAGAGTTCGTTTTAAGAGAGGTTTGCCATGAAAAATCCTGGAAATAAAGTGACAGATTAAAAAGTTTACAGAAATCAACACCTAGTAGAAAAGGATACGCTAATGCAGGCACAATCAAGAATAAAACGTTACGTTCAAGAGATTCTACTCGAATTTTTAACTTAAGGGAACCGGTTACATGTATTTGATTATCGTCAGCTAAATTTATGGAAGTTTTTTCGGGAATAATTTGAATTTTGATATTTTGTTGAGATAATTGATGTAAACCTTCGTTATTTATAAGGGAACATGAAGAACCTGTATCCAATAACGCAACTACATTTAAGGAACCAATTGAGATAGATAAGTGTGGACGATTATCGAAGGGTTTTTTTTAACAAGTTGTGAAACGGCAGCAGTCTTTTTATGGTAAAAGGAATTGACGGTTTGTAACCACTTAGACCACTCGGCTGGCGTAGTATAGCATAATTCCTCTAATAAAGGTAAAGCATTTTGTACATTAACGGTAGCGGTATTATTGTTAGATAAATTTAATGACGGTACAACGTTAGAAGTAGTTTTATGATTTGAATTTATTGAGGTCTGGGTCCGTTGAATGATTGGTGATGAGGGCGATTTTGGATCCTTGAGATATTCACACCCTGATTTGAAATATCTCGACGGGAGTTTCCCGATACATTAGGATTACAGTTGGTGCAGTTAGATTTGTAGATATTTGAACGACCACAACCATAACAAAAAATATTTCTAGGGTATGTGCAGACATTATAGTTATGTCCGCTTCGCTTACAGTTCCAACAGGTAAGTGAGTTATTAGTAACGGTAGAAGGAACGTTAAGGGTAGATACTTTATGGAAAGTTCGAACTTGGCAAGCTAAATCAGGTTCTAGAAGACCAGATAGTTTCTCGGGGGGTGGGCGATATTTGTTAATCCGTAACTTCACTTCCTGAAGAGAACGACATAGGTCTTTAAAGTGAGTTAACGAAGAGATTTGCTGTAATGCCAAACGTTCAGAGAAATAGGGGTTTAAATTTCTAAGTAACTGATCGATAATTTCGGATTCTGAAGGTTTTTTGTCGAGTCTGCTATATAAAGCTTCTAATGAGGTAATAAAAGAAACAACATTTTCGTCAGGACCTTGGGTCCGGTTACGTATTTCGTTCCAAAGGTCGTTAATATAGCCATAAGGTAGGAAGTCTCGTTTTAAACACGCAACTAACTCCTCCCAGGTAGAAATTTGGTCTCGTATGTTTCTGTACCATATTAACGCAGAGTTCGAAAACAAATCACCTGCTGAGACAAATAGGTCCTGGTCGGTACACCCGCGAGAGATTTTGAAATCATTAATACGGTCAAGAAAAGACGATAAAGTGACCTGCGAATCGAACCCTTCGAAAGTGAGACCCCATTTGTATACAGGTATAGATTTTCCTAACGGTTTAGGTTGGGCAAGTACAAGATTTGAAAAGGGTAACGATATATCTACGTCTGCATTAGGATTAAGTCTTTCAAGAATAATTCCTTCAAGTAATAATACTTCGGACAACAAACTTTGTTTAGCTTGAGTCGCTTGGGCATCGTCATATAAAGATAATAATTCGACACGTTGTTTGACGTGCGTTATTCTCGAAGCCAATCTCCCTAACTCGATATCACTAACGCCAGGATCTGTTCTATTTATTATACCCGATATGTCATCTAAAGACAATTTAATTTCCGATACGTTAATAGGCCAATCGCCAACGGGTTTCTTTAAGATAGCAACGCCTTTCGTTTCCTGAGCTAAAATGGCCCTGAGCTGAGATCTTCTATCGTTTTGGTTACTAGCTGCAATAATATTCCTACACTCAAGCTCGTAAATTAGTTCCAGCGATTTTAAATGAGAAACATTCATCGTGAATAGAATATTTGACACACGATATATATAAAATATGCGATATTGACGCAGATCAGAAATTAAAAAAGCGTTACAGCTACTTTAAGTTAGTTCGATACGGTATTTAACAGTGAAAACTTGTTAGGAACGTCACCGGTAAAGAATAATATGCAAATGTTAACACGTTAATTAATCAAACACTAAAGAAACACATTTAAAACTATATGCGAACAAGGTTAGTATTTAACAGAGGATATCTCCTTGATAAGTTACAAAAAAAAAACCTCCAAAATAGAGAAACACATAGGTAAGTTATTATTTTAACAGATAACACGAGGCTATTAATGTAGCATCTTCAAAAGATATTCTAGAGGTCAAATCGTCACGTTAAACGTTTTTTTTTAAACATAAGGTTTCTTTAAAAAGCGAGTTTGAATATTAGTTAACAAGTGATTGATTAAAACACTTTTTTTTTATAAGCAAACTAGAGAATTTTAGATACAGTTTTTTATTACTAGAGCAAGGGTTATATTTTAACTGATATAAGGTAAATAATTATTATAATAAACGGTATTTAAGACGTGCAATTACTTAAAATATTTATTTATTGTACTTACTTGAAAAAAGTGAGGTTAGTATACATCCTTGTAAAAATTTGAAGTTTTATATAGACACTAACACACATTTTTAGAGAACTGACACATATTTCAGACAACTGTAGTTATGAACTTCATTTTAAAATTACAATAAGGTAAATAAATTAGCATTTTTTGATAAAAGGTATATATCACAATAACAAAGTGACGGTTTTTTCAATTACCAACGCTATCTGTCAATTCCGGAGAATTTCTGGGGAATTTTCGCAAGTTACCAACTGAAATTAAAAATGCACAGATATCTTAGTGAGCATAGATAACAAAGTTTATTAATATAATTTAGATGAAAAAGCTTGTTTAAACATTAATTTATTCATTCCATAGGTACATAGGAATCATACCACCTAAAAACAACGCGCTAGGCAGCCAAATTCTTACGGGCCACGGCGGTTATATTTACCAAGTTTGATAAATACAACACCGGAAGCGAGGTGTAATAGACACTATCAACAGTTGGCAGCACTAATTCTTATACAGATTTGGGGCGCGGTCAACTACTATTGATGTCATCAATATTACGCCATACTACGTAAATTTACTAAATTTTCATCACAAAGAATAAGGCACACAAAATAAGTAAAGGATTACTTACATAAGGAATCCGGTATCCGGCGGGATTGCGTTACAGTTGGCTTCTCTGAAGTCCATCGGGGCTCCTTCCGGAGGAATTAGAGATGATACGTCGACGCTCTCAAATGCGTACGAATCAGCTCCGGCTAGCTAAGGTAGACATGAGTCTTCACCCTCAGGCGTGGAGATCGGTGCGCCTAGGTGGCGGCAGAATTGTTACCTATGCAGGGATTGACGGAAAAATGGTAAAGGAGCGACAAACAAAAGATAATCAAGCAAAGGAAATCTACATAGGTACAGCTACGATACGTTACCAAAAAAGAAACGAGCACTCAACTCGACGATACCCGGTAAAAAGCCACGTTCTCCCGATAGAACCGGAAAACTCTCCCACCCCTTGTTTAGTATTCCCATACCCCTCTAGGGATAAGCAAGCTCACTACTCTGACGTACGGAAGTACCGCCTTAGTCCATTTAAAATTCCCGCGACCGCGTATTTGAAAATATGCCGCGAAACTTCCGTACACCAAAAACTAACCTAAAACAATGTTTAAGTGGCAATGGCACGTAGCAAATGATGCATAATCCATCTTTTATAAAAAACTAAATTTATAAATCCACCACGAAAATTTTAATTTTAGAGCTCTAAACAAGAACTAAAAACTGATAAGTACATTTGTACAGTTGTGCTATTAATACAAGGTGCTATCAGAAAGTTGCCGGACTATTTCTAATAATTTTTTTGTTTGCTTATGCAACCAATGGTTTCCATTGCTCTCAAAAAATTTCCCTGGAAATTGATATAGCGCATCCAGCGTTTGTTCCATGCTTGAAACGCCTAAGCTGCCAAGTACTTCCTGTATTTTGTTCTGAATGTCTTCTACTATGTCAAAATTGTGACCTTTTATGTGAATTTTCAGCTTCGGGAATAGAGAAAGAAGGGTGCTAAATCTAGTAATATGAAGGGTGTGCAATGGTGGTCATATTGTTTTTGACTTAAACTGTTGTTTTCATTAAAGTTTGAGCAGGTGTAGTGTCGTAATGCAACAGCCCGTTTTGGTCTTTCAACAATTTGGGCCAAAATGTGTAGACAAATGATTGATTTTTTTGACAATAGTATTCGGGAATGAGTTGTTGAACTTATTCAACATTTTCATTCGCTTTGCTCATGGAAAGTTGTCTTGAGTGATGATTATCTTCAAGTGAAGTTCTGCATGTCCTAAGACGAGCACACCACTCAGAAACAGGGCTTCTTCAAAAGCTTCCCGGAGCATTGACAAATCTTCAGTTTAAAATAAAAATTGATGCAAGGTCGTTACTTCAATTTATCAGTAATTATAAAATTAACAAATGAACATTAACATGCAGTTACAAAACACAACATGTAAATCGAACAAGACCTCTCAATGGAGCGCAACTTGCCACGCTGAATCATTAGATATTACGTCCACTTTCGCTTGTTACTTCGGTTTGCACAGTCTCACATTCAACAGTCATGCCAAGTACTGTCTAGGAACATTCTGATAGCACGTCGTATAAGGTACCTCATGGAAATGAATTTAAACATTGTAAGACTCATCATTGCTCGCACCATTTCAAATTTAATTCTTGCACTTAGAAAGTAACCACTGCGGTCACATTGCACCTATAAGGCACCACTAGGTAAAAAATAAAATATGTAATCTGTTAATGTCTGTAAAAAAACTCAAAATTATACATTTATACCTTACACTTCCATACATACCTATTTATCCTACTTAATTTCAATTTAGTAACGTAAGTTTATTTTTTAAGTTGTTAGAAGCTTCAAATTATTTTTGCTTCTGTGATTATTTCTTTTTCTAATATTAAACAATATATGTATAAATAAAAAATCTCTGCTTACTTTATTTTAATGTATGAATAACTGTTTAAAGGCTTCACATTCTATGTGTATCCCAACTCATCCGTCAGAGGTTGCTAAATTATGGAGTGGCACATGGGCAGATTTTGACCTCGCTGCAGCGCTGACTTTATATATATTGCTGTGATGCTTTTTATTGGAAGGGTTCCAAAATTCGTGCCCCACACTTTGGGCGTTATAATACTGTGAGGTTTACCTGTAAATCGCCCTCGGCTGCTCTACACTTCTTTTCTACTAGCTAAAATTTCTTAAAATTAACACAGACACCTACTTGTTAAATCTAAAAACTCTTGCTCAATATCACCATGCTGAAACCTAAATAGAAATTTACACCCTACAATCACACTCAAAAATAACTCAATTACCAAAATATATCACACTCTATTAATGTGAGATCAATATTACATTTTCCAAAAAATATCATTTCTTTATGTACACTCGTATTGTCACCAATTTCATAGTAATAATAATAATTCAGATCGATAACCCTTTTAAACACACATTTTTAATTAAAGCAAGAGGGCGTTCCTCATACCTTACGTTAACCCTTTGTCTTATCATGAGCTCATAGTAAAACTCTATAAATGTGCATACAACTTTACTGCACTACCAAATATCAAATCAGCCCTCTATACCTCTTTACAACATCGCATAGTTATCTGTAAATTAATTATTCTTGATTTTCAAAATAAATTGCAATTTCATTTTAGTCTCATAAATTTCAGTTCATAAAATGTATAACAGTAGAAAACACACCAAAACACAAATTAAAATAATCACAAAAACCATGGAAAATATTCACTTCTCAATGTTCTATATAATGGCCTACCTGGTAGCTATCTTCTGAATGTTGTCCACCAGCTAGCCCTTGGAGATGCCGTCCAGTAGGTCCTCAGTCCATCAAATAGCTCTCCGGCCGAATCACCATGTCTGCCACTACTCCAAACTATCTCTCCATAAACAATATATAACCATAAACGTCCAATCTCCGAAATTTTACTCCTCTTATTCCAAATTAAATTTAATACCCAAAAATCGCTGCTTTCATCATCCAAATAATTTTAATCTTTACTAATTTCGTGCATTCCAACACTACAATAACAATTTGTTTATACCTACATACAAGATTAACTTTCACTTAAATAGTTGTTAAATAACTTTTCATCAAACTGTACTAATTCACTTGAAAGTAACTATGTGTTGCGAATGACTGATGAAATTAAAGAGAGTGAGACCCCCGTTTGAAAATGGTTAAATAACCAAGAATTCACCCTCTTTGTTTCTAAATCGCACGTACAATTTGTACCCGTTTCTACAATTCTTAAAATTGTTTGTTAAACACCTCGTATTTCAGTAGAAAATCTCTAACGGATTTCGGTTCCGCGTAAATTTCAATAACAAAACAAATATTTGGTAAAACCTCTCTAACTGTCAACTGCCACTTTGATTCCACGAAAATTGGCCTCAATGGTTCAGTTTATTCCCACTACTTCCACGCCTTAAACTAGAACAAAACATGTTTCATCTCACTTGTACCTACAACTTCCTTTCACGTATATGCCTCCACCAGCTAAATATGTGCCCTTCTTAATCTAAACCTGTCGCATGTATATCTATATTCTCCAATCACCTTGCTTGGCTCCTTATAAAATTTCTTGAAATTATTGATTTTCTTCCCCCGCTAAACTAAATGTGTTCATGTCTCCCTACAATTTTAGCTCCAGAACTAAAATCGATATTTTAACAAACATACTGCGTCTTTGTCAGATTTATGTGGTTTTGCTTTGTCCCTGTCGCGAATTGACTACGTCAATTCCAACGGTCGCCTGTTTTCCTGTAACCTATTAAAGCTTGTTTGTATCAATGTTATCTAGAAATATATATCCTCTTGTTATTTTGCTCCATTTCTAAATGTTTGGGTTTTTACCTTTGAAAAATAAGACTGCTATTTTAACACATATTCAAGGCTTTTATATCCCCTTATAATACTTAACTATAAATTAAATATGCTATACTTTTACCCCATTATTATTAATTCTTATGCCCTATATTTAAATAAATACTATATTACATCATTCCTAGCTAAATATGACTCAACTAAATTAACCCTACATTATTATATATTACCTAAGCTCTAAAATAATTGTTTAAAATATCCTAATTCCCTAAATGACTAAGTTGATTTTCTAATGACCTATGATTCTAACTTCTAGCTTAACCTATGCCCTTATGTATTCACAATAAACCCTTAATTACACGATATATATATATATATATATATATATATATATATATATATTGAAACGTTCTAATTCTCCGAAACCCAAACATTTTATAAAATTATAAATAAGCTACAATAATTTTTGTATCTACCTTCAATAGCGATATTATTCTAATCGATTAAAAATCTTTTATATAAGAAAATCAATGAAGCCTAATACATTTAGTCAGTATTTTAATATTCGTTTACGTATATAAGAAACGCATCTAACAAAATTGAAATAAGTAAATTTACGTAGTTGAAGATCGAGCATAATTATGTTGTATCCTTTGTTTACGTCCAAATCATGCGCAGAGCTACGAGTTCTACAACAGGCTACTACGACTCCTTCCGGACATTTGCTGATAGAACTTCGTACAGTAAAGATTTGGAAAGTTTTAAATGTCGGCGATCTTCACGTCGCAATTCATTCTCATTAGCCTTTCAACACGTGCCTTGGTCTGGTCGATTCAACAGTGGTTCGTATTGTTAAATTTAGAGATCTAAACATTTATTCATTTTTACTTTTCCAGCGCAACAAGGATAAAACCAAAGATATAACAAAGATCAACAAAAATAAAATAGAAAAAACAAAAAGTTTAGCAACAAATTTAGATAATTTAACAACTACTTTTGAATTTAAATTAACAAAAAAAACTTAAAGAGTTTTGGATTTGCTTCGTGTAAAATTGCCATAACCACGTAAATGTGATGGTTGAGTTCGTTGAGTATTAAGTTGAAGATGCAACATCTAACCTTAGAACAACCTTGTACGAACCCCAATCAAAGAACGCTATGGTTTTAAACTACGCCCCTCGATATACTGTGTTATATCTATCTCACTCCAGCATACGTGCTAAATCCACTATCTTTCTTATACCGTGTTTTCAATATCTGTGGTATAACTAACATCTGCTACTCACTCCACTCAACCTTGTATTCCCTCACCTAAGCCAACAAACGCTAACGTTAAAACTACACCTATCTCACTTATACACCTGCTATAAAATAACCCCTCCTTGTTTCTTGTTTGCAAGTTTCATTCGTAACGGACCTCAGCTGCCGCTAACTCACACTATTTCTTAAGTTTTGTCGTTTTAAGAGGCTATTAATCTCTCTAATTGACGTCGGGACCAACAACTACCTGGAATTTCTGTTGTTTGTGCAATTTTATCGCTCCTCATACCAAGAAACATGCGACGGTTACATCGTTTATAACTTAATGATACCAAGAAAGTTTTTTCAAAACATTTTTAAAGCTTTATTTGATATAATATAACTGCCACTTGTAAACTAAACGGTTTTAAATCTTAAAACTGAAGCTAAAAATATTTCAGAAACTACACTTATTAAATACGAGGGTTAAATTATGTTTATGGTATGACCTTTTAAATGCTATGCTACACACAATTGTGAAAATTAAATTTGAGTATTGTGAAATTTTTCAGTAAAATTATTAATTTCTAAACCAAATGATTTTGAAAAACGTTTCAAAGTTGTTTGTTGTTCTTTCACATGCTGAATCACGAAATAAATTACAACATGAATAAATAATGCCCCTTTAACCCCCAAATATCACAGTAATATATATATATATATATATATATATATATAGTCCATTCAAAATAACTTTAGGATGACGTCAAATATAGAATAAAGTGTGGGTAACTGTCTGCACATGAATACCTAGAATTACACTTGAAGAATATTGTCATTTAAAACAATAAAAGTTGGTAGTTTTGCACAGTGTTGCCGCCAATTTCTTTTGCAAATCCAAGCATTTGTCATTCGACATCTTGTCATATTGTTGTCTTGCTGGTTCTTGTTTATTTTTGGTTTTATCGTTTATGTTCTTGGATATTTTATAAAACAGTTTTTTTCAGAACTAAAATATATTATTTGAATTGTGAATACATAAAATATATATATTTATATTAAGATTTCACAATGTCTAAACCGTTAGATGTGCGTGCTCAAGAAATGGTAGTTTCACTAATAGACTATTTTAAAAAAGAACGTGATAATAATGGGCCTCTTCTACCACGCACTTTTGTAAGAGACGTAAGCAATTTCTGTATTTATGTGTTTGATTCCAATCAAATAATTTCAAATTTGATGAAATTAAGTTAACTAAACGGTTTCATTAACAGTTGTTTGTTTTAGCGAGTCGCATCAGCATTAAATATTAGTATAGGCACTGTAAACAGCATTGGAAGTAGGTTCAATAAGGATGAAGTGCTAACAGGCCCAAATAATACGTCCACGCAAGAAACCAGGTTGGCTTGTTTGAGTTGATTTAGAATGTTTGGTCACTAAAGGAGGTCAAATAAGAAGCGAACTTTATCAAGATCTCTAGTACGTATTTTAACTATGACGACTTGGCCGTGGTTATAACGTAGTAGATCGATTGCTCTATACGGTAACATTTTTCGATACCATGCTGGTTTGGTGATAGAAGTGACTGTTGGTCTATGTAGAATTCGAGTTTTGAAAGGATGCTTGTTTCAAAAAGCTTGCCTAAGGTGGCAAGTAGGGCAGTTGGACGGTAGGATTTGGGATTGTCGGGTGGGTTGTTGGGTTTTAAAATGAACGTGATGAACGACTCAATTTTTAGGCAGTTGAGGGTGTACCGGATGTTAGGCATTCCTTGTACAGGATGAGGACGGATTTTTTATGATTAACCAGAATTTTTGTAAAATAACGTCGTTTGCTTGCTTTGCTGCTGGGGCTTGTACAAGTTTAATTAAATTATTAAGAAATCTAAGATAGCTAAGTTTATATCAGTGACTGAGTCGTTTACAGTGGGTTTGAGACAGTTATCAGTATTAGATATATGGTACCTCCTGGGTGGATATACATGAGAAGGTTTTAGGATATTTATGAGATGCTGAAGTTTTTCAAGATGCCACTACTTTTGTCAGTATTTTCATTTAACCACAGGGTCGATTTTGCGTTCGTATCGACGCATACCAAAATATGTTTGCTGCCCATCTTCGTAGTAGTGTGGTCCAACTGGTGTAGTGAAACGTTTATGTTGATTCGATATTGAAAATAGGCGGAGACACGAAAGATGGTACCTGCTTACCAATAGACTTCTACGACTATTATCTGAGGAGTGGATAATAAGGCGATTTGTGTGGCGTCTATTGTTGGGGATTGGAGATTTTGTTGTGAATTAGATATGATTCTTAAATAAGGAGGATTGATAGATTGTTTTCTTTGATGCAGTGTGTGAATTCTAAATTGCGCAGCGGAAATGTTGTGGATTAATTTGTAGGGTACGAATTTTGAGAAGTTGATGGGGTGGGATTGGCGAATATCTTTGGATAGGTTGTTTAATATACATAATCAGCACGTATTTCGTTATTTCTAACGTTTGTTTATAGACAGGGCAATTAATGCTGATAAAATATAGTCGTAACAACGCTTAATGCGGTAGCAGTTTGTGCAGGATGGAGTGCCTGGAGATAGTTTCGGTCAGTTGTGGATAATGTGTTGTCCGGTGCAGCAGCCACAGTTTGTTTCATGCCGGCAGACTTTAGCAGAGTGACCAAACCGTTGACAATTATAGCATCCAATTACGGCAACCAATATCCCTGATCTTACTGACTTGAAACCAACGAATACATGGACCTTGCTACGTGTTTATAAAATAACTACGTGGATTATCAATACCTCTTAGAACGGTAAAAATTCCCATCATTACCATGACATAACTACACTCTCTACCTAACTATACTCATCTCAAGCGTGTTTTTTAGCCCTAATATACCTGTAAAATTTGATATTAAATGTACCCTATAAAACTAATAAAAAATTGGCCCAATGTTCTTAATGAAAAATTAATATTTAATGACAAATTAATTTTAAATAATTAATAAAAATATCTGAAAAAAAATCATGTAAGGGGCCATATGCATGCATGCGGTTTACATCTAAGTTAAGTAAAATCTGTTACCAAAACTTGAATCTTAAACATTTTCTTAACTCTTTTTTCCCTAGTGATTACTACACCAAAAACTATTAGTGGCTTGAGAACGCACTGTTAGCTGTTGCTGTGAAGATGGTGATTGTAGTGGTTAATTCTACTTTCCAGAGGATCCAGACTGTTTTTCGTAAAAGTATGGGCTGCGAAATTTGCTACCCTGAGCTTCTCCAACAAGACTGCTATACCATTCTTCAACCACAAGCGATTCAGACCAACCATTAAATTCCAAAAGTACAAATACCAATTAAATAGAACGCATACAAAACAAACTACCAGGAAACCAGGAAGAGTACCTAAAGTACAAAGCTTTAATGAATAACCAATAAAACGTGTTTTAAATACTCCCAAGCTTCTCTTGTAAAAATGACATCGTGGTGAACTATAAAAATTCGGTATTACGCCGGTAACTCGAAATACTCGTAAAATCAAGATTATAAGTCATCAACTATTCAAATCCCGAACTCTTACGGTCGGATCTATTACATTTCAGTTAATATTAGATTTCAATTTAAAATGACTTGAAAATTATATCCTTTATAAAATTATAATTCATTTTGCAAAATCCGGTGCCACTACTGTTTGCAAGTTTTAGAAATTTACCTTTATCTAAAATGCTCACCTGCATCACAAATTACCAAATAATAGTTATTAACAAAGTAACTAACAAATACTATACCCTCACAATATTGTAGAAACATAAACAATCATAATTTTTATAGTATGTACTTTAAATTTCCCAACTATAAAGAAAATAACTGCATTAATTTAAATACTAGAGGAACACAACTAATCAATGAATGCTTCTACTGAAATATAAATAATAAGTCAAAACAAAATTAATATTTTTATAACCTTAAATCACACTTGTAAGTATTCTAATTTGAAATGAATTGAAAATCATTAATAAACCACAGTGACAGACATGCAAAATGGGGCTGTCTCATACCCCCTATTCTTACAAAAGAAAACTTTGAAAAAATTTGCGCCAACAACCACAACACAGAAGTTTATCTAAACAATTGTGAAAAAATCGAATTCATAAAAATTGCAAATGCACAAATTTATTGGTATGTGTCGCAGATTATAATGATTATTATTATGTCATGAGCTTCTTTAAGCTTTCCTTTTACAATTTTTCTAATCTTTTTTAATTTTTTTCCTCTCTCCCCAGTACCGTTATCATTTATTAGTTCTGTACTATCTACTAAAACTTGTTTGTCATCATCTTGTTTATAATATTTGCCATTTAGTATCATATCCGTTCTAAAATTAAATAAAATAAGGATGTATTATGTGTAAGTCTCTGATTATGCTGTTCTCATTGCACAACCTAGTTATTTGTTTCTACTTTCCTAAATCTATCACATTATACTTTACATTTTTCTTTTTTCAATTAAATAAAGTCAAAAATCTACTTTCCCAAACACGACTCCATTACTGTGGTAACTGAATATCCTTTCACAAACTATCCTGTTTACCTGGTTCTTGAATAAACCAGGTTAGAAAGCGGAGCTGTGAGGGTGGAAAAATTCGGGATGAAACGACGGTACCAACTGGCCATGCCAATCAGTTGACGGACTCTGGTAACAGTGGAGGGAGGAGGGATTTTAAGGATTGCTATCCCTGTTAACGATGTAACCAAGATAACGAAGCTCAGGAAGGCAGAAATGACACTTGTCTTGACGAAGAGTAAGGCCAGCATGTAAGAGACAAGAAAGGACTAGGTCAAGAATTCGGAGGTGTTCTTCGAATGAAGGAGTGGCAAGGTAGGCGAGTTAAGGTTCGGGCCTTGGGAGCTGCCTTTTTAAAAACCAGTTCCAAAACTTCTTAACAAATTTATTTATTAATACAGAATTTACTTATGGAATTTTGACAAGTTAATTAATATTACTCTAAATCGAAATTGAACTAGTTAAATTGTACTATCTTACACTCCCACCGTGGTTATATTAAAAAAGTTCTATAAATACAACACCGGAAGCGTGGTTTAATAGACACTATCGGTGGTTGGCAGCGCTAATCTTATACAGATTTGGGCGCGGTCATCTACCAATGATGTTTTCAATATTGCGCAATACTACGTAAATTTACATAATTTTTAACACAAAGATAAAACAAACAATATAAATTTTGAAGTACTCACATTATAGGTCCAAGTTCCCGCGAAGTTGCGCCCGGGTAAGCCCCTAACCAAGTCCAATCAGGGCTCCTCCCGGAGGGAATAGAGATGATACGCCGAAGCTCTCAAAAGCGTTCGGATCAGCTCCGGCCAGCTACGACAGTCATGAGGTCTTCTTCCAGAGTCGTGGAGATCGGTGCGCCTAGGTGGCGGCAGATGTCTTACTTATGTAGGGATCGGATTAGGAACAAGGTAAAGGTCGACAAACAAAAGGTAATTAGCAAAGGAAATCTACATAGGTAACCCTAACGATACGTTACCAGAAAAACACGAGCACTTCACTCAAAGGTATTGGCAAAAAAGCCACGTTATAGCGAGAGAACCGGAAAACTCTCCCACTCCTTGTCTTTTTCCCATTGGCGCGAAGTTATTCATCTACCCCTCTAGTGTTGTGCGATCTGCGCAAACTCACTACTATGACGTACGGAAGCACACGCCTAGTCTATTTAAAATTCCCGCGCACTGCGTATTTGAAATTATGCCGCGAAACTTCCGTGTATTAAAACTAAACTACTAACAATGTTTAAGTGACCCTTGGCACG
The DNA here is from genome assembly GCA_036346225.1 of Platerodrilus igneus. NCBI lineage: Eukaryota > Metazoa > Arthropoda > Insecta > Coleoptera > Lycidae > Platerodrilus > Platerodrilus igneus. Next base: position 1,285,393 of record JARFIW010001319.1, read on the forward strand.
TAACAACTATTGTGAGTAGCCTAAGCAACTGCAGTGTTAAAGCTGAATACTTTGACTGACTCACTTGAGTAGCTTGAACAACTAAGTATGGAGTTTGAAGACTGACTGCCGGGTCCTTGAGCTCCCGGGCTTTTTATAATGTTCCTATTTCCTCACATGGCTGTGGGAACTTGCAGATCTCATGTCTGCTTATTCTTAATACTATTCATAAATACAATGTTGTGATCTTAATTTCTAAGTAATCACGGTACCTGAACGTCTGTGACCTGACATCTGCAGTGTCACTATCGTCTGCGATCCAAGTAGCGCATCCATTCTCATGAACGTTAATAAACTTTATAAATTGTCCTTGTATTTACAATGTTGCACTTCATTTGGCATATTCTTAACGCTTTTTAATAATTCCTAATTCTTCTATTTCTTTATACATATCTCAATTGGGGGTTACATAACTGGTGAAGCAGAATGGTTCCAGGTCAGAACCGATGACCTGATCAATAAGACGTTGAAAGGTGGCAGGAGCATTATGGAGGCCGAAGGGCATACGACAGAATTGAAATAAACCTTGATGAGTGACGGTGAAGGCAGTGATGGGTTTGGATTTGGGGGATAGGGAGATTTGCCAATAGGCGGAACGCATATCTAGTGAGTAGAGATAACGAACATCACGGAGCCGGTCTTGAATGGTAGAAATGTACGGAAGAGGGCATTTGTCTTTTTGGGTGACTTGGTTGACCTTCCAAAAATCAATGCAGAACCGATAGGAATCGTCTCTCTTCTTAACTAGGACAATGTGGCTAGACCATGTACTAGTAGAAGGTTGAACGACCTCTAAGCGGAGCATTTCATCGACTTCCGAATGGGCAATCTCAAAGAGTGGAGGGGAAAGAGGATAATAATGTTGTTTGATGGGCTCGGCTGACGTGCGGATTTGGTGCTGTACTAAGGAAGTACAGCCGAGACCAAGAGGTTGTTTGGAAAAGGAGGAAGTGATTAAGGAGTCAAGTCGAAGTTGTTGTTTGGGATCGAGATCGGAAATAATGTGGGTAGGAGAGGAGATAATGATGACCAAGGAGGGAGGAGCAAAAGTCCATTGACCATCCAGAAGACCAGGTACACATTGCATAGACTGCCAGAAGTCAATGCCGAGTATAAGTAGGCGGGAGACATCGGGAATAACCAGTATATCAAGGGTAATTACGGAATCTGGGAGAGGGATGGGAAGGTAGACGAAACCTAGGATGAAACATTTTGAGTTGTTGGCCAGGCTGCAGAAAGATGAAGAATACTTATGCAGAGGAAGATTCAAAGGACGTAGTCGGTGCCAACCAGGACCACCAATGATCGTACGAGTGGCTCCTGAATCTAACAACCCAGTAAAGGGAATCCTAAAGATCTGGACAGATAAATATGAGCGTTGGTCGCCCTCGACACTAGTGCACAGATAATTTAGCACCGAACGAGATTGGTCCTCGAGACCAGAAAAAGAGATATTCGAGGACAAAGGAAGAATATGGCCTTCGCCTCGGCCTAAGAACCCTATCGTCGGTTTACCGATGCCGTATATGTTGGGCAATTAGGTCGGGTAACGCCCTTTACCACAACCATAACAATGTCGTACTTGCGGACTAGGACAACGAGTAGAAACATGCCCAGGTTGGTCACAATTAAAGCAGGTGATCTAACGAATAGGAGTAGGCGTAGGGACAGGAGCAGACGATACGGCAACAGAAACGTTATGTTGAATCGGAGGTGTAGGACGGGCCTTGATAGGTCGATCAGGATGACTGAGTGTATGTGTGGAAAGCAAAGCGGGTGCAAAGGCAAAATCTGGTTCCACGTATGAGTTTTTGTCCTGGCTAGGGGGTACGTAGTTTGCAATGCGAAATTTTCTGCGTTTTAACTGTAAGCACTCAGTTTCCAACTCTTGTAGAGATCGAACCGGAGGTAATCGAATGAGATAGAAGGGAGATAAATTTCGGGAAACAACATCTAATTGTATATCATCCGCTATACTTCCGTGACGACGGAACATGGCAGCCATACAAGCTAGGTGTAGTAGAACTAACTATCTACTGACACAGTAGCGCACTAAATTTATGTTAATTTAGTGACCCCTCAAAGGCAGGGTTTTTGGGTTGCATTTCCATCACTGGTTCAACTTTAGTTTATTATTATTTCATAAGAGCATTAATTAAACAACAATTTATTTCTCACTTGACTTTGACATATTTCAACTAACATGAATACACAGCACACTGCTTTACATTGATTAAATATGGGTCTAAAGTATTAATGCTTGGGTAAACCATAATATCCCTAATGAGCAATTTGGTAGATGAACAGATGGCTAGTTGTATTTTACAACAAACTCCCCACCCGTTGAAGGGCTGGCTTCAATAACAATATAACTTAATAACAATAACAAAGTAAACAGAGCAATTACTTACTATAATACAAACAAAACCCTTTGTTTTACCTACTGTAAGTACTTGTATATGGATTTTATTCACTTTCAGGTACTAAACATAGTTTGCGTATGGACCTAGTAAAAGCTCCATCCCTAGTTTGCACTTTGACAACACGTACTCTATTATCTTGGCCAGGAAACACATCAACCACTCTTGCTAAAGGCCAATGTAAGGGAGGATTGTTATCGTCTTTTACTAAAACTATGTCATTAATTTTAAAATTTAGGAACGGCAACGTCCATTTAGGTCTGTGTTGTAATCTATTTAAGTAGTCAACCCTCCACCTTTTCCAAAATAGTTGTTGTATCTGGCTGCATCTTTGCCAGAAAGATAATCTATTTTCTGGAATGGAAGTAACGTTAGGTTCGGGAAATGAGGTGAGGGGGCGACCTATCAGGAAATGCCCTGGAGTAAGAGGGGTAAAATCAGTGGGGTTGCTACTCATAGCGCAGAGCGGTCGCGAGTTTAGTACCGCTTCTATTTGAGAAAGGATTGTGCTGATTTCCTCAAATGTGAAATTAGCGGTTCCAACAAGTCTCACAAGGTGATATTTGGCGCTTTTGACAGCAGCTTCCCATATACCACCATGGTGGGGTGAATACGGAGGAATAAACTTCCATCGAATTTCTGCTGAGGATAAGAAATCGAGTATGGATCTCATTGTATTTTGACGTTTGAGAAACTCATGGAGTTCCTTTAGTTGGTTTGAGGCGCCTAGAAAGTTGGTTGCGTTGTCACTGAATATTATTTTCGGATTTCCTTTTCTACCGATAAATCGCTTTAACGTAAAGAGAAATGCATCTGTACTAAGGCTTGTAATGAGTTCGATGTGAACTGCGTGGGTTACCATACACACAAATATGGCAATGTAACCTTTCACACTAAGTGCTTTACGGAGATTGGAGGTTTTTATGAGAAAAGGTCCTACAAAATTCACTCCAACATTAGTAAAGGGAGACGTTGGCAAAAGCCTTTCCTTAGGGAGTTCAGCCATTAAGTGGGATGCGGTTTGTGCATTATACCGAAAGCAAGTGGGACATTCACGAATAATCCTCTTTATTTCCTTCAACCCGTTTAAGGCCAATATTTAAGACGAACATTGGACAGCGTTGTTTGTGGTCCAGCATGGCACAACCTAATGTGTTCTCGCTGAAGTAGTAGCTTAACAATTTTGTGCCTAGCTGGAAGAAGAAGCGGGTACTTTTGGTCAAAAGGTACGTTAGCGTTTTTAAGTCGTCCTCCAACACGTAGCATTTGTTTATCGTCTAGAAATGGATTGAGAGCTAAAAGAGTTTTATTTAGTACACTTTTGTTTTCCTTAAGATCAGAAATTTCTTTTACAAATGAGCCAAGTTGACAAAGTTGAATAATACTGAGTTCAGCCAATTGAAGTTCTATAGCTGCAAGAGGTCCTGTAAATTTTGGCGAGATTCGAGAGTTATGTGCAAATCTAAAACAAACTGCTATAGTGCGTTGGAGCTTTGAAAAGTTTGAAAACCTTTGAACGCGTGAATCAAGGAATTATGAGGGATTTTTGTGAGTGTGGTGGATGACAATCTTTTCTTCAGGTATATTTTGGAGGTTGTTTTTTGAATTGTATTGAAATAAATCTAGTTCGGGGTTTGATAGAAATGGCGGGCCGTGCCACCAAAGGTTTGCTGATGCCAGGTTTTCTGGTGACATTCCTCTGGAGAGAATGTCCGCAGGATTTTCTTTGGATTTAATGTACCTCCAGCTACAAAGAGACAGATCTTCAAATATTTCTAAGACTTGAGCAACTCTGTTTGCAACAAAGGTAGCCCATCGGGAAGGGGGCGATCTTAACCATGCAAGTACTATTTCCGAATCACACCACAAGTTTATAGATTCAACTTTCATGTTGGTACTTTTTAAACTGTCCACCATTCTTTTTGTTAATCTAGCACAAAGAAGAGCGCCCATTAGTTCTAATTTTGGGAGAGTCAATTGTTTCAATGGGGCTACTCTACTTTTAGAAGTGAGAAGGGTACACGATGTGTCATGAGTATTATAGACAACGCGCAAGTATGTAATTATAATATTTAGCTACTGCGTGAGGGTATCCAATTAACAATAAATAATAAATGGGAAGGACCTCTAACACTATAGTACCCTCACGTTTCGGGACATTGCCTCGCAGCTGCTGCAGTCGGTGAGAAGGGGAGGTTCATTAAACAACAACACACCAAGACAAAATTCCAATTGTTTTATTAAACGGGCTACTAACTAACTTAACCTAATTACATAAGTAGATAAATAAGGCCGGTCCTAATTCAAAACGCGACAGACGTATTTTCCATGTGTAAAATACGTCTGTCACGTTTTGAATTAGGATCGGCCCTATATAATTTCAATGTAAAATAGTTGTGAAAACATTTCAATGTAAAATAGTTGTGAAAACATGAATTCTTATATACTTTCAATGTAAAATACTTGTGGGCGCGTTTTGAATTAGGATCGGCTTTATATTACTTTCAATGAAACACACACGTATATTGAAAAAAATGTAAGTGCAGAGAAGAATGTGTGTAGCTGTTTTGAATTCGGTTTTCTAGCGAGAAGTTACACGTGCACCGTTTTGAATTAGGATCGGCGTTATATACTTTTAATGTAAAATGTGAAAACCTGAATTCTTTTCAAATGTAAAATTCTTGTGGGCACGTTTTGAATTAGGATCGGCTTTATATTACTTTCAATGTAACACACGTATGTTGAAAAATGTAAGTGCAGAGAAAATGTGTGTAGATGTTTTGAATTTGGTTTTCTAGCGAGACAGTATGACAGATGCAAAAAAATATCGCATTCAAGTCAATTGTGTTTTAATTAAAGTGGATTCTGATTTATGTTTAGAGGCTGCAAATACACATGGGCCGGTTTTAATTCAAAATGAGTTCACTCTTGTGATAGGTTGAAAAGTGGGTTGGCAAAGTACGCAGATGGTGGTAATCTGCTATATAAGGAGATTGCTCTAATATTAATTTAATTAGTCAAAGAAAAGCAATATGGATTTTAATACTCTTAATAAAACCACATATCGCAAACCCTATGTAAATTCAAAAGATCTTGTAGTGAATAAGAGGTTTGAAGTTTTAAAAGTGGAAACAATCAAGACAAAATATGGAGAAAGAGTATTAGTGGAAACAGAAGAGTTCAAGAGTATATTGCCATTGAGATATTTTGAATACCTTCAAGCACATGGAGTGAAACAATTAAATGAAAGTATTGGCTCGAACAAACACGTATACATAACTAGTAAGGGATCGATCGGTCTAACTGTCAACGTAGAATTTTCATAATAATATGTCACTAATTTAAGAAATTAGTTTATTATTATAACACATCTAAGTCGATTGTATAAAGAATGATGTATCAAATTAAAGTGGGTTCTGATTTATGTGCGTTTTACTTTGAGTTTACTACCTTGTTTAGAGAAAGTCTTGTTTCAAAGAGAAACTTTTATAAAATACTTTTTATTTTACAAATTGTTGAATATTTTGATCTAACTATTTATAAATGAAAAAGTATTTATTAACTCCCGTTCTTGAAGTATCTGCTGCTCCCTCGCTGTTAGTTCCTCTCTTTTTTGCTTTATTATTTCTAGCTCCAAATCTAGACGACGCAGTAGCTTCTCTCCACGCTTTTTAAATGCGTTAAGCAACTCTACTGTGTCATCTTCGTAGGATTTGTCATCTTCACAGCAAACAGCCATATTAGATTCTGTACATAACTTTTTCATAGTCGACATGTTTTTGCCTGATCTGTGAGCATAACATAAAAGATTATTGTAGGTTCACCTTTTCTTTTGTATACTACCTGATGTTTCTGAGAGGGCCAGAGTGTGTCAACGATCCTACGATAGCCTCAGAATTTCCAGAATGGTTTTTTGATCTAATGTAACTTATAAATTAGTACTGTTTTAAAAACACATGTATAAATGTGAAAAAAGCACTTACCGTGATATATCTATTACGTCACTATCAAAAATAGCAGCAGTGTTGAATTGAGGCGAAGAACAGCCAAAAACTTCTTTAATCACGTCTTCGTCAGAATGTAATATAAATTGCTCCAGAACTTTTACGTTGGTATTATTACAATTTTTGATTGATGACAAGTTACTCATTTTTTTTTAAAAGTTGCTAGTAATAGTAACTAATAATTATACAAGAGATCTGATTGAATACTGTTGGTAAAAATCTACGTGAAGTATTTATATTAAATAATAAACTGATCTGTTAGAAAAAATTAAAAATTTGCATCGTTTTCTGAAAAAAATTCAGCTCTGTAATCTATTCTAATGAACAAAACAGTATGTAAGCGAATATAATTATACCTCAGCAGAAATAATGAATTAGTTTCATTGTCTGAAAAAGAAATTGAAATGAATGCACATAATAAAACCCTAAATTAATTAATTTCGTTTTAGATTACCGCTGACATAACTTATGCTGTATAAGAAATTTTTTTAAAGGTACTGCTCAGCAGAAATAATGAATTACATTCATTGACTGAAAACAGAAAATTGCAAGAAGGCGCATAATAAAAACCTAAATTAGATTAATTTCGTTTTATATTACTGCTAGCATAATTTATTTTCCATAAAAAAATTAACAAAAATTCACGCTCTGGAAAATGTTTTTCTTAATAACGGGTTTTAAAAAACCATGAGTGCGTGTAAATTATGATATTTTCTTCAGATTAATTTTTCGTTTAAAAATAATGCAATGCAAATAAATCCCTTTAAGTAGTAATATTTATAGAATAAGTTTTTTTTAGATTACCTCTGACACAATTTACATGCATATATATGGGTAAATTGTGTGAAAATTCTTTAAAGGTACTGTTATATAATAAAACTGCAGAATGTTTTTTAATACTGGGTTTTTTAAAAACCATGAGTGCGTGTACATTATTAAACAAGACGGTTTAATCTGAGACATTTTTTTTTTCAAATTTGCTTTGTTTTTATTTAAAAATATTTCAATGTAATCATAAAAAATAGCGCTGTAAGGATAATGTATTTTCTGTACACATAATAAATCAAAGGTCGTATAAAAACATTTTTGTAGTAAACGCATACGGAAATGAAAAATGATGTTGAATGCATTCCTTTTGCAGTTGTTTTGCTGAGAGTTGCATTCAGTATGTAAATATTGGAAACGTTGCATAGCGAATTATTTGTTATAGACACGTACTGAAGGCAACTCTGCAATTTTTAGACCGCATGCACAACTCAAGCTTGAAAATCGTCTTGAATAAAAAACGTAAATAAAGGCGATTTTTAACAATTGCATTCAAGCAATTCGTTATGCAATTATTTCGATTTGTATGCTATTTTCTTTTACAGTTGTTTTGCTTACGCGTTTTCCGTAAACTCAGATGAATGAACCTTTTGCAGTTGTTTTGCTTACGTCAGATGATATATGATATAAATAATAAATAGAGAAAATACTTGTATTATTAAGTAATGTATTATCATTTTATATAGAATCATGAATGCTGAAACCGTATCCGAGATTAGTAGCTCAATTTTGAGATTAACTGTAAAATGCGTGAATCTAATTAAATCAGTGAATGAAATAACGAAACACATTTTAATTATCAAAGCAAATATTAGTATATTGAAGCTTGCTATTAAAAATAAGGTATACGAAGACAATCAACAAGAAAATCCTAGTAGGCTGGAATCTAATTTAGCAAATCTTAAAAGCTACCTTGTACGATTGAGGCACTTGAAACGTACTTTGGAATATCGTGGTAAAGGTGTTGATGCAACGCTTACTAGAGGTCATACTCGAAAAAATTTGATTTGGCATGATGTACAATCATGTTTTGGAAGTCGAATAATTACGGGACTTATTACCAATTTCAATTATAGAGATCCTCTAGTGTTCTTAGACAAGGCGTTCGCTAGTTTTAAACGCAAGATTGTTGCTTGCTTAAAAAAGTCAATGTTGAAAGTTAATGTAATATTTGCCGCTAACTTTGTTAAGCCTACAACTGGTGAAATAGATTTGAAAACGTTTCCTACTGCAAATCGTCACATCGATATAAATACCAATCTCAAGCTGTGGTATAAGGAGAACGTATTGAACAAGATTTCGAAGCGATTAGAAGAATTTTGCGAGAAAGATTCTGGTTGGGCAATCCAAGAAGTTTTACACTTGAAGGTAAATATAAACAATCATGATCCACTTAAAGGAGGGTGTTCAACGTTTGTACCGGGTCCGGACTTTATAAAAAAGAAAAAAGCTGTGGTAAATGTAATAAATAACGATCAACATTGCATTCTTTGGAGCTTGGTTTCCGCTTTATATCCTGCTAAACAAAATAGTCAGAGAATATCTAGCTATCCACATTTTGATACAGTATTACGCTACAATTCAATTCAGTTTCCAATCGCATTAAAAGACATAAAAAAAAATGGAGAAGCTTAACAATCTCGCAATTAACCTATATTGTATAGAAAATACTAAAATACTACCATTTTGTTTAAGTGAAAATTTAAAAAAAATTGAACCTATTAATCTGTTAGTTTTAAACAATGATTCCTTACAATATTCTCGTCCGACAAATGCTGATGAGAATCACTTTCATTTTACTTGGATTAAGGATATGTCAAAATTATTTGCAAAACAGTTGTCTTCACATGAACATAGAAAATTTTTTTGTTATAGATGTTTAAATAATTTTAGTACAGCAGCATTACTTAAGCGTCATTCGAATTATTGCGAAAAACAGAATACTTGCTCAATAAGATTACCCGAAGAATCCGAAAAGTATCTAACGTTTAAACATTTCCACTATCAAGAAAAAGTATCATTTGTAGTTTATGCAGATCTCGAATGTATATTAGAGCCATGCAATGAGTCGGAGGTAATACTAAACACAGTCTCTTATCAAAGGCATATACCCTTTAGTGTAGCGTATTATTTGAAATGCTCGTATGATAATAAATATTCCAAATTTCAATTGTATCGCGGAAAGGATTGTATAGAATGGTTTGTTGCTCAATTGAAACTGATTTCAGAAACGACTAATAAAATTTTCTGTAACCCAAAACCTATGAATCCTTTAACAGAAGAACAAAAGTTAGCATTTAAATTTGCCCTTCACTGTCACATTTGCAATAAACCTTTTAGTATAGATGATATTAGAGTTCGCGATCACTGTCACTTTACAGGTGAATTTCGAGGAGCGGCTCATCAAGATTGCAACATCAATTATCATAATTTTATATGATACCGGTAGTTTTCATAACTTATCAGGCTACGATTCGCATTTCATTATTAAAAAATTGCGTTAGGGTTTTCAGGTTTGTTAAGTATTCTACCAATAAATAAGGAAAATACATATCTTTTACAAAATATGTAAATGGTACGAAAGTTACTTTTAGATTTATCGATTCATTCAGGTTTATGGCATCTAGCATCGAAAAATTAGCTTCATACTTAGATGATAATAAAAATCCATCACCAGGAAAATTGTAACACCGATAATGAGTTTCAGTTACTTACGCGTAAAGGTATATTTCCTATGATTACATTAACTCTTGGGATAGGCTCAATGAAACCGATTTACCCTGTAAAACAGCATTCTTTAATCGTTTGCGCAATGAAGAAATCTCAGATGAAGACTACAATCATGCTAAACACGTTTGGCAAACATTTAATATAAAAACACTAGGGGACTATTCAGACCTATATTTAAAAACAGATGTACTGCTCTTGACTGATATATTTGAAAACTTTAGAAAAACTTGTATGTTCACGTATAAGTTAGATCCGCTTCACTACTTTACGGCTAGCTCTAGATGCGATGTTAAAAACGACGAACGTTGAACTCGAGCTGCTTACTGATATTGAAAAAATAATGTTTTTAGAACGGGGAATTCGTGGCGGTGTTTCTCAATGTTCGAATAGATATGCTAAAGCAAATAACAAATATATGAATGCAGATTATGATCCAAATTTAGATTCTAAATATTTAATGTATTTTGATGTTAATAATTTATATGGGGCTGCAATGTCTGAATATCTTCCATATGGAGAATTTGAATTTTTAGATGGTACCAGTCCAGATATAGTACGTTTAGACATACTTAATATTCCCGATGATTCTGATGTAGGATATATTTTTGAATGCGATTTACACTATCCAGTATCTTTACATGAAATTCACAGTGACTTACCTTTAGCGCCTGAACATATGATACCACCAGTACCTTCTAATAAATCAAACTTAAAGAAATTACTTACAACTTTATATCCAAAACTCAACTATATTATTCACTACAAGAATTTAAAAATGTATTTAAGCTACGGTTTAGAACTGAAAAGATTCATAAGGTTCTTCGGTTTAAACAAGCTCCTTGGTTAAAAGAATACATTGATTTGAATACGAAATTAAGACAACAGTCAAAAAACAGTTTCGATATATGCTTTTATAAAAATATGATAAATTCGGTTTATGGAAAGATGATGGAAAACGTACGGAAAAGGAAAGATGTGAAATTAGTGACCAAATGGGAAGGACGGTTTGGAGCTCGTAGTTACATAGCGAAGCCTAATTTTCATAGTTGCACTGTGTTAGACAAAGATCTAGTCTTAATAGAAATGAATAAATTAGAGGTTTACTTAAACAAACCCATTTATGTAGGTTTCTCTATTCTAGATATTTCAAAAACCTATTTATATGAATTTCACTATAGTTATATAAAATCGCAATTTGCTAACAAAGCAATGATGCTGTACACAGATACGGATAGTTTGATATACGAGTTTAGCGTTGAAGATATTTACTCTTATATCAAACAAGATATTCATAGATTTGATACTTCCGATTACGACCCTCATAACAAATATCATATTCCATTATCAAATAAAAAAGTTCCTGGTATTATGAAAGATGAAAACAATGGTGACATCATGCTAGAGTTTGTAGGACTTAGATCTAAAATGTACACTTATAGAGTTCAGGATAGGATAATAAAAAAGTCAAAGGGATCTTCCTTAGCAAGTATTAAGCAAATTTCTTTTGATGATTATAAGAATGCTTTGTTTTATAAACAGACTGTACAGAAACAGCAATGTTTAATTAGATCAGTCAAACATGATGTCTTTACTATTAAACAAAACAAAATTGTTCTTAATCCAAGTGATGATAAAAGAATTCTTAGTACCTTAACCACTGATATTAAACCTTGGGGTATAACTATACATACAGAGATGACTTGTAAAGCTTCAACCACTGGCTCAAATAAAGAATGCAATTTATTTTATCTAGATTAACATATAATATTTTTAGTTATAAAACTTCAGTGTTATGTTTATACCTGCACAAGTACACCGATTTTCGTTTTGGATGTATCTAAAAATAGGATACCTTTCAATCTGCCCGAGTTTTGAACTATATATAGTAGTAGTAGTAGTAACCGTTCTGTTTAAAAAATCCAGTTTGTTACTAACATACCAGTTAGTTTATTTGAGAAATGTATAACAAAACTTTTATTTAAAATTGTCAATGTTTATGGCTGTTTACTAAATCACTTAATAATTCAAACATGTAAAAGATATTGTAAAACATGTAAAAATATTAATAAATAGACTGTGATTGCTAAATGATTTATTGTTTTTCATAATTTGTAAAGGTACAGTAATAATAATAATAAAGTAATTATAATATTCTTATGCTGTTTGAGAGTGGATTGTATTTGACTATCTTATCATGAAGTATAAGGCAATGACAAGATGTATTTGGCAAAACGTTTCTGCTAGTTTCAAATTCTAATCTAATATCGACAGTACCAGATTTTAACGCTTCGTTTTGTCTAGAACAATCTATGACTACTAATGGTGCAATACTTCGTAAATCTTCAGGATTAAAAGTGGCTCATTTTCCTTTTCGTAGTATGATTGCTGAAACTGAGCATACATCTCATATAACAACGCAGTCTGTTTATTCTCGAACCTCAAATTTAAGTTATCGTACGGGAAAATTTCTGAATTTAAATAGAGTTTCATGTTGGTTAAATAGCAATGATCAAAACGACTGTAGTTGCTCATGTATCTATTTTTTCGGTTGGTTTGGAAACCAACAATCACAAATCTTGGTTTTTCTAATTGTGTTGTTGTTTTAATGTTCCATGTATGACGTTGCGTTTCTTGTAGAAGTTGATATTCATGCAACTCCCATCCTCTAAACAGAATATGCAAATCCTGATTTTGTGCAACGCATTCTATTAAATTAATTTGTTGAGTATCATGCGGCATTTTCCATAAAACTTTGTTTAAAATAACTTTTATTTCTTCATCGGGTGTAGGATTAATTATAGCATTAGTATCAAAACTAGAACGTAGTAAGACTAACTCATGACGGAGGTTTAAAATAATTTTTTTAAAATCTTCGCATAATCCGAGAACCATTGAAAGGTTTATTGCAACATTAAAATTCCCATTAGCATCAACTATTTGTGAATCATCCATAGGAAACCACCCAGCGTTTTGTAAATGTTTACTTTGATTGCTATTATATGAAACATATCCCTTCATTATAGACGTTAATCCAGGATTCCGAACACGATCTACAATGATACCGCCAATTTCTTCAAAAAGCAGCAAAATTCTATTATTTACAAACTTTGCTGTCTGAGACGGTGTTCCATCTGTTTTAATTAATTTGCCTTCTATGTACAGCATGCTCTTTGATGGTAAGGTGTATACATATTGTTGTTGTATAGGGATTCGAATTTCATCATTATTGTTTAAAGATGTGTTAGCATAAGGTTGATGAGTATGTTTTTCAATATTAACAATTGCATTGTCAAAGTAAACTTTTTCACGCACGTTCAGTATTTCACTATTCATTCTACTTTTTTTAAATTAAATGCAGTCCTAACGATTGTAGAAACTGCCGGTTTTGTGTTGTTAGCGGTCTTGAAACAATCAATCGAGTGTCGATTGCTTTGAAATTTCCAGTATTTATATTAATTCTTGACATGTTGCGTGCATTATACTTAATACCCATGGCTATTGCAGATTTTTTTTAAATGCAACCTTACAGTTAGCAGTTCTCCTCTGAAATTAACTAAATTTCCATCTTGATCTAACACTTTAACTATTATTTCATTTATTATACGTGACCTGATTGGTAGATATATAATCGTAGGTGGACACTCAACAATTTTAAAACCTGCAGGTACTTGAGGAAAAAATTCGTGTATTACATGGGCTGGTTTACTATTTAAATAGGATCCACTTGCAATATTACAATCGATTAAAACTGCATTCACTTTACAAATGTTGATCGCGTAGTCTGCTTGATGCGTGACAAATGCTAGCAATTTTCGCGGATTGAAACCAAGTAGAGAACCAATTGAATCCTTTTGGTAAAATCCACATCTAGACTACATTTAATACTACATTTAAGTGTATTATTGTCAGCTGTAATTTCTATATACACTGGCGTCTTTCTAGCGCTTCGTGATTGATCCATACGACCACGCCTTCTTTTATCACCTAAAGCTTTTTGAAGATATTTATTAATTTCTCTAATCTCATAAGCACCTTCAGGTATTTCTATGAATTCTCCGTTAGATCCATAATAAAATTTATTATTTATTCCTTTTCTATGTTTGGAATTGTGTTATAAGACTCAAAATTTGTTAATCCTAATACGTACTCCGAATCATTATCCAAGTTTATAGGCGGATTAAAATTGCTTGTTAAAACTGAAGTGTTTCCCGTTAGAGTAAAAGTGTACGACATAACAACTTCGTACGCAGTTCTATGCACTACTTAGAAATTGTAAGCATAAATGACCGCAAAACACAGTACCGTACGATTGTTCTTGGTTAATGTTATAAAGAATTTTACATTTACCCCGCTATTCAAATAACTTATCAACTCTGTTGGCGGTCGCAGGGTTCCGTAGCTGTCATAGTAAATAGCGCTACTACCGTACTTTTGTAAGAGGTCCAATGCGTGCCTAAACCTTCTATTCCATCTAAATTAATTATACCACATTCTTTTAAATTAACTTTCTTGGGAAGATTGTTTCTCATGAACACTCCACGGAAATATGGTACTTCTAATTGCTTAACAAACTTTATTAATTCTACATTGCTTAGTGCTCGATTAGGTAAAATCAAGTTGCGTTCCTTTGAGGTTTTGCAGGGGCTAAAAAGACCAAAACCTTTTTATAAGGTTTGATGTACATGCCGTTTCCGACTGCAATGTCCTCCATTGCCTTGTTATGACGTTGTTTTTCCGCTAGTTGTTCCTTAGCTATTTTAGTATCTGAAACTGCTTTTGCAACAGCAGCTGCACCTCCAGTAAGAGTACCAAGAGCGCTTAGGCCTGCAAAATTGGTATTAGTGGTAGAAAACCTCCTGTTTTAGGAATTGATATAATACGAGCTGATTTAATATGCTTCTTTTGTTTTGCTGTATTGGCGGCCTTAATTGCTATGTTGATTGCATCCATAATATTAGATCCTTTAGTCTTTTTTAAAGCTGTGCGTGCTTGTTTGATAATACTTTTAATACCTAGCGTACTTCTTATTTTACGTTTCTTTATCAGTTTTCTTATTTTATTGATATTTTTTGTTCTCAGTGATTCACAGGCACCCATACCAAGTTTTACTTTAGCTTTCATTGCGGTAGCTACTCCAAATGCTGCTACTTTTTCACCTAAAGACGAGTCACCAGAATTTAGTCTTTCTGTAGCTAACTGAGCTAACTTCGAATCTGCTTGACGACGTTTAGATAGATCCTTTTCTTTGGTGTATGCAATATCGTGCTCCTTACAAGCCTCGTCTAACTTGTTTATTCCCTTGTCTCCCCGAGCTAACCGTTCGATTAGTTTTGTAACCGGACCGCAAAATTTGTAACCCGGAATATGCGCTTCAAATGGTAAATTGTTAATTACAGTATTTAATAGTCCGTTCCCAGTAGTTTTAGAATTATTATTATATGTAATCATTAGCGGACAACTATCCTCTCAAACTGTGCAGTAAATAAATAAAATATTATGAATTAATGATTCTTTATATACTCGCCGTTTCTTATATATATATAATTCCACTTTTTTTACAAATCGAATTTAGTACCTGCAAACATGCGTGTTGTGAAACAATCAACACCTTTAACCATAAACAATAATGACATTGGCGTGCAATCCTTAGCTAAAAAGAAAAAACATAGTGTTCTTCTGCCTTCATCTATTCGATGTCTAGTTGTTGGTCCATCAAATTGCGGTAAAACCAACGTTATGATTGGGCTGATAGAACATCCTAATGGTTTAAAGTTTGAAAACGTATATGTTTATTCTAAATCACTTTATCAACCAAAGTATCAATACCTTGAAAGTCTACTGCAACCAATAAAGGGATCAAATATTATACATTTTCCAGTTCTGATAATATTATATCACCATCTGATGCTCGAAATAATTCTATATTTGTTTTTGATGATGTAGCTTGCGATAAACAAGGTATCATTAGGGAATACTTTAGTATGGGACGTCATAAACAAGTAGACAGTTTTACCTTTGTCAAAGTTATACTCGTATACCTAAGCACTTACTACGTGATAATGCTAATCTTTTAGTTTTATTTAAACAAGATGATTTAAACTTAAAACACATATATGACGATCACGTCAATACTGACATGAAGTATGATAAATTCCGTGAAATATGTGCTGCTTGTTGGCAAGACAAATACGGTTTCTTAGTTGTAGACAAAGATAGTGATCCAGATCAAGGAAGGTACCGAATAGGTTTTGATCACTTCATACATATTTAAACCTTGAGAGACGCAAGTATCGTTAGTATCGAAGAATTTTTACTACAATAAACTTTTACGCAATGAACAAGGAGGCGATAAAACTTAAAAGAATTTTAATTAAGAAAAGAAACATTGTAAAAACAAATTGCGTCAGTTAAAAGATAATGAAGTCGTCCAAGTGGAATCAATCTTACCCATAACATCACGATTAGAAACTATTGCTAATAAACTGGATGGGGAAAGTGCGGTAAAGAAAGAAAAATTTAAAGAAGAAGAAGAACTGCCTCATAGCAGTGTAAAAAAAATTAAACCTAAATTGCTAGAAAGGAACGTTGACTATATTGATTCCCCGGTTATTGCTCAGCATATACCAAATATAAAAATGATGCCATAGAGGTAGATGATGATGATGATGACGATGTTGAGAATGAATATGAAGCAGAAATTAATCGAAATGCACAAGAAGCCCAGGAATATATTCAAAGCTTTGCCGATTCACCTGGTATGACACATTATCTCGAACAGCTACATCCGCTACCTCGAGAATATATTTACAATATGTTTAAAGATGTTAAGAACGAATTTGATCATAAATATGGTATTAGGTTTAACCCTGATTCAAATGGTCTTATGATAGGCAATTCGAATTTCGCGTTGGATGATGAAAATGTTCTAATAAATGATTTGAAATATAAAGGTACTCCTGGATTATACGAACTACTGTTTAAAAATATCCTGTCGAGTACAGTCATCAAGATCTAAAGTCGTACCTTGATATTGTAAAAGAACAAATGCTAATAGAAGATATTATTCTGAAACAGAACAAATTCAGGGTAATACTTCATATAAGTACAAAATATAATATCTACATTAAACATACTTCCCAAACACCCGTAGACCTAGAACATTACCCTACAGAAAGCGTCTTGGAGACGGTATGACAATGGAAGTATCAAATAACGCTATAGATTATTTATATTGGAATGATCCCAATGAACTTGTTGATAGATTACGACTTTTAGTTTCATCTCAGACTGCTGGACACACAGGTCACGGCAACGAAATAAATTCGATCATTGAAGAATTGCGTGAGGCGAAAGTAATTAGATGATATGACAATTGACAAATTTGGAAGGCACTTACATAACCGTAAAATAGATATAACTGAACAGGAATATGAAAATAAAAGTGAAGGTTTTGAAACCTTGATTGAGTACAAGTTACATATGCTACATTACACGGTAGTAGCAACGTTTTACTCTAATACATTTCTCGACGGTGACAAGACATTCCTTATTTTCAACATTAAACATAATTATGAATTTCCTTATGAGGAAGCAGTCATTGAGAATATTAAAGGATACCCGCAAGACATTGAAATTCTTATAAACGAAAAAGTTATGTAATTGCACAGTTACAAGGATTTTGCTTAAACGTATGGATGTAATCAGCTTTCGTGACAGCGGTGCTATCATAAACAATACCACAATGGTTCTTGATTTTATATTAAAAGTTCCTTTCAAAGCAAGTGGAGCCCACGACATTCAAACATAGAAGTATTTCATTAATTGTATTTAATAAATCCTGATTATAAAAAAGTATTATGATAGTTGCTCAATCAATAGTGAAAGAGGATATAGTAAATGAACTTCATAAACCAGCAAGAATAAATTTCAAGAGACGCAAAGTGATAGTAAAAGGTTTAAATGACCTTCTTCAGACCGATTTGATTGAAATGCTACCATATTCGCAAACAAACAAAGGATTTAAATACATTTTAGTAGTTATTGATTGTTTCTCCAAATACGTATGGGCTGTACCACTTAAAAGTAAAACGGGTATTGATGTTACTGCTGCAATGAAAACAATTTTAAATAAATTTAAAAATCCGCCAAGAAATTTGCAGTCTGATTTTGGTAAAGAATATTATAACAAACATTTTCAATCCTTAATGCAGACATATGGCATAAACCATTATAGTGTTTTTTCTACAAAGAAAGCATGCATTGTAGAACGTGTAATTAGAACTTTAAAGGGAAAAATGTGGCGCTTGTTTAACCTGAACGGTTCTTACAATTGGATAAAAAATTTAAGCGATATTGTGAAACAATACAATACAGTTCACAGTACTATCGGAGTCAAACCTGTAAAAGTTGATAAATCAAATGAAAAAACTGTTCTTAAATCATCATTTACCCACATCAAACTTGCAACCAAAATACCAAAATATTCAATAAAAGACAGTGTGATTAGTGATTAGTGATTAGTAAACACAGGGAAGCATTTACGAAAGGTTACACGCCAAACTGGTCAAATGAAATTTTTAAGATTAAAAAGGTAAACGTAACCAATCCTACAACATATATATTAGAAGATCAAGATGAGAAAGAAATCAAAGGTGCATTTTATGAAACGGAGTTGCAAAAGGTTAAACATCCAGGAATTTACCTGGTAGAAAAAGTACTAAGAAAGAGTGGAAATAATGTATTTGTAAAATGGTTAGGCTTCTCTAACGTACACAATAGCTGGATCGATAAAAATAATGTTTGCTAGAAGTTGTTATAATAATAGTTAATAAGGCTAACATTGTAAAATTATATTAAAACAAATAATACAGACAAAATCTTTCTATTGTTTTTTATTATTATCAAGCCATTCTTTTAATAAAAAGATATTTTGTTTTGCGCATTGCAAATTATTATTGCTGTGTCTACAACAATGAATGTTATATTTTAAACGATTGTTGATTTTTAACTCCGATAGCTTAGGACAACCTAGTGCAAGCATATCAGTTACAAAGTTTTGCATTATATATGTTTCAATCAATTTCTTCTTTTCTAGACCCTTCACAAATACTTCTTCACCGGGTCGGATAATTTGCTTCAAATAAAGCGCTATATATAATGACACCATTCCAGCCGTTGAAGATTCATCCCAAGAAATACCATGAATATTCCTTGTCACCCAGTCGTTATGTTTTATATGATCTTGACTCAAACAACTAGACTGCATTGGCAGTTTAAAAATTTGATGCCAAACATCACCTTTCAACAAGTCCAAAACCGCAATTTCTTTACACACAAACTCGTTTTTCTTGTATTTAAATTCCTGAATATCAATTATATACATGTTTGTATGTAAATATATGCAGTAAACTTCGACTAATTAAATTAATATTAGGAGCAATCTCCTTATATAGCAGATTACCACCATCTGCGTACTTTGCCAACCCACTTTTCAACCTATCACAAGAGTGAACTCATTTTGAATTAAAACCGGCCCATGTATATTTGCAGCCTCTAAACATAAATCAGAATCCACTTTAATTAAAACACAATTGACTTGAATGCGATATTTTTTTGCATCTGTCATACTGTCTCGCTAGAAAACCAAATTCAAAACATCTACACACATTTTCTCTGCACTTACATTTTCAACATACGTGTGTTACATTGAAAGTAATATAAAGCGATCCTAATTCAAAACGTGCCCACAAGTATTTTACATTTGAAAAGAATTCAGGTTTTCACATTTTACATTAAAAGTATATAACGCCGATCCTAATTCAAAACGGTGCACGTGTAACTTCTCGCTAGAAAACCGAATTCAAAACAGCTACACACATTCTTCTCTGCACTTACATTTTTTTCAACATACGTGTGTGTTTCATTGAAAGTAATATAAAGCCGATCCTAATTCAAAACGTGCCCACAAGTATTTTACATTGAAAGTATATAAGAATTCATGTTTTCACAACTATTTTACATTCAAATGTTTTCACAACTATTTTACATTGAAATTATATAGGGCCGATCCTAATTCAAAACGTGACAGACGTATTTTACACATGAAAAATACGTCTGTCGCGTTTTGAATTAGGACCGGCCTTATTTATCTACTTACATATGCATACAAAATTATACAGTAATTAACATTATTTACAATAGGGCGCCACCATGGGAATTAAACGGCCCATGGACCGATCGCGGTAATAGCTCTCGTCGCACTTTGATCGTGGCGATGAACTAAGATTGCAGGACAGAAAATACGTCACTTCACAGGGGCAAATGTTATTAAGTCTCCGGCTAGCACAAACACAACTTAACTAAACAATTCTAAAGTCCTTATTTTATGAATATTAACAACAGTTCTGGGTGCAAACACCCCAATACATATAATTAATTAACGCTACCGTAGTCTAACTAACTTGCATACTGAAACGACCTTCCTTTAATCCCGGGGTCATCAAGGAAAAACACGACCTTCACACGGGTCAAATAGTACAATAACGGAATTCGTGGCTTAGTTATTACAAGCCTCGGACAACGTCGAAACACAATAAAATAAGAAACCCTTCGAAAGATGCGGTCTTTAAAAATAACCTAACTGGATAAAATTACTGGAACGGAGCTTTAACCCGAAGTTGTATGTTATGAAAGTCGACAGATATTGTATTTAAACAAATAAATAACTTATGATGCATAACACAGCCTTGAGTTCATAGTAATACCATATATAATAATTACTTACTCAGAGAAATAAACTAACTTTGAACATAACGGCACGCACTTGAATTCAGAGAAATAAAACACTTACTCAATCTTGCAAGTCCGCGAGCTTTAGACTATAACGCGTCTGGATATAAACAACCCCGATTACCACCGGCTGGCATCCTTATATACATTTAAGTTAATTGAAAAATAACCCCTTTCTTGGCTCTCATACTCGGCTTAGGATACGCCGGTCGTAAATCTATAAGATTAATTAAACTGCCCATTGCCCTAAGATAGCCACACAAGTAGATCTCGGAACTAATTTTAGTTGAGTACTCCGCTAATTGAAAAATTGCTTCAGACCACCCTGACATAAACAGGATCCTAAAGCATGATTGACATCTAATCCTAGATATCAACTAATCTGACATATTTAGTGCCTTGAAGTAAGTGCCTTTAGAAAACTGATTAACTCTTGGATTAGATCTTCCTGGAAACTTCGCTAGGACGCTACTTGGGTAGTCTTGAAGTCGTTAGCTCCAAGACCTTCATTCTAATAATTAGAATGCTAAAATTAAACTAGAAAATAACTATTTTTAGAAATCATAGAACTAATTAGAGCGTATTAAAACAGTATGTTACAAGTAAACACAAACTGCATAAGCTTTGAGACTGGCATCTGAAAAAGAGTGAATTTCGATTTTTAGGTTATTTTCTAATTTAATTAATCGTGGAATTTGAAGAAGTCGAAGTGATGATATAGTGTTAACAAATGTTGACCATTCTTGATGTACATCTTCATTTAAAAACTCATCCCACTCTATATTTGAAATCCAAATTTTTTGCATGATAATTTTGGCGGTAACCGTAACTGGATTTATTAACCCTAAAGGATCATATATTTGTGCGATCATGGAAAGCACTTCCCTTTTAGTGTATGCTTCTTTAATTATAATTTGCGGTACAGTAATTAAGAAAGCGTCTGTATCGGAGTTCCATTGGAGTCCTAATAACTTGCTGGAGCAACTGTCTTCCTTAATAACGTAATTCGGGTCTTGTCGTAACTCCGAAATTGTTTCCAGAAATGACTTGGAATTGGAGCGCCATTTGTGGACAGACATGCAAGCTTTATGAAGTAGCTTTGTGATTTCTTCATGTGCCTTGAAAAGCGTTTCTAAATCGGGAGTTCCATAGAGGATGTCGTCAACGTAACTCGAGTTTAATAGCGCGTCATTAGCTAATGGGTATTGTTCTTTATTGGCATTAGCTAATTCTGCTAAACATCGTGTACTCAGAAAGGGGACGCAATTGGTGCCATATGTCACAGTTTGTAGTTCAATAACATTTAACACTTTGTTCTGGTGAATCTCTCCACAAAATGTTTAAAAGAAATGTTTGTTCAGGGTTTATTCTTATTTGCCGGTACATTTTTTGAATGTCAGTGGTGAACACGAATTTGAATAAACGAAAGCGCATTAAAATATCAAATAATTCAGGTTGTGTAGTGTAGCCCTTGAGCATAATGTCGTTAAGTGACACTCTTGTCGAGGTTTTCATAGAACCGTCGAACACTACTCTCAATTTCGTGGTGAGACTGTACTGACGTAGAATGCAGTGGTGTGGGAGAAAATATTTGTTATCTAAATTTTCATTTAGAAACTTAAGAGGAACATAGCGCCCATGACCTAACAAAATGTATTCATCTATGAATTCTTTATATTGCCTGTAGAGTTCAACTTGTTTTGAAAGTTTGTTTTCAAGATTAAGAAATCGTTTTCGTGCTTGGATGAATGAGTTACCTAATGTTGTGTGTTCCTTAGTTGAGATTAATGGCAAATTTACCTGAAATCTACCATCAGGGAGTATTTGAGTTGTGTCGGTAAATATTTTTTCCGCCGCTTCTTCAGGCCGAGTTACTATTGACTTGTTTGATATCTCTTAAATTTCCCAAAATGTAGTTTAAATTTGGTGTTGTTTTTATAAACAAGGAAACATTAGCAAACTCTTGTAGTTGTTCCTCACTTGTAGAGCACAAGTAAGAACACTTGGTGTGACAACTTGTCGGCGTGTTGCCTGAGATCGCATATCCTAAAGCTGTATTTTGCAATACCGGTAATCCTTTACCTATTTTAATAATTCCATCCATGAGAATATCGCTGTAAACGTCAGCGCCCAAAGTATATCAATTTTACCAGGCAGGTAAAAGGAGGGTCTGCGAGTTTGATGTTTCTAGAAAATTTTAATTTATCTCTGTCAATTTTCAGTTGAGGTAGTTTGCAGGTAATTGTGTCTAAAATAGCACAACATGCCGTAATGGGCTTATTACTTTTAGAGGGATACATGTCTACTTCCAACATTTTATTTGAGACTGAGCAACTTTCAGATATTGTGGAGATTTGCAATATTTTATCAAAGGGGGTGTATTTTAACTTGTACACAAGTTCTTGAGTAATGAAGGAGGTTTGGCTTCCGTTGTCGAGGAGTGCTCTTGCTTGAATTGGTTCTTTATCCTTAGTGTATATAGTTACCAGTGCTGTAGCTAAGAGAACTTGATTCTGCAAGGCAATTGCCGAGAGTGTTGCAGTGCTAGTTGAAGGTTGTGGAAACCCATTTTGTGCGGTGACTTGAGTTATTTGATTACCTGGCGTTTCTGGTAAATTAAATTGATGTAGAGCATTTGATTGTGAGTTATTTGTCCTATGATTATGGGCTTGAGTATTTTGAGCGAGAGAATAGTTATTTGGGTAATAAGTGAAAGAGCTAGTAGCGTGAGTTTCAACATGGTTTTGAGACGATAACTGATCAGATCCAATCGAGCGTGTTGGATTGTTCAAGTTGTGAGAAATGAATTGGGGATTATGCAAAAGTGTGTGATGGCCCTTTTGACAAACACTACAACGCCTCTGCGAGTTACATTTTCTGAAGTGTGTTTATTTCAAGGCAATTTTGCAAATGTGTTTATTTTTCACAAATGAAAATCTATCTGTAGGTGAAATTTGCTTAAACTTACTGCATTGATAGATTTTATGAGATATTTCATTGCAATAAATGCAGCTTGATGGTCTATTTGAGGATGTAACTGCATTTTCTATACTAAGAAAATGAGATACTTTAGGGCCATGCTATTACTTGCTTTGTGCTCCTTCCTTCTGAAATATTTAGTTTTTCAAAATTTCACATTTTTATCGAGAAATTCAAAAGTTGTTTAAGAGTTGGAATTTCCTTTGAACCTACTTCAAATTCAAAGGCCTTGTGCGTTGAAAAATCTACCTTTTCCAAAAATAATTCAATTAACAATAGGTCCCAGTGTTCAATTGGAACTTTTAAATTTTTTAATGCTTGTAGAGTTTGTCGCGTTTGTGTTAAAAAATCTCTAAGTGTTTTGGCATTGCATTTAGCTAAGGATGAAACTTTTAGCAAGCGTTTTACTAAAATGCTTATAATACGTGACTTATTGTCATACCTATCCTTCAATGTATCAATAGCAATTGGAAAATTAGTCGCAATTACTTCAATATTATCAATTAAACTTAATGGTTCCGACCGCAAATATGATTTTAAATAAATAAATCTTTGAAGGTTATTTAAATTCGGGTTTTCTATAATTAGAGTGGTGAAAAGTTGAAAAAAGGCATTCCACTCAGAAAAGTTACCAGAAAATGTTTTTACTGAGAGTTCTGACAGTTTAACTGTAGTTTCTGCAACGTTGCTGTTGAAAGTATTCTTTGTATCAAATTTTAATTCCTTTAATTTTTTCTCAATAAGAGCGAGAGTTAAGCAATACTTAGTTTCAACTTCCTCCGCGTCCTCATCTTCAAAGCTAGCATCTTCAGTTTCTTCTATTTTTTGTTGGGTTTCTTCAAAACTTGTGAAATATTTAATTAATTGGTCTTTTTTTAAAAACAACTGAAATAAATCTGTCTCTGTGGAGACTTTGCTTGTCCAATTGGCGATGCGGGTGATGCGAGCCTTGATAGACTGTCTAGTTTTCTTTAATTTTTCCATATTCATAACTAAAGGTTTCTAAATAAATTTATGAAACCGATATTCGAGGCTTCTATCGTAATACAATAAGTCTATGTTCTATATTCTAACGAACCCTTAAATAGGTTTGTTGACCTTAAATTAACTGTTAAAATTGGTGGAGTATAGAGCAATAATTATTCAAATGAAAGAAAAGTTCTTTAACTAGTACATTTAGAATTGAGAGTTGAGGGATTGCTTCCCTCGGCGTAAACCTTTATATGTATGTACATAATGTTTATAGCAAATTTGGAGTGCAGCATCTTAGGCGGTGCTATTGTTTACATATTTAATGCACCGTTTTTTAAACATAGTGTGATTACTAAATAAGAACATTCTCACCCAATTGTTCGGCGGTGTCATCACCATTCGACAGAGTCACTTAGTGTTTGAGGTTTTTGAATATCTGTTCTTCAGGTGACAGTAAAATTAAAATCCGGTTTTCGAATTAGGACCAAGTTTGTAGTAGAACTAACTATCTACTGACACAGTAGCGCACTAAATTTATGTTAATTTAGTGACCCCTCAAAGGCAGGGTTTTTGGGTTGCATTTCCATCACTGGTTCAACTTTAGTTTATTATTATTTCATAAGAGCATTAATTAAACAACAATCAGTAAATTGGACTTCCAATCAGAAAACCTATGCCGATTATCCCGATACTAAAGCAACTCCTTAGCTTCGAACAAATCTGCTGCAGACTCAAATAACTGTAGTTCCGACACATGTCGAGCTCGTCAGAGTTCTTTCACCCGTTCTAAGAAATTATGTACAGTCAGAGTGTTTGGGTTGCCAGAAAATTTTAAATTCCACTTCGACACTGGGATGTATTGGTGGATATATAACAAAGGAGTAGCGAAAGCGGACTCCGGTTCATGTTCAGATTCCGAGTCGGAAGTGAGCAAAGGGGTTCATCGGAATCGACACTCGTAGTGTGTGCCGGATTAGTAGTAGCTATCGGAGTTTCGGATAACGTAGCAGTATGACGAATTTTTTTATTTTTGTGTCAAAGGAGCCGCGGAGATTAGCTAAGGTCAGTAGTAATTGGTTATGGGCTTGGCGGTTCACCTGCGTTGGAAACATTCTCGAACAGCGTCGTTCGGAATGTAACCATGGGAACTAATGCGTTTAAACGCAGGTGAAGATTTGTCCCCACAAAATGTAACTAGAGCTTGTTTTAGCTCTTGGACAGCAGCCGTAACCGCTACCAGTTCGGAAGCTAAATCAGCCTCCACGAGAACAGTATTAAATCCTGGTTCACGTTCCATGCGGTACGCACTCTGTACAGACCTGCGTAACTCGTCAACATTATCCTTGGGGTCCCTCGAGATGCTAGTTCGTATTGTAGCTCGGTTTTTTGCAACCGATTTACATGGATGCGCCAATATGCCATGGTACACCAAGAAAGGAAACAACGTATTAATAAATGGTATTTCAACCCCTACGTCCTACCAACAATAAAACGATTTGGTGAACCGTACTACAGTTTAGAACCCAAAACGTCGAAGGGACGGGCGGTAGAATAGAAAAATCGGAGAAAAAAGAAAAAAACAACTCTAGACTTGATGGAGAGAACAAAATATACAGAGAGGGAAGGAAAAAAAAGAAAAATCTTGGACGCCAGCGTTTTCAATGGATTAGGATTATTGGCGAAAACACAAGTCCAATAATCTGAAATTAACCCACCAATAATATTGAGCGTAAGGAACAAATCATAAGTAGTACCAAGCCGAAAAAATGCACTAACAATAAAAAAAATCTGAGCAAAAATTAACTAAAACAAACTCGAAGCAGAAATTAATCACAAAATAATCGCAATAATGTCGGTTATTTCCACGAGATTTTACTTGGGATCCATAGCATTTATGTTAAAATCAAGAGGGGGGGTACTTAAATTATGCAAAACCGCAGCCGGAAACTGTGACCAGCGCTGCTCTTGCGTAAAAGCAAGTACTATATTGCGAACTATGCGTTCTCAGGTAAGCTCCCTTGACTTTAAGTGAAGGTAGTTCATATTTACAAATTTTTAAAAGATACGTTAGCTTAAATATTGTTACTCTACTTAGCTAAGCAAACATAAAGGGAAGTTCGATATTACTACAACAAAGAAATCAACGGGATTCTGTGTTTCAATACGCAAATATAATAGATAATTTTTCTTAAGTTATAAACACACGAAAATCGATATCGATAGATCACGAGAATCAAAGGGTTTTCATAATTAAGTACGAAAGCTTTTTACAACTAAACGAATTTTTACAAGTTAAAACGCATGGGATCGATTTATATTGACTTTGCATGAATAAGGAATAAGTTAAAGTTATTATTTGTTTGCAAATTAGATAACGCGAAATTAAAGCTAAGCTAGCATTTTTCTTTAAGCTTCCAAAGCTTTAAATTAAGGCACTTAAAGGCATAAGATATTATTAAAATAACAAACGTAATGCCAAAAGGACAAAACAACGTAAAATGGTTTTGATAAGGGTAGAATAAATTCTAATTACCATGCAGAGATTTTGAGGTTATGTTCTCCAAGAATTATATAACGGTTTTTTTGTACAAAGATAAAAAATTACTTTTTATGGCATTTTAACGGGAATTAACAATAAAGAAAATAAATTTTACTTACGTGCGGTATCCATTAATTATTTAAAATCCAAACTTCATGTAACTTTAAAGCTTCACATTTTCAAGAAAACTTGTGGCATCACAACCTTTTTGAACAAACTTAGTTAATTATTTAAAACATTAATTTACACAAACTTTCAGGCAAAAATACTTGTTAAAAATATTAAAACATTATTTCGTTTCAACATAAAGGAATGCAACATGTCACGTTTTAATGATTTAGTTCGACAGTATCTACTAACACGATATACAAATAACTGAAAAGTTTTTATTTGACTTTTAAGATAATTTATACCATTCTTGTATGAGAAGATACAATGTTTTTTAATTAAAGACTACACTGATTTAAATTTTTTATTTGGATAGTAGGTAGGGAAACAAAGCTTTTTAAGATAACTATATAGTATACATAAGGTCGCAAACTTGACTAATTTTTCAAACAGCTATTTTTAACAAAAAGCAGCCCCTGTTGTGGATGCCAAATTATAATGTATACTTAACCTTAACCTCGCATTCTGACATAAAACCCTGGGTAAATAAAACTTGTTAACAACCATCTCCCAAACAGATTTAAGAGCAAGTTTATATGGCTTTAAATTAGCTTTGAAAACGATATTACTAGAGAAAGCATACTATTCAGTACTTGAATATATTACAGATAAAGATATTTAAGTCAGTTTCCTCTTTAAATATGTAAAGTTTTTTTTTAACTGTTAAACTTTAAAGATTTGTTTTAAACTTTAAAATCGGGATGAATTAGTCAAAGTTATGGAAGTTATACAAAATAGTGATGAAATTACACTGCCAAGCACTATTCAACAAGCGAGTGCTTATGGACGTTTACTTTTAGATGATGGAGAGTTGAACACCATTAACTTTAGCCACAGTATATAAACTTTTTAATTGTATACCTTAAGTCTTCAAATAGTTTTTAATATTTGTTATAAATATATTCCACAATTTGTATTTTAATATAATAATAATAATATTCATAATATTTACTTTATTATGCACTATAAATACATGCGACAACCAAGTGGAAGATCAGATTACCTCTGGTCTTCCTCTCCAACCTACTAAGATATGGATACATAGACTTTTATGCTTGTATCTCTAACAAACAGTTTCTAAAATTATTTTTGTAGGTAGCCTTGTACTGGTATTACACAATGTTATGTATTTATTTAGCATTCCAGTAACAACATATGAGAAGGAGCTTTCAAACTTTTTCGTATTATGTGCTGGTATAATATACTGTTCTTTTGTACGGGTATTAACAGTATGTGCACTGCTTATTTTCTGTTTCTCATCTAGTAAATAGTTAGAAACATCAGTTTTTAATACATTAAAAATCAGGCACCCGATATGTAACAGATACATATATTCCATTTTAAAAATATCTAAACTGATGTACAACGGAGCTACATGGGTACGTCTGTCAATATTGTATGTAAAACAAAAACACACATTTTGTAACATTTGAATTTTATACTTGAATACATTGATTAGGTGTGGATTAATATACTAACATATAGTAGCGCGTTGTAGATAATATGAAAACCTGTACTATTTTCCATTTAACCGGTGAGCTAAGGAAGTTTTTAAATCCATATATATATATATATAAACTTTGAGTATGCCATAGATATAAGAGATATTAAGTGTTTTTCGAAACTTAAATGAAAGTAGAACCAAACGCCTAGATTTTTAGCATATTTACTAATTGTAATCACTGTCAACAATTTTAATACTTTGATCTATGGAATTTAATACTGATTTTTTAGGATTGAGCAGCAAACCATTTTCTATTGACCATGCACTAATGCTCTGTAAGTCTTCATTAAGTAATAAGATTGCTTGATTAATATCGGATGGAACACAAGCTATATACAACTGTGTGTCATCAGCATATTGTGTATTTGACAATTTTACCACATTTGGCAAATCCAACAAATAATGTGAACAATAAAAGTCCCAAGATACTGCCCTGCAGGACATCCTGCGTGATTGTTACTTCGTTTGATACTTCACTACCAAATTTAACTCCGAGTTCTACCTGATAGGTAGCTATAAAACCATTTCACCACATGATCATTCAACCCATAATAACGTAGCTTGACCAGTAGTAATTTGTGATTCACAAGCCTTACTGTAATCGAACATCATAAGCATTACTATCTAGGTCTTATCGATGGCTTTTGCGATATCATGACTAATTTTCAACAGTGCAGTGTTTGTGCTGTAATGATTCACGAATCGTGATTGCAGGTTCGTCAATACATATTTATCAATGTGCTCTTGTATCTGGATAAATACTTTTTGGAGTATTTTTGAAAGTATAGGTAAAATGTTTAACGGACGAAGATCATCAGGTGTTTGTGGTTTGGACGTTTTGGGTATAGGTTTAATAATCGCTTATTTCCATATAGTAGGTACTGTTGCTATCTCCAGAGAGCAATTTATTATGTGTCAAGGCAGATATACAATAAGGTAAAACCAATTTAAGCATCTTGGCATTAATTAAAACAAAACCCATAGCATTGGATTCAAGTGACATGACTATGTTAGATATATTTAATTCTGCCGCTATCTTAAAGTCAAACTGTGAAATTCCATTTTTTATATTATTTACTTATTTATTACAAAGTTTCTCTTTTACAACAGCTAATCCAACTCGTTCAATAAGCAATCTAATTAAAGCCGAGGGCTCGACAAAGTCAGCTGGTATTTCACAATTACTCTTATTATGAATTCGCAACCTCCGCAAGCCCTCCCACATAAGTTTTGGGCTATTGGCTTTATAATTGATACAATGCTATATTTCTTAACCTGATCTTCTGTATAATGTTCCACTTGATGTATGGGTGGCGTTTCTTTCTTGTTGCATACATTTTATAAGGTGCATGAAAGTCAAACAATTGTGTAATCATTGAATTAAGGAAAATTGTTTTTTCATCTATAGAATGAGATTGTAGATTCCGTTCCAGTTTAAATCAGTAATATCACTTGTAAATGAAGATAGATCAAAATTAGCAAAGTTCCTTACCCGAGGAACCTGGTACATTAGGAATGACAGTAGTACATGTACCTTGGTGAGGAAATGCTCCGACATATTAGGCATATCAACCACTTTTCAGTTATCGTATACAATGTCAACACTTAAGATAATAACATCTATTAGAGACTGAGAATACTTAGGTACTCTTGTTGCCGTTTGCACTATTTGCTGAAGTTTATACATATCTAGTGTTCAAGATCTCATATTTATATTTATTTTCTTTATGAAAGTCCACATTTAAATTCCCAACAACTAGAAGATACTAAATGATACTGTTGATGTATAATATGTACGCTTAAATCACGGAAGCAATTAAGAGAGTGCACATTTAAATGACACAGTCAGTTTTGTTGCTTTACCTTGCATAGATTTAGAATTGTATAACAGAGTACTTTAAATGACAACTTTATAGCAATATCCAGCCAAATGCAAGCCTTTTTAATGATATTTTTATATACATTACATTGCTTACTGTATAAGTATTCTAATTTAACTAATTCAATAAGCTCTTCATTGAAGTAGGCCATTTTCATTTGCCTACAACGCATGTTGGGCATAAATTTTAAACAAACTCAACTATTTATCGTCGCAAAGACGTTCAGTCAGTGCCCATTCTGTGCATTTTCTTTAGTTATAAGTGTTGAACACTAAATGACATTTTAACACATTCAGAAAACGTATTGTTAGCATTCATTGTTTCTGCCTTAAGTGTTATGTCCAATGCAACTTAAAAACGAGGTGAAATTGCTAAATCTATTGAAATACACACGTGCAAAGCCAGCCCTTTTCGGTATGGGACAGTCCACCCAATTTTATTTTATTTTTCGAAAATACTGGTAATTTTTTAGAATTTATATAACTACGCTCTTTGAGCCCTTACTCTTAACTCATGTCACACATCTATAAAGTTCAATGAAAAAAAATTTCTCAACTATAAAAATTTGGTTTCTATTAAAAAATTGGGCAAAGTAGCCCCATTTGACGGTATCTTATTATACATGTATATTTTAATATTTTAATGTTTTATATTATAACATGAAATAAATACTACTACAAAATATTCTATTTGTTACCTCTGGTGTTATGGGTTTTCTACATAAGCATTGTGCTGCTTATATTAAAATTAAAAAGTTCCATGTAAATAAATTGGTTAAAATGAGATTGGCAAACTTTTGATTGAAAACATGGCATACTTTACATGAAAAAATATTAATTACAAAATAAAAAATGTAGGAAATAAGTACTTAATGACTAGTGGATAAATAATGTTCATTTGTTGAACAAACAACTAAATAAAATTACATAAAATACAACAAAAAAAAATTATAGAATAACCTAATGTTAACTCCAAGTTGTTTGTACAATTGAAACAAGTGGAATAAAATAATAAAAATGTATATAAGTACATGAAATATTTTACACATTGGAACAGTGTTACAAATACATCTATAAAAACTTCATAAGATTACTAGATATATATATATATATATATATATATATATATATATATATATCTTAATTCTTGGGAGTAGGTCAATATAAACTAGATCGGATTGAAATATTCATATATTACATGCAGAATCTTCTCTATTTACGCATTTCGGTCCAACAGACCATTTTCAAAATAGCTACAACTTCACAATTTTGAAAATGGTCCATCGGACCGAAACGCATAAGAAGATTCTGCATGTAATATATGAATATTTCAATCTGATCAAGTTTATATTGACCTACTCCTAAGAACTAAGAATATTTATCTATATAAGGTCAAGAAGAACATACATTTACATTTATATATATATATATATATATATATATATATATATATATATATATATATACCAAGTTCAATCCTTAACTTTCATTTGACGAAGCAAATACATTTATATCAAGGGTAATACATAAAATTATAAAATAAAAATAGTTCCAGAAAACTATTATAAAATTAGTAAGTAATAGCAAAATAGTGTTCTTTGTAGAACACGGCCAAATAAAACTACACTCACATAAATGGCAAAAATTGTATTACAACAACACGATACCTAAGCTAATTTGAAATTTTTATGAAAAGTTGAAAAATAATATAAATAATTAAATATATACAAATGGTTGAACAACTATACTTAAATATATGAAAAATTTTAATTTTTCAATATACATTCTAGGTGCAAATATTAATATATTTACAACAATGTGGCAAAATCAACTAATTGCACTATGTACAAAAAATCCCCTTCATGTACCCAATACACCCAAATCAACAACTTTAATTGAAACACATTCAATGAATATTTCCAATTGATTAAAACGATGTGTATGAAGCCATTAACAACAATGTATTCAGTTTTCTTTGATATTGAAAAAAAAAACATTTGTTATATATATTGAAGATTAGACAGAACGCTCACATACTTGTATCATTGTATGAAATAGTTAGTTCAACATGGTAGTATTACTTCGTATGTGGCTGCAATCCAAATTTATATTTCCTGCCAAGATTTCAGAAACACCATAATTCTTAAGGTTGATCAATCAATTTCAAAATGCTATGCAAAAACAAGTGTGGTACAATAGATTAAGATTTCTAGTTAACCATTTATTCTGATACCACAAACAAAGCTACATGAACCAGCAAAACAAATTTACCAATATATTGAATACTCTCCAAAAGAAGGCATTGTATGTTGCTGTTGTTGAACAAATGGGTGCAACATCATCCGACCAACACTGACGCAATGTTAGTTTCTCGCCGGACAGACAGCAGAAGTACAAAACATTTTTATTTAAATTTGCAATAGTTTGGTTCATTTAGTTCATAAATTTGTTCAGCATTATTTCAAGTTACTACAGTGTTGGCAACTGTATCATGATTTATTTGAGGACTATTTACTGCAAGATGCAGAGTCATAATAGTTTTGATTACTCAGGTAAGTGAAAATTTTATATGTAATTTCACTTACGTAAGATTAGATGGAAAGCTTTGGACATTTCTAGTTACTTCAGTTTTAATAAGTTGTTCTTTAGTTAGTTTCATTATTTCCTAGGAAAATGTAGTAAACATACATTTTTTATAGTGCTGAAATGTATTTTTTAAGTCAAAACACGTTTCTTAGTTATGCCAGTTATGTATAGTAATTATTAGAAATTGTTAAAGAAACTTAAGTATATGCAACAATGTAAATTCAAGGATAAACCAGAGAGGTTATTGAAAGTTCACAAACAAGTTGTGAGAACGGATCCAATACATTGTATTCCAGACAGTAAGCGATACTGCAAGTGCAGGTCGCAGACGGTTAAAAACCGCAATTACTTAGAAAGTAAGATTGTTACATTGTATAATGAATAGAGTTAAGAAATAAGCAGACATGAGCTCTGCAAGTTCCCACAGACACGTGAACGGCAGAGACAACATAAATACCCCGGGAGCCCCAAGACCATCAGTCTGTCTACAGTATTTCAGCTTTAACATTGCCGTTTACTTAGGCTACTAACCCTAGTAGTAATTCAATTATTATTTTATTTCGACTTAGAATATTAAATCCAGTTTGTCAAAATTCCATATTAGTATCTGTTTGAATAAATAAAGTTTGAAATGAAGTTTTTGGAAGAAGTTTTTAAAAAGACCGCTCCCAAGGCCCGAAACGTAACTTGCCTAAGCAAATAAATGATTAGTTGAGTTTGAGTGATTATTTTTTATATGATAGATATAATAGTTCCATTGGTAACTAGTATTTTTAAATTGTTTCCCAAATGATCAAGCTATGAACATAAAATTGCAGGGTGACTGTTTCAAAAATGTAGAAATAAAATACGTGAGGGGATTTTACGGAATTGACTTATCACAAGTGCATATTATATATATATATATATATATATATATATATATATATATATATATATATATAAACCGTATCTGCACGGATGTCACACAAAATAAATACATGCATTAACTACTCTATATATTACTAGAAATATCTATGTTTCTTTCTAGGACTTTCATTGCTACTTTCATCTTCATTATATCGTTTGCTGAAGTTCGTAGCTTGATCACTGTAATATGGAGGAGAGTTGGTTGTGTATGGAGACGACAAATCAGCAACTATGACGGAATGAACAGGAATTTCACATACATCTTCATTGATATTAGCAGGATGAGAATTTATTGTAGACATAGTGTTGTCAGATGAAGTAAGAAATGGAGAGTTGGTTGTGTATAGAGACGACAGACCAGCAACAATGCCAGATTGAACAGAAATTTCACATGAATCTTCGTTAATATTGGCAGGATGAGAATTTATCGTAGACATTGTGTTGTCAGATGAAGTAAGAAATGGGGAGTTGGTTGTGTATAGAGACGACACATTAATGACAATGCTGGGTTGAAGAGGAATTTCACATGAATCTTCGTTAATTTTGGCAGGATGAGAATTTATCGTAGACATTGTGTTGTCAGATGAAGTAAGAAATGGAGAGTTGGTTGTGTATAGAGACGACAGACCAGCAACAATGCCGGGTTGAAGAGGAATTTCACATGAATCTTCGTTAATATTGGCAGGATGAGAATTTATCGTACACATTGTGTTGTCAGATGAAGTAAGAAATGGAGAGTTGGTTGTGTATAGAGACGACAGACCAGCAACAATGCCAGGTTGAAGAGGAATTTCACATAAATCTTCGATAATATTGGCAGGATGAGAATTTATCGTAGACATTGTGTTGTCAGATGAAGTAAGAAATGAAGAGTTGGTTGTGTATAGAGACGACAGACCAGCAACAATGCTGGGTTGAAGAGGAATTTCACATGAATCTTCGTTAATATTGGCAGGATGAGAATTTATCGTAGACATTGTGTTGTCAGATGTAGTAAGAAATGGAGAGTTGGTTGTGTATAGAGACGACGGACCAGCAACAATGACAGGTTGAAGAGGAATTTCACATGAATCTTCGTTAATATTGGAAGGATGAGAATTTATCGTAGACATTGTGTTGTCAGATGAAGTAAGAAATGGAGAGTTGGTTGTGTATAGAGACGACAGACCAGCAACAATGACGGGTTGAAGAGGAATTTCACATGAATCTTCGTTAATATTGGCAGGATGAGAATTTATCGTAGACATTGTGTTGTCAGATGAAGTAAGAAATGGAGAGTTGGTTGTGTATAGAGACAACGGACCAGCAACAATGCCGGGTTGAAGAGGAATTTCACATGAATCTTCGTTGATATTGGCAGGATGAGAATTTATCATAGACATCGTGTTGTCAGATGAAGTAAGAAATGGAGAGTTGGTTGTGTATAGAGACGACGGACCAGCAACAATGCCGGGTTGAAGAGGAATTTCACATGAATCTTCGTTAATATTGGAAGGATGAGAATTTATCGTAGACATTGTGTTGTCAGATGAAGTAAGAAATGGAGAGTTGGTTGTGTATAGAGACGACGGACCAGCAACAATGCCGGGTTGAAGAGGAATTTCACATGAATCTTCGTTAATATTGGAAGGATGAGAATTTATCGAGACATTGTGTTGTCAGATGAAGTAAGAAATGAAGAGTTGGTTGTGTATAGAGACGACAGACCAGCAACAATGCTGGGTTGAAGAGGAATTTCACATGAATCTTCGTTAATATTGGCAGGATGAGAATTTATCGTAGACATTGTGTTGTCAGATGAAGTAAGAAATGGAGAGTTGGTTGTGTATAGAGACGACGGACCAGCAACAATGCCGGGTTGAAGAGGAATTTCACATGAATCTTCGTTAATATTGGAAGGATGAGAATTTATCGTAGACATTGTGTTGTCAGATGAAGTAAGAAATGGAGAGTTGGTTGTGTATAGAGACGACAGATCAGCAACAATGCCGGGTTGAAGAGGAATTTCACATGAATCTTCGTTAATATTGGCAGGATGAGAATTTATCGTAGACATTGTTTTGTCAGATGAAGTAAGAAATGGAAAGTTGGTTGTGTATAGAGACAACGGACCAGCAACAATGCCGGGTTGAAGAGGAATTTCACATGAATCTTCGTTGATATTGGCAGGATGAGAATTTATCGTAGACATCGTGTTGTCAGATGAAGTAAGAAATGGAGAGTTGGTTGTGTATAGAGAGGACGGACCAGCAACAATGCCGGGTTGAAGAGGAATTTCACATGAATCTTCGTTAATATTGGAAGGATGAGAATTTATCGTAGACATTGTGTTGTCAGATGAAGTAAGAAATGGAGAGTTGGTTGTGTATAGAGACGACAGACCAGCAACAATGCCGGGTTGAAGAGGAATTTCACATGAATCTTCGTTAATATTGGCAGGATGAGAATTTATCGTAGACATTGTGTTGTCAGATGAAGTAAGAAATGGAGAGTTGGTTGTGTATAGAGACGACGGACCAGCAACAATGACAGGTTGAAGAGGAATTTCACATGAATCTTCGTTAATATTGGCAGGATGAGAATTTATCGTAGACATTGTGTTGTCAGATGAAGTAAGAAATGGAGAGTTGGTTGTGTATAGAGACGACGGACCAGCAACAATGACAGGTTGAAGAGGAATTTCACATGAATCTTCGTTAATATTGGAAGAATGAGAATTTATCGTAGACATTGTGTTGTCAGATGAAGTAAGAAATGGAGAGTTGGTTGTGTATAGAGACGACGGACCAGCAACAATGCCGGGTTGAAGAGGAATTTCACATGAATCTTCGTTAATATTGGAAGGATGAGAATTTATCGTAGACATTGTGTTGTCAGATGAAGTAAGAAATGGAGAGTTGGTTGTGTATAGAGACGACGGACCAGCAACAATGACAGGTTGAAGAGGAATTTCACATGAATCTTCGTTAATATTGGCAGGATGAGAATTTATCGTAGACATTGTGTTGTCAGATGAAGTAAGAAATGGAGAGTTGGTTGTGTATAGAGACGACGGACCAGCAACAATGCCGGGTTGAAGAGGAATTTCACATGAATCTTCGTTAATATTGGAAGGATGAGAATTTATCGTAGACATTGTGTTGTCAGATGAAGTAAGAAATGAAGAGTTGGTTGTGTATAGAGACGACAGACCAGCAACAATGCTGGGTTGAAGAGGAATTTCACATGAATCTTCGTTAATATTGGCAGGATGAGAATTTATCGTAGACATTGTGTTGTCAGATGAAGTAAGAAATGGAGAGTTGGTTGTGTATAGAGACGACGGACCAGCAACAATGACAGGTTGAAGAGGAATTTCACATGAATCTTCGTTAATATTGGAAGGATGAGAATTTATCGTAGACATTGTGTTGTCAGATGAAGTAAGAAATGGAGAGTTGGTTGTGTATAGAGACGACGGACCAGCAACAATGACAGGTTGAAGAGGAATTTCACATGAATCTTCGTTAATATTAGCAGGATGAGAATTTATCGTAGACATTGTGTTGTCAGATGAAGTAAGAAATTTAGAGTTGGTTGTGTATAGAGACGACGGACCAGCAACAATGCCGGGTTGAAGAGGAATTTCACATGAATCTTCGTTAATCTTGGAAGGATGAGAATTTATCGTAGACATTGTGTTGTCAGATGAAGTAAGAAATGGAGAGTTGGTTGTGTATAGAGACGACGGACCAGCAACAATGACAGGTTGAAGAGGAATTTCACATGAATCTTCGTTAATATTGGCAGGATGAGAATTTATCGTAGACATTGTGTTGTCAGATGAAGTAAGAAATGGAGAGTTGGTTGTGTATAGAGACGACAGACCAGCAACAATGACAGGTTGAAGAGGAATTTCACATGAATCTTCGTTAATATTGGCAGGATGAGAATTTATCATAGACATTGTGTTGTCAGATGAAGTAAGAAATGGAGAGTTGGTTGTGTATAGAGACGACGGACCAGCAACAATGCCGGGTTGAAAAGGAATTTCACATGAATCTTCGTTAATATTGGAAGGATGAGAATTTATCGTAGACATTGTGTTGTCAGATGAAGTAAGAAATGGAGAGTTGGTTGTGTATAGAGACGACA
Source organism: Platerodrilus igneus (assembly GCA_036346225.1). Lineage (NCBI taxonomy): Eukaryota > Metazoa > Arthropoda > Insecta > Coleoptera > Lycidae > Platerodrilus > Platerodrilus igneus. The sequence continues at coordinate 1,323,869 of JARFIW010001319.1, forward strand.
GACCAGCAACAATGCCGGGTTGAAGAGGAATTTCACATGAATCTTCGTTAATATTGGCAGGATGAGAATTTATCGTAGACATTGTGTTGTCAGATGAAGTAAGAAATGGAGAGTTGGTTGTGTATAGAGACGACAGACCAGCAACAATGCCGGGTTGAAGAAGAATTTCACATGAATCTTCGTTAATATTGGCAGGATGAGAATTTACCGTAGACATTGTGTTGTCAGATGAAGTAAGAAATTTAGAGTTGGTTGTGTATAGAGATGGCAGGTCAGTGACAATGACGGGTTGAACAAAAATTTCACATGGATCTTCATTAATATTGGCAGAATGAGAATTTATTGTAGACATTGTGTTGTCAGATGAAATAACAAATTGAGAGTTGGCTGTGTATAGAGACCACAAATCAGAGACAATGGCGGGTTGAACGGGAATTTCACGTGAGTCTTTATTAATATTGGCAGGATGAGAATTTATCTTGGACACTGTGCTGTCAGATGAAGTAAGAAATTGGGAGTTAGTTGTGTATAGAGACGACAGATCAACGACAATGCGGGGTTGAAGAGGAATTTCACATGAATCTTCGTTAATATTATCAGGATGAGAATTTATCGCAGACATTGTGTTGTCAGATGAAGTAAGAAATGGAAAGTTGGATGTGTATGGAGATGACAGATCAGCAACCATGATGGGTTGGACAGGAATTTCACATAAATCTTCATTAATATTGGCAGAATGAGAATTTATTGTAGACACTGTGTTGTCAGATGAAGTAACAAATTGAGAGTTGGCTGTGTATAGAGACGACAAATCAGAGACAATGGCGGGTTGAACGGGAATTTCACACGAGTCTGCATTAATATTGGCAGGATGAGAATTTATCGTAGACATTGTGTTGTCAGATGAAGTAAGAAGTTGAGAGTTGGTTGTGTATAGAGACGACAGAGTAGCGACAATGCCAGGTTGAACATGAATTGCACATGAATCTTCGTTAATATTGGCAGGATGAGAATTTATTGTAGACATAGTGTTGTCAGATGAAGTAAGAAATAAAAAATTGGTTGTGCATGGAGATGATAGATCAGCAACTATGATAGGTTGAACAGAAATTTCACATGGATCTTCATTATTACTGGCAAGATGAGAATTTATCGTAGACATTGTGTTGTCAGATGAAGTAAGAAATGAAGAGTTGGTTGTGTAGAGAGGTGACAGATCAGCGACAATGCCGGGTTGAATACGACTGTCATATGAATTTTCGTTAATATTGGCAGGATGAGAATTTATCGTAGACATTGTGTTGTCAGATGAAGTAAGAAATGAGTTGGTTGTATATAGAGACCACAGATCAGTGACAATGCCGGGTTGAACAGGAATTTCATATGAATCTTCATTAATATTGGCAGGATGAGAATTTATCGTAGACATTGTGTCGTCAGATGAAGTATGAAAGGAAAAGTTGGTTGTGTATAAAGACGACAGATCAGCGACAATGGCGGGTTGAACAGGAATTTCACAAGAACCTTCATTAATATTGGCAGGATGAGAATTTATCGTAGACATTATGTTGTCAGATGAAGTAGGAAATTGAGAGTTGGTTGTGTATAGAGACGACAGATCAGCAACAATGACAGGTTGAACGAGAATTTCACATGAATCTTCATTAATATTTGCAGGATGAGAATTTATCATAGACATTATGTTGTCAGATGAAGTAAGAAATGGAAAGTTGGTTGTGTATGGAGACGACAGATAAGGGACAATGATGGGTTGAACAGGAATATTGACAGGATGAGAATTTATAGTAGACATTGTATTGTCAGATGAAGTAAGAAATTGAGAGTTGGTTGTGTATAGAGATGGCACATCAGTGACAATGACGGGTTGAACAGGAATTTCACATAAATTTTCATTCACATTGGCAGGATGAGAATTTATTGTAGACATTGTGTTGTCAGTTGAAGCAACACTACTATTTCCAAATGTATTAGTTTCTAGTTCAATCACTGATTGATATAGAGGACATTCACCAAACGTATTTGAACCAAACTTGTCAGATAGTGGTTCAGAATGTGCAGGGCTCAGAGTGCCAAAAGCGTCCATGCTCTTTACTGTATATTTAGTTGATGGGTTGCAGTCATCGGTAATCTTTCTGATTTCACTCACTGAACAATCTTCGTTCAATGATAACATTGATATGGGATCACTGCTATATGTTTGTTGTTGTGTAGTAGCTTCATCTAATAGCGGTAAATTTACAAAACATGGACTGCTAATTTGAATAGAACTTAGCAATACACCATCTGGTTCTGTATCACTCAATGGCATGTCCAGGTCACTAGTATGTAACAGATGTTGTTGAGAAATTGATTTAACAATATTTGGATCTGTAATTGTTATAGGTAGGGGCACATTCTTTGGAACATCCATGGATAGTATATTTGTTTTGGCATCTAAAATTAATTTTATATTAGTGCTTGGTAGCTCATGCGTTGCCATAATAGGAGATTTCAATGCATTCACTACGTTAGTTGAATCTAACACACCATTAGGACTTAATGGTGGTAAATTAAAATCAATGGAAGGAATAGATGTATCTTGAAGAACATCAGTGTCGGCTAGGGCAGCCGTTAGAATATCTTGGCTCCTGATAGGCTGGCATGGAAACGTAGAAGATACTTTGGGAAGAGGCAAGATACCTTCACTTCTAGAAGTGAAATCAGTTCCATGAGGTTTTGTTGCCATTGTTGAAACTTTCGAAAATACTCTAAGAGGTGCCGGAAAAATTTCACATTCGGAAGTGATAATGACTGTATGTAATTTTGGTGATGCGTCAGGAACTGCCGGAAGAATACCAAGAGATGATAAACTGCAAGACTTTTCCGATACCTCACGTGTTCTAGTTGCTTCTATAATAGGGATCCTTTGTTGTAAAATATTAACTCTTTTATCTTGTTTATTAGCAAGTGTATTGTGACTATCTATAGGTCTGCCATCGTGTTTCTTTAATTGAATACAAGAGTGCCCATTTTTAATTATACTACTTACAAGCACTAACTTGCCTACTGCTAGTTCAGAACTAATTTCACTTGATAATCTGAAGCCAGTACTTGTTGCTGGTACCATACTGGTTGAAGGATTCATTGACAAAGTGTTACTACCAGTTGGGACAACTATGTGTGATATAGCACTTACTAATTTAAGAGGTTCAATAGGCTGTCGAACAAGATTAGGTAAAGTTGAAGCAATTGCTATATTAGATGGTTCCACCCATGGAGCTGAAAATGTTTCGATATTTTGACCCATGACTACACCTGTTGTATTTGTTGTTGTTGATAGTGATGATGATGGGCAATTACCGTCAGGATTGACAATAACTTGCTTTATAATATTCACTTTACCCGGAGGCAGAGTGGAAATGGCGGATGTTGAGTAGGACATTGCAGTGCTGACTCTTTTGTATTTTTCTCCCCTTAGTGGCTGCAATATGCTACAGGTGCTCTGAAAAAAAAATAATTTCATTTATCATTGGAGACATTATTTGTGTTCTTTCAAAAATACAAAAGTTAAAAATGTAAATACACTTCTTATAACAGAAACCAAATATTGGTATCACTTTTAAAAATACATCATCAAAGACCCCCACACAACAGACAAATGTAAGCAACTGAAACAGTAGAATACAACACAAGCACATCCCCAATACTAGCAAATACAGAATATATCAAACCACATTATAATGTTGCAAAAATAATACACCAACAACTAGCCCTACAACACAAACTCATAAAAAACATACACTAATATACAAATACACACCACAAAACATACTTGCTACACTGGAACAAAAAATAACAGACAAAGCAACACCACACAACAATCCAGAAATTGCACTCATCCACCAACAAAAGAAAATCACACAATTAATAGATATATTTTTCCCAAACACATCCAATATCCAGAAGCAGAAAAAATAAAAAATTACATACAACTATCTAAAGAAAGCATACACATGTGGCACCTAGATAAAGTAGAAATAATACCGATCATATTACCAAGTACCAGGGTTGGCAAAAAACACTTTATTTTGATAAAAATCAGACTAGTGGTCAAAACTGATTTAAACCACTCTCAAAAGTTTATAACTTCTGTGCACCAGAATTAAATTGCTACCTTTGACTATTGTATCAATAGTGTCTATCTTTTAAATGAAAGGGTATTATGTGACAATCTTTTTTGCATTTTGCTGATTCTTACAAGTTGCTTCCTGTTGAATTGAGTTTATGAATTGCACATATTACTAAGCAAAGTGAGCAGAAGCAGAGACGAGAGCATTTAATAATAACATTGTAAGTACCCAATTAGTTATTAGTTTATTATAAAATTAGTTCATTTTAGTTCTATAACAGGAAGGGAGATGCACAAAACTTCAATTATTTATGTAGTAGTTTTACCTTTGGTTGACCATAAATTGATTGCTTTTGTAGCTTTTTTAACTCATCCTATTCAATTATTGAATTAAACCTTAATTATAACAGAATTTGGAAGTGAAGTAGGGTTGTGTGGCTTTTAATTTATTTAGTTTGTGCTTTTAAATTTTTTGTGCATTTTTAAAGTTTCAAATAATTACAGTACGAAGTTGTGAATATTAACCTTCACTAATCGCTTCATAAATATTAACAGTTGGGTAATTATTTCAGGGAAAAAAAGTATTCATTATTTCATTATGAATACTCAAAGCCATGGCCAGAGCAGTTCAACTATGAGTACGAGTAGCAGTAATCCTAATAGTAAGTCGAACCATGATGGAAGAGGTCAAAGAGGTGGTCGCCATAAAGACTCAATTTGGGCTTACTATAGAGAGAAAACAGACAGCACTGATAATGTAATTGGTCAAATTTGAAAACAATGTAACAAGCAAGTTAGCTCCAAACCACTGCAACTAAGAACACATAAAAATAAGTGTAAAAACACTTCTGCTAATGATTCTGATTCAGATTCGAACACCTATATTGTTTCAAATAATAAGCATGAAACAAGTCAATTAGGTAAAGCTAGCAGTAGCAAAGTACTTGTTCAACCAAAAATAAGCAGCTTTTTAATTAAGACTACAGGCCAAGATAAAAACAAATTGACAGTGCTATTGCTAAGTACTTTTAAGCTTGCAATGTACCATTTGTGCATCCAGAAAAATATTACTTTAAACCGGTAATTGACAGTTTACGACCGGGATATGTTGCACCAAATCGAAAACAATTAACTTCTCACTTACGCGATACTATCAATGAAGAAGTAATCATAGAAATAAAGAAATTGCTAAAAGGTAAAACTAGAACACTGGTGCAAGACGGATGATCAAATGTGCATAACGATTCCATCATTGCCAATTGCATATCAGATAGAAATAGGTCTTACTTTATTTCAACTGTTGAAACCGGTTCAAATGGCAAAACGTCAGAATACTGTTTGGAATTAGCTTTAGAAGCTATTAAAGAATGTGAATTAAAATATGGCTGTCAAGTTAAAAGTTTTGTAAGTGATAACGTGAATAAAATGAGAAACATGCGTAGGAACTTAAAAACAGGAAGATTAGAGCAAATGATTTAGTAAGTGATGATGAGATCGATGATAATGGAAACACGTATTTTATTTCATATGGTTGTGCATCCCATTATCTGAATCTCTTAGGGTAGGATATATACAAAACAAAACATCTCTTCAATTCTTAGTCAAGTTATGCAGGTATCAAAATACTTTCAAAACCATCACGATCCAAAGGGTCTTCTAAACAACTACGAAGGTTCATTGGAACCTCAAGTTCCAGGTGATACTAGATGGAACAATCAGATTGCTTGCTTAGAAGTGTTTCTCAAAAACAGAAAATTTTATATCAAAATATCTCTTGAATATGAAAATGAAATAGACAATCAAATTTCAAAAATAATATCTAGTATGGCAATTTATAAAGAGGTTAAGCACTTACAGCAACAACTAAAGCCAATTACAGTTGCACTTGATCGATTGCAAGCTGATAATGCTTCTATCGCAAACACATAAGAGGAGTGGCTGAATCTTCTATTCACCAAGAATTTAGAAACAAATGAAAAATTTTAAAATAATTGATTTATTGATTCGATTACCCCTGCCCATATAGTAGAACATATGTTGCATCCAATTTATATAGGAAGAAAATTAACTCCTGAACAAAAGGAGAATGCAAGATTATAGGTGAACACCGAAGTAACTGCAGAGTTTTTACCGCTAGTGGTAAAATTCAGCCTGCAGATGAGCCCATTTTCTAAACCGCTTTTTACTGGTAGTATAAAAGAAACATTAACTGCAATTGAATTTTGGGAAGCAGTGCATCATGAAAATATAAATCCAAATTATGTAAAGTTTCCGATAAATCTTTTTAGATGTGTTGCTTCATCTGCATCGATTGAGAGATTGTTTTCAAACCTTCATTTTATTCAATCAAAGCTAAGAAACAGATTGGGGACAGAAACTTGCGGAAAATTAGTTAATTTATATAAAATGCTTAATTTCATTCATAAAGATGGATTGTCAACTTGTGAATATGATTATTAAGATTTACAGTATTTTTAGCTCTTCATAATTTAAAACATATGAGGTATTGTATATCTACTTAATCTTACCTAAAACTTTAAAAAATAATTTTTTTATTACAAATTATTATCGTCACTATTTCAAACAGAGGTAGATTTCATTTGTTGCCTGTGGCTACGGTAGCTAGGTTACAATTGCTAAATACTGTTGTGCTTTTTAATAATATCGAAATAAATTACTGTTTGAGTATGATATTAATTTTTTCCACTGGCCAAAACTTGATTTCTTCCGGGACGGTTTAAACCGGTTTAAACCACCCAGTTAAAATCATGCTGGTTGAAATTTGTCAACCCTGATCCCAATAGAAATGTGTTTAAAAAAACCTTTATTAGCATTTTGCAATATCAGAAAAGTGGAATATAAAAAACCCAAATAGACAAAGACGTGTAGTTAATGAAAATAACGACTTCAAGGTTATTACTTGCCTAATAGAAAATCCTCAGAGTCAGAGACATATTTGTGAAGAAGTAGGCATTAAATGATGAAGTTTCCAAACACCACATAACTATAAAACTACTACCTTCAAGTAATTTTTATATCATAGAAATTAAAGAATTATCCATAAAATAAATGTTGTGCATGCTGTCTTTTTTGTACTATAACTGACGAGAACTTAAACACCAATAATTTTAAAGAGAAATTCAGAGATCGCAGTTAAACTTATTAACTCTCAAAGACATGTTGCTTACATGATTGTTCAAATACGACTAATTTCATTATGGAAGAAACAATCTATCTTGACTACAAATGCCAAACACGACACGTGTGGCTTGATTAAACCAGATATAACTAGATATGAATAGATGTTTTATAGCCAAACGACATTTTCTATTTCAATAAATAATTTTACAATTCTAAAGAATGGACTAACAAATGTTAACTTGCAACATTAGGATTTGAAAACAAACTTTGCTTTAAACAAATAAAACTTAATACTGATACAATATACAGAGTGATATACTAATTATCAAACTGAAAGTTTTCTAAACTACTTTATGCAATAATAAAATTAAAATGCTTCAATATTCAAACCCGTTGGTTGTGTTCTTAAATTATGATTATGATTCTTGTCACAGGAAGAGCCCGCGACACCACAATAATATACGGCTTAATTACAAACACCCTGTGTAATATGGCTTAACAGTAAAGATTGTAGTAATTAAGGCAAAGGTTCTTAATCGGTTGGTAAAAGACGAATTTGTTTGTTTTTATTAAATTCGCACTTATTTTATTTTGGTGTGCATTCTGAAATTTACTTAAAATCAATTTATTTCAAAAACAATCATAGATAGGAATATGGGAATTTTAAGAAACATTCATCTGGAGCCAGTACTTGTTGCTGCTACCACACTAGTTGAAGGGTTCATTAGCAAAGTGTTACTACCAATTGGAACAACTATGGGTGATTTATACTTACTAATTTAAGATTTGGTAAAGTTGAAGCAGTTGCTGTATTAGATCGTTCCACTTCTGGAGCTGATAATGTCTCAATGTGTGCTAGATTTGCTGCTGTTGTATTTCTGATCGATGAGGATGATGATGGGCAATTACCGCCAGGGTTTACAACAACATGCGCTGTAATTTCTACTTTACCCCTGGACAGTGTAGAAATAGAGGGGTTTGATTTAGACATAACAGTGGTAACTATTTTGTGTCTTTCTCTGCTGAGTGGTTGTGATGTGCTACAGGTGCTCACATTTTAATTTATCATTGGAGACAATATTTGTTCTTTCAAAAATACAAGTTATAAAATATAAGTAAACTACTCATAACAGAAACCAAATATTGCTATCACTTTTAAAAATGCATCATTAAAGAACCCAACACAACAACAGACAAATGTAAACACTAGAACACATCACATGCTCATGCCCGATACTAGCAAACACAGAATACATCAAACTACATGACAATACTGCAAAAATAATACACCAACAATTAAGCCTACAACTCAAACTCATAGAAGAACATACACCAATATAGAACAGTCCACATGCATATCTACTTAAACCAGATAAAATGATCTGACAAGAAAAAAAACAATAATAATAACACATATACACACATTCTTGTACCAATGTACATACAACATATGCATCCATGTGCGTGTATACACACGCACGCACGCACGCACGCACGCACGCACACACACACAGACACACACAAAAACACACACACACACATACACACACACGCACGCATGCACGCACGCACACACACACACACACACACACACACACAAACACACAAAACACCTCTTATGTACTGTGCAAACATAAAACACTTTTCACACACTTACATTGCCTTTCAACATCTGGATTTCCGGTTGCCGGTGGTCCAGACTGATAAGGCAACATCCGTCGAGCGTTCCTCTTTGAAGATTGGGATATCCGGCTTCCGATGGTCCTGGTCCTAAAGGGGGAACGTAACACGGATACCAACATCACACACAACACACATACACACAACTCTCTCTCTCCCTCTCACACACACATGCACACACAACACACACACACACACACCTAAACACACACTTCCATTGCCTTTCAAAATCTGGATTTCTGGCTGCCGATGGTCTGGACTGACAAGGCAATGTCCGTTGTGCGTTCTTTCTTGACGACTGGGATATCCGGCTGCCGATGGTCCTGGTCCTAGAGGGGGAACGTAACACGGACCAACATCACACACAACACACACACACACAACCATCCCTCACACATACACACATAACACATGATGGTTACTTTCGGTGGGGAAGCCAGGTCTGTTTAAATTTCATGTAGCAGACTACTGAAACGTTGGAACAAATAAACAAATAAATAAAAAAATTAATTTAGAAGTACTGATCAACTTCTTTTCCTGTTAATACTGTAACAATTTTATTTTCTGTCATTATGTCTACAGATATTTAACCTATTTAATTAATAATAATCAACTTAATGCATAATGATGCTACACAATCTAAGAAATACATATTACATATTGTCAAATACAATATTAACTTTCAATTCGGAAGTGTAAAATTTTAAAATTATGCGGTGACAAAAGATACTTTTTGTTAGTGTCATCTTAAGAGTTCCCTCTGTTAGACAATTGTAAGATTAAGCTTGTTGTCAGGCGGTAACCCACGTGATATGATCACTTCCAACTCAGCTGTCGTCAGAAGAGGTCAATTGTTCCTTGAACGCAAGGACGATGACGTTTATTGAATCCACGTGAAATTTAAATTGTTTTCTTGATAGGATATCGTCTCGGCGACGCGCACTTTTGTTGTCCACACTTGCTGGAAAATAGCTCGCAGATGATGAGACGTTATTTTGTTTGAAGGGCCTTTGGTTAACAGTAAGTAGTACTGCTTTTGTAATCTTACTAAATAAATATTTTCAGTGCAACTTTTTGGTTAACTTGCAATTTTTAGTTAACTTGCAACTTTTAATTAACACGAAACTTTTAGTTACCATGAACTTTTAATTAACATGCAAATTTTAGTTAGCATGCAATTTTAGTTAACATGCAACGTAGGAAAATTAAGAAATGAAATTTATCAGTATTTAGTAAAGTTTAACCTTTGTACAAATGTTGATTTGGCGTGCATCAATAATTTAATATGGACGCTGTGATATGGTTTGGAATTTCAGTAAGCAGCTAATTTGGGTTGTATGGAATTGGAGATTTCCTGTATTTAAGTGCTGAGGCAAGATGCCTAGCAGGTATTTTTCCATCGGATGAACATCTGGTATGTAAATTTACTTTCATATGTCAGCTGTAGCATGGATATAGCAGACAAACAATTTTTTTGTTTGATCACGTGATCTGAACTTCAAGTTAGGTGAATGACAGACTATTTATTTTTCATATTAAGCAACAGGAACCTGTAAATTTTCATTTTAAATCTTTTTATTAATACATTTAATTTACGGAAGATGTCATTATGAGATAAGAAAAGTTAAATTCTTTATTCCATGAAATTTAATTTAATTATTCGAAAAATGATTTACTTAAATCTTAAAAATTAAATTTTTATATTTCATATTTCACTAATTGCTGAGTGGAGTATTTTTGTGAGGTTAAGTGGTACTACTCAACCAACTGAAATTGTCACATATAGTTAAAAATTCAAGGAAGAAACTCTTGCTTACTCATATTTTAATAAATTTTGCTAGACATTTCTAACAGAAATTACCATGTTTCAATTGTAAGAAGTATTTATACTATTAAGTATTTATGTACATATTTTGCAATAATTTAAATTATTCAAGCTTATATTAAATGAAAAAGATGTTTTGTAAATAACATGCTAAATACTGAAGGAATAGATTTTTATTTTGGTCAAGGCTATTCTTTTTAATTGGAATGAATGAAGGTTGATTCGAATTAATTTTTAAATTTTGGGTATAAATGCACAAACAGTGCTATCTTTGTTTAATCTGTTCACAGGTGTAGCAGTGATCTATAAAGGTCAAAGTCGAGCCATAAGGTAAGAAACTTTAGGGATTGTGTAGATGTAATAAATTGTTTAGCGGTAATTGAATAAAGGTTTCCGCATTCGCCTTGTACAAGGGACTTGTAAGGGCTTCTTTGTATAGAAAAATTCGGTGGCGCCATATTCTTTACATTTTTGGTCGCAGTCCAACCCCGACCCACAGCTCATGTTCTACCCAGAGCAAATAGTTCGACTAGCCGCTTAGCCTTTTGAGGTTTCCTCATCTACGAGCCATTTTCCACCGAAACTTGCCGTGAGCTCTATACACTTACTGGAAATCCTCGTAAAACTTTCTTTTGCCTTTCAGCTGGTCACATAGAAAAAAAAACTAATAGGAAAAATCCCTTAATATAAATGAAAAGGCTATAATACTCCTTATAAAAGCGGGCAAAAGGCAAAAAATAATAGCTTGTACTTATCATGTACCATACTGTACTACTGACAGTGATAATATACGTCAGGATTTGGCAAAAATGGAAAGTTCAGTTTGATAAAAATGCATCATCTCCCCGTTTGTCATCTAGTCTTCATTTTTAAAAAGCATTTTATTATTATACCTGTTCTACCAGTTACACCACAAATTATTATGTTTGACTCAAGATTGTTTTATCTGATTCAGCTCTATAATGAAGGTGCTAAAATACTAAGTTTTTTAAAATATTTTGTGTTTAAGATACGTTTTAGGTTAACCTCTTATGATATCAACTTTATATTTGTCACTAGCCGCTTGTGCCTAATTCGTTTCTGCCAAAACGATTATATAATTGTTGAAGAAATTGTAATTTTTAGTTTTATACTTCAAACTGATTGAAAATTTATAATGTAATTCTTCTTATATAGGTAAACTGTATCTGTTCAAATATGTTAGTAACCCATTGGCTGCCCTGGTTCTCATTTGGGGACCAGCAATTAAAAATGGTTTTTTAGTGCCATCAATTATTAATTATTTCAGCTGCACTAACTACATGCCAATAGACCTAATTCTTCAGTGATACGAGCATTTTTAAATCGCGCGTTCAATTCTACTGTAGATAAATTGCAAAGTTGACTGCATTTTCTTTTTAGTTGATATCATCATGTGTTTTAAAATGTTAATTTATTTGTTATGGCATTCGTGAATCAGCATAGTTTGACAGCATTATTTAATTTTCGTTATCGAGTATCTCTGGTACCGTCTATAAGTAAGTGATATTGTTTTTATAAAGTTATTTGAATTTTTATAATGGTCCACAAATGAGGACTTTGGTAGTTTGTTACACACATTGAAGCATCCATCCAAGCACATGCACACACATCACATATTCATGTACATATGCAAGCATACATACCCATACACACACATACATACATTCATACACACATGTACACGTACACATTCATGCCCCCATGCAAGTGCACACACATACATATACACACATGTGCATGCACACACACATGAGTTTTCGTAGCGAAAAGACGTGCTCCATATAGTTTAGTGAATTAAAGTGGTTAAGAACATATTTAGTACTCTGATTATTTCATCAAAGTGCTTGAGTGGTGCAAGGAATTTTAGCAAACTTTCAAACGCTATTACGAGGTGTAGGTTGACAAATTTTGTATATATTGTAAGCATTTAGAATCCATTTTAATAATTTAAAGAACATTAAAAAGTGTTAATAATCAAACATACGGCTTTATGTCGCATGTTGATAGATAAGAGCTGCCTCCTATCTCATTCCATTAATACCTATTAGCCGAAGGTCTTGTTATCAACGTATACATTTCCTTTAACTTAATAATAATACAATGAGTGAATCCGATTCACTTGGGGCTTCTGATAGCAAAGGTTCCGAAATTAATAATAAAACTAATGATCAACATACGGATGAATTAAATGCACTTCATGTTGATAAACAGACTTTAACTCACAATACTAATAAGCATTCAGGAGCAAGAAAATCTGGACTTTTTTCTGATGTTATTAAGGCAACAGTATTTCCAAAAAAGGAGCAGGCTATTGTTCTTCCCGCAATAGAAGGTATACAGGTTAGAGATTATGTAAAAGCAATAGGCAAATTGATCACTCCTAAAATGTGCTATTCGCTTCCAGAATATCTAACAATAGAGTGCATATATGCATCCACTAAAGAAATCGTTGCCTCTTTCGTAACTACCTACGGTGGAATCAATGTGGGCGAGGTATTTAATCCAACACGCAAGCTCATCTGCCCTTCAAAACGGATTGTACTATCAAATGTATCGCCCTGTATACCCCGCCAAGTACTTGAAAACATTCTTAACAGCATAATTTAAAGTTACTATCTCCAATTTCATTCGTTGATGTCGGAATCGGTTTGAATGAATTTAGACATGTAATGAGCTTCAGAAGGCAAGTATATATTGTTGATGACGATAAACAAACGGTGCCGGATACTATTACTTTAACGTTTGACAGCGAGGAGTACAGAAAATTTATCACAGATGAACAAGTCAGATGCTTTATATGCAACGAAATTGAACATATTTCCTCGATATATACAAGTCACGCTCCTCATATAATTTTCGAAGTTACTAATACGATAGAACCCGCTGGTGCTAAACGAGCTATGTCGTCTAATACAGGAGAAAACAGCAGTTTAGTAACTAACTACACAGAAGCAATCGAAAACTATACAGCGCTTCCAATTTCTGATAGTCAAATAACTCCTAATGCAACAGACAACATCATAAATAATTCAAAGCAAGAAAATGATAAAACGGAAGAGATTGTTAAACAACCACAAAAGAAAATGAAGGTTGATAGCACATCACAAAATACGGACGATTTTAGTGATCTTCAAGTATTATGGTGTAATGAATATTTTATTCTAGCTTTATTTTTTTTTTATAAACTTTATTCTCGTGACTATCAGCTAAAAAAATTACACCTTTAAATTTCCTAAACCCTAACCTGATATCACAAGGTCGAGAATTTTTTCTTATTAATGTAAGCCCAAGGTAATGTTGGATGGAGAATGGCTTGAGATAAAGAAAAACTCTTAAGACATAAACAGCTAGTCGAGTGTTAGCTCTGGGTAGATCATGAGCTTGGGTCATGGGTTGTTAAAAGACCAAAATATATTTAATGAGCGCCACCGTATTTTTCAATACAATAACCAACAAAATTTAACTGTTCTTGTATAAGGGGAATGCGAAAACCTTATCTTAACACCACTAACATAGCCATAAAACCTGAATTTCACTCTTTAGAACACACTTATCAAGACCTCAAACACCAGATGTCATACAGATGTCTCGGTTTTACCTGTGAACAAACAAAAGTACAACATGGACACCATTTGTGTCCTCAAAATATTTGCCAAAAATAAAATAATAGAATTTAGGCTTCTAAAATATATACTGAGGAATTTGTTTTCATTACACACAATTTCTAATCCTGGATGACTTGCAATTTTTGAATTCTAAATAATAAAAAGTCATTCAAAAACAAAATAGATTCTATTTGGATAAATTTCCGAATATATATAACTACAATATTTAAGTTTGTATCTTTATAAAATTTTCTCATAATAATTTTCTAGAACAGAAATAGACTAGTGAAGTTTTGCATTCAAAATTAAGAAGATCTCTGAATGGATCTTTTCTATAAAATTTAATTAGATTGACGTAGAATTTCTAAGTTACTCATAATACATAAATTTCTTTCAATCAACGAAGTACTTCCTTGATCTTCACAATAAAATTTAATTATCAAAGTGCTGATATTGTAGAATGTAATTATTCTAATTTATTTTTATTTAACAATAAGTACGCAAATTTCATATGTCGATGAAAAATGCAAGTTCATGACCTCAAAATCTTTAAACATATTTTAAATTAAATTAAGACAGCATATGATGTCTAGATAGGACAACTGAATCTATGTTTTTTTTTATATCTGGCATAAGATGTCATTCACAACTTTATTAAATGTACTATTTGCGTACATGTGCAAACATTCTGACAAGCAATCGACATATTATTTAATTCGCTGATTCCTCAAAAATTATTTTCTTTTTACGTTACTCAAATATTTAATGTTAGATTATTTATAGTAATTTACTCTATGTTCAAAGTTATTAAATCCTAAAGAACACTCACGTGCTACGAAACTGCTCTGAACGAAAAATACTGGACCTTGACCTCAGCTGTCGGAAATTTCCATAAGCATCAAAGTTCTTCAGAACACAACGATTATATAACAAAACCAACCATTATATCCTTATTTGATGTTATTTATTGGTGAAGTTGAATTATACGGAACACATGTGAAATCACCTTCTACGTTACTGCATTTTATATTAAATAGGACGTAACCATATATTCTTGCTTTAAAATATTGCCTTAAGAATTTGTCTTAAGTTATTATCGGAAATATTGCACTAAGATGAAAAATATTAGTATAATCTATTTAATTAATATATACCAACTGTATTAATGATGTCAAAAGGGGCTTCCATCTTCTTAAGCCTGCAGGGATCAACTGAACTGCTCGGAGCGAAGCTTATCGAAAATCATGCTCACGCAACCACTGTTAGGATCGACCTCCAGACACCAAGAATTTATCAATTATTTACTTTTTTCTAACTTTGTTAGAAACCACGTGCTTACACCCGGCCATCTTGACTTCACTTATTCTGCAGAGCAGCTTGCCCGTTCGAACGCTGATAATGAAGTGGACAAATTAACAACTCGACAGAGCTTAGTAACGAACTTTAGAGCATAAACGTAAAAGAATCTATGTGTTATTATCAATTTTATATATTAATTTCTATTGGACGGTAATTCACAAATTAAATATTTTAAATTATAGCTGTTTTATTTTTATTTTAAAGAACGAAGTGTAACTAGAAAAAAAATACGTTACAATGGCACAACAAGGAACACGTACTAGATTTCACTAACTTCAGTGACTTTTTGAGAGAAGTTAAAGGAAACGACCAGCAATTGGAAGTCTCAAAAAAATATACTGACAACACCGAGAGCTTACTAACTTTAATAGAGGACGCATCTGTGGCGAGTAAAGTAAGAGTAGTAAAAGAAAGGTGTAAGCGGTTAGTTAGTGCCATCAGCAGAGCAGCAACTTTAGAGAAAATGGATACCTCATATCAAACAAAACAAATAAGTCAGACCAAGACAAGTCTCAGTAGAAGCAACTCATCTGACAGTTTAAATAGCGAAAACAATTTTTATTAAATTACTTCAAACTAGCTGAAATTTAGCAGTCAACTCAAATCCCGTCTTATTAATATATTAAAAATACAATGCATACCACACAACCAATTAAAATTATTACATTAAATACAAAGAACATCCGCAGCGAACACACGAACAACTTGAATTATATGATTTTTTACAACAAACTCAACCAGACATCGCCTTATTACAAGAAACAAATATTATCGCATATCCGAACATAAATCGTCAAAATTGTAAATATAAAGTTTTTGATAACCCAGCGCACAATGATTATACAGGAACTGTGATGCTTGTTAAAGAAGGAAATCGTATAAAACTGTAAACCATAGTATTCTACATGATTCTTATTCACAACTCTTAACTGTATCGATGGACAATGCAGAATGGCGCATAGTTGTTGTTTACTGTTCAAACGACCAAAATAAGGCATTACAGACTCTTTGCGCTTTGGAGGCATGACTATTTAACCTACTTAGCGGTCCTAATAACGACTTGGCCGACACTAAAGTCCTCTTAGCCGGCGATTACAATTGCACCTTGGAGCCCTTATTGGACCCCTTGAATTCCACCGAAGCTCATGCAAAAACAGCCAATTAGTTGAACAACATCATTGAACAGTTTCGTATGACCAACTGCTGGCGCGTTTTTAACAGAACGAAAGGAGGTTATACATTTTTAACTTCAAGAACAGCCTCAAGAATTGACCGCATATACTGTACGGATAATTTAATAAACTCCCTGAGTGGAATCAATGTTCAAAGCACATTTTCTGATCATCTCTCGGTAGCCGTCAGTATTAAGCCATATAACCGAGAAACAAACCAGTGGTTGCCTTACTGAAAATTTAATAACGCTTTACTAGAAGACAAAAGTTTTGTTGAGTATATGAAACTTTTTTTAGATCAAACGAAAAATATTGTTAGTGCAGAGATAGGTCTTTTACAATGGTGGGAACAACTTAAAATTGACATTAAACTTATTACACTCCAATATCAGAGACAAAAAAGACAATGTCAGGTGGTAGAATATGCTCTCATAAATAAACAACTTGAAAATGCATTACAAAACTCCCAAATCAAAAACTTGAAGAACATCCATGATACCATAAAAGATGTGCATAACGCCTATCATAGAAAATCTTCAAATCAAATATCGTTAGACAAATACAAGGATCTGTATAGCGAAGACCGACCAATAATCGAAAGAAACGTAATTCACACACACACACACCCCTCTTAAACAGCTGGATGTGAACGGAAAGAACTTGGAAAACCCCGTGGATATGTGTAAAGAAATCAAAAACTATTTTCAAGCTCTTTATGCTGAAACACCTACAACTGCAGATAGCAGATCCGAGCTGTATACCTCACTCCCAAAATTGAAGAAGTGCGATAAGGAGACACTCAAACGGCCAATTACCATTGTCGAATTCATTGATTTCTTATACTTGCTAAATAGGAACAAGGCTCCTGGTTTCGACGGATTGACCGTAGAATTTTATATAAAATTTTGGGAACAAATAAAACACAGCTACCATAAAGTATCTTTACACACTTTGCATGTCAAACAATTACCAAATACAACTTCTACAGCCATTATCGCATTACTGCCGAAACGCTCAGATCACTTAAGCTGTATTGAGAAGTGGAGACCTATTTCGCAATTAAACATAGACTACAAAATATTAGCAAAATCAATATCTAAAAGGATAATGGGCATTCTGAGTACCATAGCTAATTCGAACCAAAGCTTTTCAATCCCTGAAAGAACAATATGTGATGCTCTCCACATCCACAGAGATGTAATGTCGTACGCTCAGAATAACAATCTGCCCCTGGCAGTCATAAATCTGGACCAACAGAGTGCATTTGACAATGTGAGCCATAAGTTTATGTTTAGTTTGTTAAGAACGTTTGAGTTCGGGCATCAGTTTGTAAACAGTATAAAAACTTTATATAACCATGCAAAATCATATGTGCGTGTAGGTTCATTGTTAATAACCAAAATTTAACATGGTAAAGGTGTACGCCAGAGATGTCCTTTAACTGGTCTCCATTTTCCCTATCCTTGAGCCGTTCCTATCCCTATGCCGGCAGTCATTAGAAGGTTTTACCATTCCTTTAGAGCAGCCAATTAACATAGTGATCAGTGCATACGCGGACGATGTGTCAGTGTTCATTTTACAAAACAATGATTTCCAAAACCTACAGAAAGCCTACAAATTATACAAAGCAGAGTCCAGATCGGTGTTAAATATTAAAAAACAGCAGGTTTATGGATAGGTGCTTGGAGAAACAGACGAGACTCACCTATAAATTGTAATTGGTCGAACACAAATATAAAAAATTTTGGGTGTACGTCTCTCCGGAGATATAGAAAAAGATACAACTGGCACAGTAAAGGAACTAATACCTAAGCTAGACCAATCCATAAAAATGCGGAAACAACGTTTGCCAAAACTATCATTGGTAAAACAGAAAATGATAGTAAATCGATATGTAGCCCCAAAGCTATGGCATTTTATGCAAGTGCTCCCATTCAACCCATCACAGCTTAAGTTAATGCAAAAACTCGTCGATTTCATGTGGAGCGGAAAGCACTGGACAACAGCAAAAGATTTGTATCTACAAATTGAGCAAGGTGGCATAGGACTGGTTAACCTGACTGCCAAACAAGCAACTTTTTGAATATTTCTGGGTCTTAGGATAATAAACAGCAGCAAAGGCGAAAAATGAGCAGTGGTACTAAAATATTTATTAAGTTTAACCAATTCGTACAATGTATCCTGGCAAATATTAACATGCCATAATTTATTTATTATATATTTATTAAAAACTATAAGATACAGACAGGACAAGTCCCAGTGAAGTATCCACTAATATCTATAAACATAAGTTTAATAACTCACTGATTGAAATATAGTGAACTTAAAGTGTACAGGTTGACAAAAAAATAATATAATAATAAATAAAAGTGCATTTAACAAAAAAAAATTAAAAAAAAAAAATTTTTTTTTTTTGGTAGAGACTTAAACTACAATTTTTGTATAAATATGATTATATAAATTAGTTAAATAAATAGGCAACGCAAGTAACGTAAGAATATGTGTGATAGCAATTTAGCTTGGTACTATATTAGATCCCTATAGTAGGGGATAAAGAATACTACTATAGTAAGCCTGCTTATCGTAAAAGGCGATTAAAAGGCGCAGCAAGGGGCAGCAGCCTTGCTGGCTAAAAGATATTGGAGGAGGGTCGGTTGGTCTCGGGCGATCCTCAATAATTTACAAGCTTGTTGGGGGTTGGCCGTGACGGATACGGCTTTTTGCTAAAATCTTTAAAAACTGCGTTGTGGAAAGATATGGGAGCCTACCACAATATTTCCCAGGTGTGCGTGACCTAAAACACGAAATACATATGATGGAGAGCTCACAAGTAAAATTCTTGTCCGGAGGTAAAATACTCCCTCATTCGGATCTCCGGGAGGGGGTACTTGGGGCTCGTCATCGTAAGAATATAAAACAACAGTTTGATTTAGTGATAGGGACTTGGAATGTAAGGTCATTACTTAGAGTAGATAAGTTAACGAATTTATTAGTCGAAACGAGAAAGGAAAAGCTGGACATTTTAGGTATTAGTGATGTGAGATGGCCAGATAGTAATGACTTTTGGAAGGATAATTATAGAATAATTACAACTTCTTCAACTAATGCACAGGCAGGCGTAGGAATAGTGTTAGGTAAAAGATTAGGGCATAAAGTTAAAGAGTACTTACAATTTAGTGATAGAATAATTATGGTTAGATTGAGTACAAAACCCACAGACACTGTTTTAGTACAGGTTTACATGCCAACAACTCAGTACGAGGATGAGGAAGTAGAAAAGGTATACGAGGATATAAATAGTATAGTGAGAAAAGTAAAAGGAGATGAGAATTTAATAGTTATGGGCGATTTTAATGCTTCAGTGGGAGAAGGTAGTGAGGAAAAATGGTAGGAAAATTTGGGTATGGCAGACGAAATGATAGAGGAGAAAGATTAGTTGAGTTTTGCCAGGAACATAGATTAGTAACTGTAAACACCCTATTCGAACAACATCTTAGGAGAAGATATACCTGGAAAGCCCCAGGTGATAGAGCTAGATACCAAATAGATTATATTTTAGTTAAACAAAGATTTAGAAACCAAGTTAAAACTGTCGTAGTTATCCAGGGGCTGACATAGATAGCGATCATAACTTAGTTAAAATGAAGTGTAAACTAAAATTCAAAAATTGAGAAAGGTTAAAGAGAGGATGGGATCTAGGTAAGCTTAATGATAGTAGGGTAAAGAGGAATATAAACAAGTATTAGATAATAAGAGCAAAGAGATAGCTGTAGGAGGAACGTAGAAAATAGATGGAAAGAAATAAAACTGACTGTACATGATACAGCAACACAGACTATAGGTAAGAAAAAATAGAAGCGAGAAAACCGTGGGTAACAAAGGAGATATTAGATTTAATAGAGAATAGAAGAAAGCTTAAACCTTTCAGAGAAGTGGATAGTGAAAGTAAGCAAAATATAATACAGTTAGAAATAAGATAGTACATGAGTGTAGAAAAGCTAGCAATAAATGGATGGAGGAGAATTGTAAGGAATACAAGATGATTTGAGAGTAGGTAAGACAGACAGGGCTTACAGGGCAGTTAAAAAGTTTTTTGGGGAAGA
This sequence comes from Platerodrilus igneus, assembly GCA_036346225.1. Taxonomy (NCBI): domain Eukaryota; kingdom Metazoa; phylum Arthropoda; class Insecta; order Coleoptera; family Lycidae; genus Platerodrilus; species Platerodrilus igneus. Next base: position 1,344,904 of record JARFIW010001319.1, read on the forward strand.
TAGGACAAAATATAATGGTATTAGAGACGAGAATAATGAGCGTCTAATAAATAAAGTTGAGGTAGCTGATAGATGGAAAAGAGATTTAGAAGATTTATATAAGGGAGACGATATGGATGAGTTAGAGAACGACCAAGAAGAGGATGTAGAAATAGGGTTCTCAATATTAAGAGAGGAATTTGATAGAGCTATTCGGAATCTTAAATTACATAAAGCGCCAGGGATAGACGATATTCCCGCAGAATTAATAAAATATGCAAGTCAGAAAACTTTGGACAGATTATATGAACTAGTAAATGTAATATATGACACAGGTGAGGTTCTAATAGATTTCGAAAAAAATATTATTATCCCAATCCCAAAAAAGTCAGGAGCTGATAGGTGTGAGAATTTTAGAACAGTTAGTTTAACTTCTCATGCTTCCAAAATACTAACAATAATAATTAAAAATAGAGTAGAAGCTTTGACTGAGAATTATTTAGGCGAAGACCAATATGGTTTTCGTAAAGACAGGGGACTAGAGAACCGATACTAATGATTAGGGTAATTATCGAAAAAGGTTACAAAAAATAAAAGACTCATTTCGCGTTTGTAGATTTAGAAAAAGCATTTGATAGGGTTAATTGGATTGTTATGTTCAGGATTTTGCAAAAATAGGAATCTCTCATAAAGATAGAAAAATTATTTACAGTCTATATAAAACCAAAGCGTAGTAATTAGATTTGATGAAATAGAAAAGGAAGCTAAGATTAGAAATGGTGTTAGACAGGGTTGTATACTGTCTCCCTTGATTTTAATGTTTATATTGAGGAAGCTTTAAACTTAGCCAGAGAGAGAAAAGAGATAGGTATTAGTGTACAGGGACAGAAAATAAACATGTTACGTTTTGCAGATGATATAGCCATTATAGCAGAGTCTAGAAAAGAGTTAGGAGAGTTTTTAAATATTTTAGATGAGATACTACGGAGTAACTATAGTATGAGAATTAACTCAGTAAAGACAAAGATAATGACAAGTGAGTTACAGCCTAGTTCTAAACCAAAATTAAAAATAGGTAATACCGAGTTAGAGGAGGTAGATGAATTTTGCTATTTAGGTAGTATAATTACAAAGGATGGACGTAGCAGAAGGGATATAGTAGCTAGAATAGCTCAAGCTAGAAAAATGTTTTTAAAAAAGAAAAACTTACTAATAGCTAATAGTATTAGTTTAGATAATAGAAAAAGTTTCTTAAAGTCGTACGTATGGAGCGTTCTACTATACGGTAGTGAGACTTGGACAATTAAAGAAGTAGATAAGAAAAAGATAGAAGCTTTTGAAACTTGGTGTTATAGGAGAATGTTAAAGATTAGTTGGACAGATAGAGTAACAAACGAGGAAGTTTATAGAAAGATAGGTGAGGATCCCTGTATGTGGAAACAATTGAAGGTCAGGAGAGAGAATGATAGGGCACCAGTTAAGACATGATGGACTATTTAGTAAAGTCTTAGATTATAGACTACCAAATAAAAATAGAGTAGGAAGGCCTAGACAAAGCTATATTAGTCAAATTATTAGAGATTTAGGTTGTGAAGGGTATGTAGACCTTTTTAGACTAGCTCAGAATAGAAAAGAATTTAGAGCTGCGTCAAACCGACTTTAAGTAAGTTCGAAAACAAAACAAAAAAAAATAAAAATCAGTTAACTAAATGTTACCAGAACATAACCCACAATTAGTTAGCGGTCTGGCATGTTGGTAGCGTTTCGTTGCTTAAGCCTTACCATAACATATAATTTAATAAACGTCAACATGACATAACTCACAATTAGGTAGCGGTCTGGCATGAGGGTAACGTTTCGTTGCTTAAGCTTTACCATAAGATATAATTTAATAAACATCACCAGGACATAACTCACAATTAGGTAGCGGTCTGGCATGTTGGTAGCGTTTCGTTGCTTAAGCCTTACCCTAACATATAATTTAATAAACGTCACTATGACATAACTCACAATTAGGTAGCGGTCTGGCATGTTGGCAGCGATTCGTTGCTTAAGCCTTACCATAACATATAATTTAACACTTTTCCTTTTTGAAGCGGATAACCAGGTTATATTTCATTTCCTTATAAATGGTAATCATGTAAACATGTTAGAGTTCTTTCACAACCATCAGGTTGCTAATATCTATGTAGAGCCAGCTGGATAGGAAAAAGATAGAAGGATATAGGAAGACCTAGACCAAACTATATTAGTCAAATTATTAGAAATTTAGGTTGTGAAGGGTATGTAGAGCTTTTTAGATTAGCACAGATTAGAAAAGAAGTTAGAGCTGCGTCAAACCGACCTTAAGTAAGGTCGAAAACAAAATGATGATGACTATATTAGTTTATAAATTATTCTATATAGGTTTCGATTAATTTTATAGAGCTTCGAAACGCTAACAAAGAGATGTGAAAAATGTCTAAATTATTATAACATGTGTTATAAGTGTAAATCATACGGGCTACCGGCGAATTTTGCATAGTGTTAGTGTTATATTTTAGCTTACGAAAGGTTGGAGTGACTCTAGTAGGGTACCTGGGCACATTGAAACTTATTAACTGTAGAGCACTAGGACAGTCAATATAATTATTTACTAAGTTATAGAGGAAGCACGCATCGGCCATAAAACGACGATTTTCTAATTGTAATATTCCAGTACGTTGACAAAATTGAGAATAATTCTCCTGAGATATCCGATGATATTTAAACTTTACATGTCTCAAAAATTTTTTTTGAATGGACTCAATTCTATCACAATAGTAAGCATATTAAGGATTCCACACAATTGAAGCGTAATTAAGGATACTATGTACATATGAGTAATAAAGAACCTTTACAGCTTCAAAACTGTGAAAGGCACGTGTGGTTCTTACAATGAATCCTAACATTCTGAAAGCTTTGATACAGATAGCATTTACATGTTCATTAAATATTAATTTGCAATCAAACAACACACCCAAATCCTTAATAGTGGTGACGGTCTTTATTGGATGATTATTCAATGTATACACATGGTGTATATTGTACTTGTTCCTAGTGAATTGAATGTGATAACACTTATTATAGTTCAATTGCAATTTATTGGTTACACAATACGCGTGAAAGCGATTAAGATCGTCCTGTAGATTTAAACAATCCGATAGCGATTCTACTTCACAGTAAAGTTTTAGGTCATCCGCGTACATTAAGAACTTACTATAACGAAAACATTCTTTTATATCGTTAATGTAGATAATAAAAAAGAGAGGTCCAAGATGACTACCCTGCGGAACGCCAGATGTCAACAAAACTTTTTTCGATAGATATGCACTAATTTTCACTATCTGCGATCTGTTTGAAATGTAGGAAATAATCCACCTTAATAAGTCCCCGATTATACCTAACTTCAGCAATTTTTCAAACAATATCTCATGTATAACTTTGTCAAAGGCTTTGCTAAAGTCAGTATATATTACGTCCATTTGTACTCTGCTATCCATAGCTCGAGCAATATCATGCGTATAAAGTAAGTTCGATACCACTGAACGTCTTTTGACAAATCCGTGCTGTTCACCAATTATTTGAGAGCTTACCATGTTATATATTATTTTAAAACTAGCGACTCAAATAGTTTGGCCATAGATGACAAGATTGAAATAGGCCTGTAGTTACTAACTTCACTTTTGTCACCAGATTTGTATATGGGTATAATATGTGCTTTTTTCCAAAGATCAGGAAAAATTCCACATTTAAGTGATTTATTATAAAGGATGCAAATCGGACGAGCTAAAGTGAAAGAGCATTTCTGAAGAAAATGGCCGGTATGCCATCTGGACCAGCGCCTTTTCGCGTATCTAGACTACCTAGCGCTCTGCAAATGTCTAATTCAGAAAATAACGGACAAATTGAACACATATTGGACATTAACGGGTCAATTGTTGAGGCTTTAACACTGCTAACATACACGGAACCAAAATAATGCGAGAATAGTTCACACACCGCTTGACCATCGGAAGCTGTTTCATTTCCAAATTTCATAATCCTTGGCAGACCAGAATTACAACGTTTGTTACGAACGAACGTCCAGAACCTTTTGGGATTATCACATAGATTGCGCTCTAAGTCAGCAACATAAATGTTATAATCTTTCTCTATTAGAAGTTTCACTCTTTTCCTAAGTACGCTAAAAGTAATATAGTCTAACCTACTACTGAATTTTTCCCATAACTTATGATATTTTTTCTTTTCAATTATTGCCTTAATTGTGGGTTTGGAATACCATAAAGGGTACTTATTGTTAAGATGCTTACGAGGGACATGCTGTGTGATAATTTGAAATATGGTCGAGTAAAAATGATTAACGGCTTTATCCATGTCAAGCTCCTCTAGATATGACCAATTTATGTTATTTAATGTAATATTGAGATCGTTATAGTTAGCTTTTTTAAATAGATATATTTCATTAATGTTTAGTTTTAAATAAGAAATGTTGCTGAAGTTAATTAAGAATTCTATTGGAGGATGATATTTATCTAAATTCAGAAGTGGTGTTTGGCATTCATTAATGTTCATAACTACTTCTTTGTTGCTAAATATCAAATCAAGAATATGATTTTGCAATTTAGAATATTATTAAATTGTATTAAACCACAGTATGCTAAATTATCGAAGAATATGGCAGATTTATTAGACATATTGTATGGAGAAAAACATTATTAGTAGTTCTAGCCCACTGCACTTCCGTAAGATTAAAATCACCTACAATTAAAAATGTGTCATCAGGAGTGGTAGTAATAATAGTGCATAACTTGGAAATAAAGTACGTAACAGCTTCGTCGTCACCTGGCGGCAGGTATACACAGCATATGTGCAGCTTTTGATTATTGTTTCCAATGATAGTGATCCAGAGATCCTCCGCATCACTGCTCCAATTATATTGATGAACAGTTGTAAATTTATTGTTAACGGCAATGAGTACCCCGCCACCGTCTTTTTTAGATGATGCACTAGTGTCGCAATCGCGACGAAAGATCACAAAATTATTGCCAAGGAGTTCACTACTTTCGACGCTAGAATTTAACCAAGTTTCACTAAAACAAAGAATTGCATAATTGCAATGACCTTGTGAACACAAATGCAGGAAACGCTTTTGCACAAGCTTTAATATCCACTTGGAGAGAAACAGATACCGTGTACCCAAACTTCTGCACATATATCAAGAATATCAAACTTATACCAACAACAGAAAGCAAGCTCATCGATACAGCTGTAAGACCCCCTGTGTTTAGCAAAAAATGGATACAGTTCGGATTTTTCACTGTAAGTGATTTTATGAATGCCAGCGATTGGAAAAATGAAATGGAAATTAAAGAATGCTTAAATCTGGCACCACCCTTAGAGACTTATCACATCAAAATACTGCGATTGCGGTGATGCACTCACTGGCTACTGGTCGGATGTCACAGTACATTGGTCCTCTTTTTATACACGTCCGTCATTGGGACAAGATTCTGTAATTTTGTGGAGATTTGCGAAGAATCGTATGGCAGACTCTGTGTTTTTGAACAAAATGGGAGTTCTAGATAATACACAGTGTCCGTTTTGCATTCATATTGGAGACTCCTGGCACATGATGATTTCGTGTGAAAAAGCAATAGAAGTTTGGAGTCATGTACATCGTCTAACAAAACCACTAATTAACAAGAAACTACTTATTAAATACCAATGATATGGAATACAAGCAAAAACGGATAGCAAAAACTTAGCTAACTATATAATCGTTCTCGCAAAAAGTTCGATATATTGGTCAACGATAGACAAGATCAGAAATAAATCAAATAACAGCGGACGCCTAAAATCAAGAATATCTAAGGAATTTATATGGCATCTAAGTAACAACCCTATGCAGAATTTCAAACAAACATGAACAGCTGACAAAGGGCTCTGTTGGGTTAAAAACGGAACATTGCATTTTTCAGACGCACTAAAGGACTAGTAGTTGAACCTCTAAAATTGTACTGCATGATAGGTAGCTCATTGAAGAAAAGGGATCTTTTTCCATTTCTTTTTTCTTTCAGTTCTTTTATTTCTATTTTTTCGTTTTATTTTATTTATGTTACTTAACACATTTTAATATTCATGTGAAGTATACACAAATTTTTATAGATTAATGTATCATAACAATTAGTTTTAATAAATAATAATAATAATAATAATAACACACACATACACACACCCATGCATGCATGCACGCACACACACATACATGCATGCACGCATGCACACAAGATGTTAAAGTATGCACATGTTTTGGTTCTCTTGTCTATCTTTGCAAATTTAGTAGATAAGAAAGTGTTCAAACTTTATGAGTTTAGGTCCATAAATTTCTCAAACAAGAATGTTATTGCAAATTATTCAACAAACACCATGTAACATTTAGAAGGTAAAATTTATTTATTTATTTACAAAAATAGAGAGACCAAAAGAACAGAACAGCCCCAATTAGACAAAAATGTTTTATATACAAAAACTAAGCCTAGATAATTATGACCTCAATAGTCTGAAAAAATTAACCATTCATCAAATTACTTAATATGCAGCATTTAGTACAATGTGTTATGCTCCAAAATCGTTTCACAAGGATTCTAGTTACTAATTATGCTAGGGGATTTCTAACCATTAATTTAAGTATATTACACATAGTTGTGTACAATAGTTTTAGAATCTAGCGTATTTACGCATATTAATGTGATGTAAGTTCCCAGCAATGTACATGTGAAACAGCTTATCACATTTATGTGATTTTTCAGTGTAGACGTTGTTACAGTATTCCATTCAGACAAGAAACAAAGCCGTAAAGTAAGTAAAGAAAATCGCCTACACCGAATACTGCAACAGGACAGAAAGAAGGGAAGAATAAAACTCCAAACGAATTAGATTTCGGGCTAGCTCAAAACGTCGTAGAGTGGGCTGGGTGATACAGAAAGAAAAATTGCAAACCTCAGCAGAATAATTATAGGCCATCAGTTAAACATACAATCCCAAAAGAAATATTTACAAAAGTCAAAATCACATTTACGTAATCGTTCTGGTATAAAGTGATGTAAACAAAGCGTCAACTTGTATATCACATAATACCAAAATATATCTTTAAGCAAATCTAAAATCTTAGACTCTAAATAGCATATATATTACTCAAATTTAGACCAGGGTAGAAAATTAATTAACGGCATCAAATAATTTTAATCACCGTGTATAAGGACGCTGTGGGTAATAATACGCTTCATTTAAAGGCATATTGGATAAATTTGTCATTTACTTCTAAACATAGGGTTTATATTGTTTAGATAAGGTTAAACACCATGTATATCAAAGCAGTGGAAAACAGTACGCTTAATTAAAGGCCTACTGTGTAGATTTGAATCATTTAATTAGAATGTAGGGTTTGTATATAATCATAATCAACGTGTAGAAGGAAGTAATATAGAATTTCATTAGATAATAAGCATTATTAAAACCATGCAGCATAAAAATTTATTCGTTTCGTTAAAAATAAGGGATTTAAATTATTCACTAGACGCTTTATATAAAAAGAAACAGAGTTAAAAGGTTCAATTTGTATTTAATTTAATCGTTCCAAGTGCTAAAGCTATCGAGAAATTATAAAAGACGTGGGGAAGGCATGCAAAAGACTTCAGCATATTAGAACTCAGAACACCTGCAGAAATAACGATGTATATGATAGTTGATAAGCTTTAAGCTATATGAGTGCAAGTAAGAAAGCGAGTTTGTGGTATAAAGACAAGCGAGAGGGAATGCATTGGTAGTTAAACGAGGGGAAATGTGAAACGAGAGCACAGGTTGTAGATAGAACGAACAGACTAGATTGGCGGTTAAGGTTGAAATAAGATGCAAACAGGAGAGGTGGAAACATAACAATTTCTATGTAAAATTAGTTAGTTGTTCTCGGACGTGTTGCAAGACGAGTGCAAATTTCAGTAGAATCATTGTGCCGAGCCATCAGAAGGGAAAATAGAATGCGAATTTCTTAAAATCGCCGTCGCGGGACAAATTCGACTTGCAAGCGAGCCATTATAAAAACCCGTGCTGATAGGAGTTTAGCTCTCTTTTATTTTTGATTTGATTCGATACTTCAAGCAGTTTTGCTCTTTATTTTTTGATTTTATTCGATACTTCAAGTAAATTACGTGGTGATTACGTGTTAGGATAACAGTTATTATGCATTAGTGCACCTAGAGAAGATAAATAAAGGTAATAAAGTCTAGTCATATTTGCGGGTATTACTGTACCGATTATCCAAATTAATAACGATAAATAAATAAATAGAATTATGCAGTTTTGGGTATAGCGTGAAAGAATTATGAATTTCAGTGCTATTTTTCGGGAATGTTAGTAATCAAATGTTATTCGTAAACGTGATTGGATCCACAAAACAAGATTTAGATATACATAGATGAAGTCCTGAGAAGCACTGAAACCTTTTTAGACGAATGGTGGTGTAGAAAAATTTTAACGGCGGTCAGAAATCCGAAGACGTAAACATAAACCAGCTGGAATGGTGGGATTAGCAAGGACGATGTACATTGGAGCCACGAGTGCAGTAACCTTCAGGTAACTTATGCTTTGTTGTTCGATCTTTGATGTTTTGATGTGTGTTGAATATCTTTATAATTTGTTTGATAAAGATGAACAGTAGTAAATTTGTATAATCAACAAATTTTGAATTTTAAGGTAAAATTTTCTTGTATAAGTAGAAAGGAGTATTTATCAGGTTTATGTTTTTGATTATGATGAAAATTTGGGTCTGTCTTTGAGCTCAATTAGACTAACCTGTTAAATTAACGTAAAGGGGTGGGAGATGCTCCCTTTTATTCAGACTCAGGTCTGCAAATATTGTTAACTTAATTAGTATGCATCCTACAAGGACTCTAATTCCGGATGCAAATTAAAATGATGACAAATATGAACTTGAAATTTTATGATGCTGAAATTTATGATGAAATTTAATTTTGTAATTTTAATGTATTGTGAATATTGGTGTAAATAGAGTTAACGTTGATGTTTGTGGTAGGAATGTGTTTTCTTTTATGAATGAGGATGAAAGTTTAAACTAGGTGAGCAGCCGAGGCGGAAGGATTCAAGAGGCAATATTCAGGTAAGAAATCGAATATCGGAGGAGATTTCACCGTAGTAACGAGAATCACAGCAAATCTTGACGCCCAATTCGTGAGGCTCGATTCTTATATCACAACAGAATATATATATATATATATATATATATATATATATATATATTAAAGTGTCCATAAGTAAAAGGGTATAAAGGTTATTTATATGAAGGTAGTGTATGCCAAAGAAAGCCAAATATCAGATCCCATAACTGAAAATTTCATGTTTTGCCGTACTTTACAAATGTTAAAGTATTTGGAGTATAATAGTCAAAGTATAAGTGCCAAGACGTAAAACCATGACTTGATGACGTGAAAAAGCACAGTATTCAAGGATTTACACTGAGTTGTATGTTAATAAGCCATAGAATGTACATTTGCTAATCGAAAACCGGATGCGTCTGTAGAAATTCCACTATTCACCACATAGATCCAGGTTTATGTGTGAAACATTTCGGCACTTATTTTAGTAGAATCAACCTTTGGACAAACCTGTAATATCAAAATTATAAGTGAAAAGTATTGTCAAAGATGATTGAAGGGTGATGCAGTATTAGGAACCAATGAGTGAACATTTAGATATGAAATAGTAAAGTGTAAAAGAACGATTATAAGGTATTAGTGACACGAACTTGTTGGGACGATTTTATTGGATGTAGAATTGGTAAAAATGTATTAAAGAGTAGGCATGTTTTAATTATTATAATCACCTAGGATAAAGTAAATAGAGAGTCGATTTATAAACATTTTGGTAGTAAGACGTGTTTTGTAAACTGCGCTAAGTTTTGAAGATTATAAAGAGAATAAATGAATTTGAAATGTTTAAGAGTTTAATTTATATAAAGAAGAGTACAGATAAGCGAGAGAAATAATTATAATAATAGTAACGACGAATAGAAAAGTGTAAGAGTGGATTAGAGCGACAGTGGAACAGGCGGAATAAATAGTTGGATATTGGAACGAGATTGATAAAGGCAGAAAGGTATTGAATAGGATTTATAAACTGACGGAGATATTATTGGAATTGATTTGGATATGGTATTATGGATAGAATGGTATTGAATGGTAATTAGAAGACAGCAGTGAATTGGAAAGAGCCGATAAAGGAAAAAGAAAGCAGTGATTTGGAAAGAGCAGATTTGAAAAAGGAAAGCATTGGAGCAGCAAGAGCAGTACGAGTAAAGAAGATATAACATCAGGAAAATTAGCGCAGGGGAAGTAAAATTGAAATTAGTCAAAATTCTAAATTTGGTCATATTTATTTTAGATTTGGGGGATATAAAAATTAAAATAAAGAAACCTGGAGTCTGGACATCAGATTATTCGTAGTGATAGTGCCACGCATTGTAAAGACGCATACGGCGAGTGAGATTTTTGAGCCAGTATTCAGAGAGGCCGACGGCGACATGTAAAAACAGGTGAGTACTGTGTGTTTTGAACGTCAAAGTCTAAAATTGGTAATATTAATTTATTTGGCACAAGGCTACGTGGATCTGTTATAAAGTTTTGGCATATACAAGTAAAAGATTACAGGTACAAAAATAAAGGTAGTGCAGTTTGGTTGGTGCATTGCACATCTACTTACCACTGAACCCACGGTAAGTAGGTGGACACCCTGGGAAAGCGAGTTTCAAATAGTCGAAGCATATTAATACAGTTTTGTTGTTTTGATAGACCAACCAAACGTAGATAAAGCACGAAATATAAAGTGAATATTTTCATATCATATATAATTTAAAATTAAAAAAAAAATAAGCATAAGAATATATATATATATATATATATATATATATATAGCGTAACCCATTATCACGTCAATATATATACATATATATATATATATATATATATATATATATATATATATATACGTACCTCACATATCATACGAAGCCCGCTATGTACTGCAGATTAGACGAAGCCCAGGTCGAGGGGAGTGGTAGAATAATTTAATTTTTACTCTGGTGCATCATATCAGGGTATATTAGAATAAATGTGTATAATTATTACAACTAAGCACCTTTATGAAGCCCGCCAATGTTGCCACCATTTAAAAAAGCGTATTTCTCCTGCTGATGATCCTCATTTACTTTATATTTCAGACTTGTGTTATTTATTGGGGTGTTGGTTCTACAACTATGTTGTGGAAAATATTATAAAAGAGGTGTGGTGATTAAAATTGTATATGCTATATGTATTTAAAATTACGGTAACTGTCGACTTTTATGGAAGTAAAGATATAGCTTTGTAACTTAATACTGTTTTGCTAATCGAAGCCGAACACCTGTTCCTCTCCTTATATTTTGATATTTTTAAACAGCCTTCATTATTTTAATGAAGTGAATTTAAAAGTATATTATGTTGAAGTAATTAACCTAAAACAACGAATATGTTAAAATTACAACAAGAGATCCAAAAGCTCAAACTAAGCACTAAGTGAATTCAATTTTCTAGTTTATCACAGGTTAATCAACTAAATTCTAGTTGTTTTAAGTTCATTCGTATATTCGTACTCGAAAATTTTTAATTCGATCTTTCACCCAGTATCTTGGATATTTAGACTTTACACAGACCGTTTCAGTTATGACACTGAAAGAGATGCTACAAAGTTTCAATTTCTAAAATTTCATATCTAAAGGCTATGTTCGTCTTCCGAATGAGGCATCTGCTTATATTTGCTTTAATACTAAACCAAGTTTTAATGTGTTCAATTAATTTTGTTATATTTTGTACAGATTCTAGATATTGTTCCAATACAATCTTCAAATTTCCAGCTTGGTATCACGTATCAAAAGTATAGACACGGAACCAAACGTTTTGTTTTTCATGTCGTGAATATCTTTTATACTTATATGACATAAATATAGTTCCGCTTGCAATTTTTGCCAGCATTGTTAAAAATAACTACAATTTAAAATCAGGTGATAATACTTTTAATGTCAGTCTAGGTTTTAAATTAACTAAGACGGTGGTGGTTCTATGTGATGTTGCTATGACTATAATGTACATCCACATTTCTGTTCATGGAATCCTGAAATGGATTAAAAGTTTTTTGTAAGAGTTAGTGTGCAAAGAAGACTAGAGTATTAGTAGATAAAGCAGACTTTGGATAAAAGTCTGTTGTATATTAACTTTCCTATTTAACATAATGTTTCCCATATATAAATCTAATATCTCCACTTTGCGAGAGGAAAAGAGAGTGGAGTTTTGATTCTATAAAATGTCTAAATTTTGGGCAAATGCTTCATCTAAATTAATAACCCTAAGTTCAAGCTAACTTTTTTTGTAACTTTCTATCATTTTGTAGATGCACACTAGAACCCATGCAATTATAGATCACTTCTAAAATTGTTGACTTTTAAAGATTTTACCCAAAAATTTGTACTTCAGTTAGAGTGATGTCTACAAAAAGCTTACATGTTAATAACCGCATTTGATAACATGAGTTACAAAATATTAAGTATTAATATAAATGCAAAAGCAAAACCAACTTTTCCCTATTGAAAATAAGAAACTTTAACTATACAAATTAACAGTTTAAAATATGAAAATAACATGCAACAATCACGAGCTGACTTAGGCCAGATCACACAATACACCATTCAAATGTGCTTGAAACTTTACTTTCTTGGAGGAAGTATTAAACATACAATGTACATAAAAGATCAGCATTTACAAGTGTACATGCTCAAATCACACCGAAAGTTAAACGCTGCATGGCAGCTGGTTTGATCTGAGAAGCGCATTAACACGCTTCAGAATTCAAATTTTATGAAATTCTATTATGAGTTGTAGTAATAATTTTTATCCCACTTTAGGCATAATTGACATTTATGACTTTAAAACACTCTTGCATAAGTTAAATTTACTTGGACGGCTGTGAAGCAGCACGTAAATTTTTATTAATCGCAAATGATTAAGAACTTATTCATTAATAGGTATCATTAAAATGAACAATTTTCTTTTGGCACGGGGTTGCAAAAGTCGAGTCACCGTAACTCTCTTACATCCTGCAGTATATGTACATTATTTTATTTCTATCTCTGTGCGATTAAAAGTCGTATTAAATTTTGAAGCCCGCCGGTGTTAGCCGCCCAAGCGAAACACGGACGACTGGCAGAGAAGGGCTTCAATGTGTACTTCACCGCCCGTGGTGCTTATGGCTGTTTTTCGCCGAGCTCCCTCCCCTCGGTTATTTAAAAATTTGTGTTTGGTACATTTGTGTTTGGATAAAAATGACAGTCGACATCGACATAGGTAATACCGTAAGACCTTGATAAATAGTCGGCTATTTTATTGTGATTAATTTATCTTGAATGTGATGTTTGTCAAACCGACAATACCAAATTGCCAGTTTATGATTAATACTTGTGCACTTCAGTCCTCGATTATTAATGGCAATTTCGTCGAGTCTGATTGCAGAGCACTCGAAGAAACTTTATTCTAAAAAAACAACTAAAAAAACAGCTAAATTGTTATTTTTTGTATTTACTTAAGAAAATAAAGCATAAAGAAAAAATTTACCGTTGAAGGGGGGGGGATCTAATTTACTACCCTGGTAGGTGGTAAATTAGATTTGCAGATTAGGTTGGCGAAAAAATTATTTAATATAGGCTTAGACACGCTACCATGGGTTTGTAACCATGGTTTTTGACTAGTAATCAATCATTCACATTCCTAGCGAAGTTGTTATGTTAAATCCCTGCAAGCAATCTATTTCTGCATGAATATTAAATTCAAACTATATTTATTTAAAACACCCTAAAATATCTAAATTAAACTACCTTACATTTTTTATGTTATTTCAAATCATATATATTAGCAATCAACAGCTCGACTTCATTTTAATTGACGAGTACTTATTTAAACGTCCTGTAAAATTTCCTCATAATTCTTAGTACATCGTTAAATACGTAGAATTTATTCTATAATAATCTGCTTTGATTTGCGTTTTCAATTTTTCAAATCTTATAAATACAAAATGGACTTTGAAGGCAGTCTGTTTCTATACAGATCTCTTTTTCCGTAAAGGAGCCCTGTAAGTCATGTTGCTGATTAAGACGCCTTCTTGTTAAGTTGTTTTGCTTAGTGTTACTGTCTAGTGCAATTGTTTCATATAGTATCTAATCCGTCCGCAAGTGTAATACACACTTGTAGGTCCACTACGATAGTACCAGAAGTAGAGAACTACACTTCTAAGGAACATTTATTCAGTTTTCTTCTTCTTGATGCTACTATGAAAGCTACGTCCTTGGTTGGTTGATAACCACATAAGTGATGTAGTTTTCGTACTCCTGGTTATGACACAATAAATTAGAGATCGTGTTAAAATTGACTTTCTCATCTCAGTGCACAAGTGATTCCGTAATTATTTTCCAAGTCACATTCATATAAACCGAAGCTTACGTTACAATGATTTTCACTTGTTTTAAAATCAATATTACGAAATGCTAAAGTCAACAACCTGTTTATTGAATTATAAACTAAAGTGTTATAACACTTTGTTTATATCAGTTAGGGTTACCTTATTTCTTTTAGGAAGTGCACTTCACAGAGCATGTAAAAATGCTGTACACAATTGTCTAATTTTCTTCTTGTATATATTTAGGACTGGAAACATTGTGTAGGTATCCTTGTTTGTATTATTTAGATTTTAAGATTTTATAATCGAGATGGCTTAAATGTATACAAGGTGACATTAGTTTTATGTCATTAATTTAGAGAGGGCGTAGAGTCCAATAAGACAAACAAAAATTGTTAATTAATTTGTGGTCTACAATGAATGGTTAAGCTAGTAACGGACACACAAAAAAAATTATCTAAATTGTTATAGAACTTCTGCAATGTTTAGCTATGCCATGAATCAAATACACAATAATATCATTCCTTAGAGTCGACCAACAAAGTTGTGACATCATGCAAACATAACTTATTGAAATATGATATATGTGAACTGTAAAACGAAATAACCCATGCACCTTACCTGCTACTAAAGTCATTTAAAACTGAAGTTATGATAATCACAAAAAATAAAATTTCTTTATGCTGATTTGGTCGACTGTATTAGGTTTCTGACCCCGTAGCCTGAATATTCTAGCAATTCAGCAATACTTCACTTTAAGTCGATTGTACTTTTTCATTGAACATATTAAACGTTTTGCAAGCTTGCTTTTCCTGTTTGCCTTTGTTACTAGTGTCGGATGATGTAATTCCATCGCCTGCTTGGGTAATATGCTTAAATGTAGTGTTGTGAAATAACTGTAATTATAGGTTCTATAGGTTTTTTATTTAGCTTATCAATATCCACCACCTCCTCAATTTAATGACATAAAACTAATGCCACCCTGTATTACCAGGTTGTGTTATACATGGTGACATAAGTTTTATGTCGTTAATTTAAAGGGAGTGTTGAGACCGATAAGACAAACAAAAATTGTTAATACACTTGGGGTCTAAAGCAAACAATTTAGCTGCAAATACACACCCAAAAAGTATTAAAATTGCTTTAAAACCACTACAATGTTGACTAGGTCACAAATAAAATATACAATTACATCATGGTTTTGAAGTCGACCAATTAAGTTATGACCTTCAGCAAACTTAAATTAGTGAAATGGAGTGCATTTTGCTGCCAAACAAAATAGGTCCATGCATGTACTTTAGATGTTACTGAAAAAAATTTACAATTTTTTCTAAAATTCGCATGTTTAGATAATCATCACAACAAAAAGCCGTATTCCATAATGCTGATGTGGTCGACTGTATTTGGTTCCTGACGTTTCTGATGCGTTTTTTGCAATTCATTGTTTATGCAGAATATGATAACCTACTTTAAATTGAATGTACTTTTTCATTACATAGCTCGTAACCGGGGTTAGATGTTGTAATTTTAATTGTGTGTAGGTGTTGTGTGTTTCACCTACGTGCTTAGGTAATACATTTAAATGCAGTGTTGAGAATTAATTGTAATTGGATACAGGTAATTTGGAGTTTTTTGTCGCGTTAGTAGATTATTGAGTTGTTTTTGAAAATACGAAAACCCGAGAATTACACCAACAACAAACTTGCACATACGGTGAAAATCTCGAACACTTATTGTGAAATCACTTCATGTGCGTGCTATGATTCAGGATAGCACTTTTATACGTAAGTACTTTCTTAAAAAGTGTATAACAAAACAGCAGTCTTAAAATTTTTACTTAAGTTGACCTGGTTGGGCATTTAAAAAGCGGTTCAAAAGTAAAATGCCTTATAGGTTTTTGTTTAGCTAATTAATCTCTATTGCCTCCTAAATTTAATAACATAAAACTAATATTAATTTGTATACAAGTTGACGCTCTTGTTTCCATTATGTTTTAACGTGATGATTACGTAAAAGCCCGATTTGGTGTCTGTAGATATTACTTTTTATAATATGTTAACTAACGGTTTTATAAATAAATTTCTTACTAAGGTTTCCAATTTTTTCTTTCTGTGGGACCCATCCCACTCAACGACGTTTTGAGCTAGCACAAAATCCAATTCTTTTGAATTTCTATTCTACCTTCCGTTTTGTTGCGGTATTCGGTGTGGGCGATTTTCATCACTTACTTTACTACTTTCTTTCTTGTCTGCACGGAATACCGTAATAAAGTAAATAGAAATTTACGCCTTGTTTAACAACCATACTAGTAAATTCAACTTACACAAGTCCGTTTTAGTGATGTAAATGTTAATTACGCCTAAAGCAGGGCAAAAAAATTAATTTGAACTCTCAAATCCTTTGATTATTACTACAGTATAGGATAAAACTTCATAAAGTGTTAATTCTAAAGCATGTAAATGCGCATCTACGGCAATACCAACTGGCCATGCATTGTTTAATTTTCTGAAAAGTGGCAGGATGGCTTTTTAATGAATTGTGCATAATTACCTTTCATTTGCATTTAGTCTACCATTTGATGAAATCACTTGAAAAACTTTCTTTATTAAATCAAAACTTCCCCGGCAGAGTTATAGTCCACCATCGAAGTGGTGGTAGACAATTATTTCATTAATTATAGTTGATAAATTTGAATTTGCACATGGTCTCTCACATGATAAAATCACTTAAAAAATATTCTGATTTTACTACAATCATGGTGTCATAGCCCTCGTGTCCACCACTGCGGAAATCTTTTTATTTTAGCCTACAGATAGTGTATACAAAATACAAACAATGATGAAATGGCCGACATTTCAGTGATGCTGCCTCTTGGACTATTAGAGAAATGTGTCCTTTTGCGTAACAGGTAAGGATGCTTATTACTATAATGAAATTAATAAAATGAGAATGCAGCATCTTTAAACAATTGTACAAATTACTGCTCAGTTGTTGAAGATATTTAAATAACTGCAAATATAAATCTCGAAAGTCATGAATGTGTACGGAATTTTTACTGCTAGAATAAGTGTTAAAATATAAACTTTTAATGCTGTATTTTATTTGAACATTGATTGTGGCTCTAAAATGTAATCTGCTAATTAAGAAGTAAGTATTTGCCCGAGACATACATTAATCTGAGCAGCACAAGGTTGCCAGACTTGCGGGCTTCTTAAAAGGCATCAAACATATTTGGCTCGTAAAGACTGTATAGTATATACAGTGTATATACGACAGAACTAACGCACCCCCTTAAGGACAATGCCTTCAACTAAAGGTGTATAAGTTTCGATACTTTACAGATTTATAAAGCCCAGGTAAATTTTGTAAAAACGCTATTTATGGTCATATCTACCGAAATAAAATTTAATACACACAAATTTTTAGGAAGCCCGTTTTGGGCTTCGTAAAACAGCAGAGGGCTTCGTATCATCTGCGGAATATGTCTTTTTGGGCTTCGTAAAGAACGTTAGTGCGTGTATATATATATATATATATATATATATATATATATATATATATATATATTTACATCCCAGTATCAATAGTGCGTCCTTTTACAACTAAGACCTATAGTGTCTGCCAGAAATACTGCTAGTGTTTCCATCTTCACCATGTCCTTTTATATTGCACACTTCAAACTTCCGACATACATACTCCTTTCATATACAGCCCAACTACGATATCATCTAAAGATCCAACTACGTTGAGTGATAATTGACATTTTTTGTCATAAAAAGCTACCTTCATACCATTTATTAAAATGTAGAAGAGATTTTACAAAAGCAATGGAAAGTTGAAATGCATTAGAGGATTTGTAAATGTCATTAAAACTGGTTTAGATATCACGTTTCTCAGTTTTCATTAATTTTATCTGTCAGAACAGTGAGAATTATATTAAATTCAAGGTCTAAGCAAGAGTGTAGCCGCAAGGTATCATATTTATTGTGTGTATATGATGACCAGAAAGTCGAGGGGTTGGGGATTATGATCTCAAGTGCTGTTTGAAAACAATTGCTAATGAAAACACAGCTGAAATGTATTTTGCTTGATTCGTAGTTCAATATTTGAGAACGAAAAATTTGATGTTTCTATAAATCGATTTCTAACTTGCCAAATATTAAGATACAACACGTTTGGTTGACGATACAAAACAGTCCTCACAACTTGTAAGTTTAATGGTTTGTCTACTTATTAAGCACAATATTTTGTTCAACAGATACAAATAGTGCACAAACTCAGCACAGTTAAACAATATAGTATCAAAGTAACATCTTCGAAAATCGATGTTAAGTATATTTCAAAAAACGAAAAAATAAAATAACTGCGAATTTAGTAAGAAAAAACAAATTCGTCTTCACCAACTTATTAAAAACATTTTCCATACTTAATACAATGTTTACTCTTATGCCACATTGTACAGGGTGTTTGTAATCAAGCCGTATATTATTGACCAACTCAAGGTTAAATAACGTATTTAATTTAAATGGAACACCCACTATTTTCATACTCGTTCGTTTTTCTCAGTTGATTTCCTATCAATTCGTATCAGGGTTGCCTATACCTAATTCCGGTAGTTTCTGAAGAATTTCAAATTTCACAATTCACCATTGTAGTTTATACTAATACAGCAATTTATTAAACTTTAAGTTGGCTTTAAAAATACTTGTCAAATTAATATTGTTTGTGCATCTAGGTCATTCCTAGTGCTGTTCTAAAATGTTTGTGGCATTTCTATTGCTATCAACTTATGTTTTGTACCTTTAAAATTTGATTTGTATATCACTAATCTAAAATAAAATTTATTCTACACAAAAAGGAATATATTCTAAGCTCTTAGTTATTGGTTTCAAGAGAACTGCTTTTTAGCAGTAGAGTATATGTTCAAATATATCCAAGTAGGGAACATCCCAATCAGGGTTGACAAAAAACCACTTTATTTTGATAAAAACCAGGCCAGTGGTCAAAACTGGTTTAAACCACCAAAAGTGGTTTTAACCACTCTTAAAAGTTTATAACTTCTGTGCACCAGAATTAAATTGCTACCTTTGACTATTTTATCAATAGTGTCAATCTTTTTAAATGAAAGGGTATTATGTGAAAATCTTATTTGCATTTTGCTGACTCTTACAAGTGGCTTCCTGTTGAATTGAGTTTATGAATTGCACAGTGTTTTATTATTGTTTATTAGTTAAAAATTACTAAGCACAGTGAGCAGAACCAGAGCTGAGAGCATTTAACAATAATATTGTAAGTACCCAATTAGTTATTAGTTTATTATAAAATTGGTTCAGTTAAGTTTTATATCAGGAATGGAGATGTATACAACTTCAATTATCTAGGCGGTAGTTTTACTTTTGGTTGACCATAAATTGATTGCTTTTGTAGCTTGTTTTAACTCGTCCCATTCAATGATTGAATTAAACTTTAATTATAACAGAATTAGGGAGTGAAGTAGGGTTGTGTGCCTTTTAATTTATTTAGTTTGTGCTTTAAAATTTTTTGTGCACTTTTAAAGTTTCAAATAATTACAGTAGGAAGTTGTAAACATTAACGTTCACTAATCACTTCATAAATATTAACAGTTGGGTAATTATTTCAGGAAGAGGAAATATTTATTATTTCATTATAAATACTTAAAGGCATGACCAGAGCAGTCCAACTACGAGTACGAGTAGCAGTAATCCTAATAGTAAGTCGAACCATGGTGGACGAGATCGAAGGGGTGGTCACCATAAAGACCCAATTCGGGCTTACTATAGAGAGAAACCAGACAGTACTGGTAATGTAATTGGTCAAATTTGCAAACAATGTAACAAGCAAGTTAGCTCCAAACCACTGCGACTACGAAAACATAAAAAAAAAGTGTAAAAACACTTCTGCTAATGATTTTGATTCAGATTCGAGCACCTATATTGTTTCAGATAATAAGTATCAAACAAGTCAATTAGCTAGAGCTAGCAGTAGCAAAGTACTTGTTCAACCAAAAGTAAGCATCTTGTTAATTAAGACTACAAGCCAGGATAAAAAACAAATTGACAGTGCTATTGCCAAGTACTTTTATGCTTCTAATGTACAATTTGTGCATGCAGACCAATATTACTTTAAACAGATGATTGACAGTTTACGACTGGGATATGTTGCACCAAATCGACATCAATTAGCTTCTCATGTACTCAATACAATCAACAAACAAGTAACCATAGCAGAGAAATTGCTAAGAGGTAAAACTGTAACACTGATGCAAGACGGATGATCAATAGTGCATCATTGCCGACTGCATATCAGATGGAAATAGGTCTTACTTTATTTCAACTGTTGAAACCAGTTCAAATCGCAAAACGTCAGAATACTGTTTGAAATTAACTTTAGAAGCTATTAAAGAATGTGAATTAAAATATGGCTGTCAAGTTAAAAGTTTTGTAAGTGATAACGTGAATAAAATGATAAACATGCATAAGGAACTTAAAAACAGGAAGATTAGAGCAAATGATTTAGAAAGTGATGATGAGATCGGAGGTAATGGAAACAAGTTTTTTTATTAAATATGGTTGTGCATTCCATTATCTGAATCTCTTAGGGCAGGATATATGCAAAACAAAAAACATTTCTTCGATTCTTAGTCAAGTTGTGCAGATATCAAAATACTTTCAAAACCACCACGTCCCAAAGGGTCTTCTAAATAACTACGAAGGTTCATTGGAATCTCAAGTTCCAGGTGATTCTAGATGCAACAGTCAAATTGCTTGCTTAGAAGTGTTTCTCAAAAACAGAGAATTTCATATCAAAATATTTCTTGAATGTGAAAATGAATTAGTCAATCAAATTTCAAAAATAATATTTAGTATGACAATTTATAAGGAGGTTCAGCACTTACAGCAACAACTAAAGCTAATTGCAGTTGCGCTTGATCGATTGCAAGCTGATAATGCTTCTATCGCAGACACATCAGAGGAGTGGCTGAATCTTCTATCCACTAAGAATTCAGAACCATATGCGAAATTTTTAAATAATAGATTTAATGAATCGATTACCCCTGCCCATATTGTAGCACATATATTGCACCCAATTTATATGGAAAGAAAATTAACTTCTGAACAAAAGGAGGATGCAAGATTATAGGTGAACACTGAAGTAAGTGCAGAGTTTTTACTGTAAGTGGTAAAATTAAGCCTGCAGATGAGCCCATTTCCTAAATCGTTATTTACTAGTAGTATAAAAGAAACACTAACTTCAATTGAATTTTGGGATTCATTGCATCATGAAAATATAAATCCAAGTTTTGCAAAGTTTGCGACAAATATTTTTAAATGTGGTGCTTCTTCTACATGGATCGGGAGATTGTTTTCAAACCTTCATTTTATTCAATCAAAGCTAAGAAACAGATTGGGGATAGAAACTTGTGGAAAATTAGTTAATTTATATAAAATGCTAATTACATTCATAAAGATGGTTTGTCAACTTGTGAATATGATTAAAATTTACAGTATTTTTAACTCTTCATAATTTAAAACATATGAGGTATTGTATATCTACTTAATCTTACCTAAAACTTTAAAGTAGAATTTTTTTATTACAAATTATTATCGTCACTATTTCAAACAGAGTTAGCTTTCATTTGTTGCCTGGGGCTACGGTAGCTAGGATACAATTGCTAAATACTGTTGAACTTTTTATTGATATCGAAATAAATTACTGTTTAATTTGAGTATGATATTAATTTCTTCCACTGGTCAAAACTTGATTTCCTCCGGTATGGTTTAAACCAGTTTAAACCGCCCAGTTAAAATCATGCTGGTTTAAATTTGTTAACCCTGATCCCAATAGAAATGTGTTTAAAAAACCATTATTAGCATTTCGCAGTATCGGAAATGTGGAATATAAAAAAACCTAAATAGACAAAGACGTGTAGTTAATGAAAATAAAGAATTCAGGGTTATAGCTTGCCTAATAGAAAATCCTCATACGAGTCAGAGACATATTAGTGAAGAAGTAGGCATTAAATGATGAAGTTTCCAAACACCACATATCGTAGAAATTAAAGAATTATCCATAAAATAAATGTTGTGCATTGTGTCTTTTTCGTAAAATAACTGACGAGAACTCAAACACAAATAATGTTAAAGAGCAATCCAGAGCTTGCAATTAAACTTATTAACTCTCAAAGACATATTGCTTACATGATTGTTCAAATACGACCGATTTCATTATGGGAAAAACAATCTATCTTGACTACAAGTGTCAAACACGACACGTGTGGCTTGATTAAACCAGATAAAACTAGATATGAATAGGTATTTTATAGCCAAACGACATTTTCTATTTCAATAAATAATTTTACAATTCTAAAGAAAAGACTAACAAACGTTAACTTGGAACATTAGGATTTGAAAACAAACTTTGCTTTAAACAAATAAAACTTAATACTCATACAATATACATAGTGATATACTAATTATCAAACTGAAAGTTTTCTAAACCACTTTATGCAATAATAAAATTAAAATGCTTCAGTATACAAACTCTCCCTTTGGTTGTGTTCTTACATTATGATTCTTGTCACATGTAGAGCACGTGGCACCACAATAATATACTGCTTATTTACAAACACCCTGTATAATATGGCTTAACAGTAAAGATTGTAGTAATTAAGGCAAAAGTTCTTAATCGGTTGATAAAAGACGAATTTGTTTGTTCTTATTAAATTCGCACTTATTTTATTTTGGCATGCATTCTGAAATTTACTTAAAATCGATTTATTTCAAAAACAATCATACATAGGGATATGGGCATTTTAAGAAACATTCATCTGGAGCCAGTACTTGTTGCTGGTACCACACTAGTTGAAGGGTTCATTAGCAAAGTGTTACTACCAATTGGAACAACTATAGGTGACTTATACTTACTAATTTAAGATTTGGTAAAGTTGAAGCAGTTGCTGTATTAGATCGTTCCACTCCTGGAGCTGATTTCTCAATGTGTGCTTGATTTGCTGCTGGTGTACTTGTGATTGATGAGGAAGATGATGGGCAATTGCCGTCAGGGTTTACAATAACATGCGCTGTAGTATCTACTTTACCCCGGGGCAGTGTAGAAATAGAGGGGTTTGATTTAGACATAACAGTGCTAACTGTTTTGTGTCTTTTTCTGCTGAGTAGCTGTGATGTGCTACAGGTGCTCTGAAAAAAATCATATTTTAATTTATCATTGGAGACATTATTTGTTCTTTCAAAAATACAAGTTATAAAATATAAGTAAACTACTCATAATAGAAACCAAATATTGCTATCAGTTTTAAAAATACATCATCAAAGAACCCAACACAACAACCGACAAATGTAAACAATAGAACACATCACATGCTCATGCCCAATACTAGCAAACACAGAATACATCAAACTACATGACAATACTGCAAAAATAATACACCAACAATTAAGCCTACAACTCAAACTCATAAAAAAACATACACCAATATAAAATAGTCTACATGCATATCTACTAAAACCAGATAAAACCATCTGACAAGAAAAAATAAAAAAAAACAATAATAATAACACACATGCACACATTCATGTACCCATGCACATACACACATGCACCCATGTGCGTACACACACACATACATACATACATACTCACATGAATGCATGCATGCATGCACACACACACACACACATTGAAGCATCCTTGCAAGCAGAGACACATACACACACATGCACACACATCACATATTCATGTACATATGCAAGCATACATACCAATACACACACGTACATACATTCATACACATACATACACACATGTACACGTACACATTCATGCCCCCATGCAAGTGCACACACACATACATACACACACGCATATGCACACACACACGAGTTTTCGTAGCGAAAAAACGTGTATTAAGTGCTCCATATAGTTTAGTGAATTAAAGTGGTTAAGAACATATTTAGTACTCTGATTATTTCACCAAAGTGCTTCGAGTTGTGCAGCGGAATATTTAGCAAACTTTCAAACGTTATTACGAGGTGTAAGTTGACAAATTTTGTATATATTGTAGGTATTTAGAATCCATTTTAATAATTTAAAGAACATTAAAAAATGATAATAATCAAACATACGGCTTTATGCCGCATGTTGATAGATAAGAGCTACCTCCTATCTCATTCCATTAATACCTATTAGCCGAAGGTCTTGTTATCAACGTATACATTTCCTTTAACTTAATAATAATACAATGAGTGAATCTGATTCACTTGGGCCTTTTGATAGCAGGGGTTCCGAAATTAATAATAAAACTACTGATCAAAATACTGATGAATTAAATGCACTTAATGTTGATAAACAGACTTTAACTCACGATGTAACATTTTATTTTTCCAGTCGTAATTTAATTGCATTGAATTACACGCTAAGCACGCTAAGCGTGTATTGTTCCTTAGAGATCTAATTATATTAATATATCTGTGTTGCATAAAGCTATTTCCAAGTAAATATCTATTTGATTGTTTCGTGTTCCCCCCTCTGACGGCGCGACCGCTCGGCTCTGATTTCGATGAACAGTCGGCCACGAACAACAGCTTTGTTAAGATGTATTTTTGGCTAGAGGCCGGCAACCTTCGTATCAATTATTAATTGTGGAGAAATTTTCTAATAACGGTTGGTAAAGTATATATTATACGAACTAATGTAATTTGAGGTAATTTATTTAGCGCGACCTTTAGAACACGACAACGACAAAATATAATGCAACAAAATATAATGCGACGAGATATGATTCGACAATGTGGAATGCAACAAATATAATTCGACAATTAAGAATGGAACGAATATAATTCGTCATCTAGGATCCAAAGAATTACCGTTATTTAGGAACAGTCGATTTAAACTTTGCCTAATAAGAAATTTGTCTGATAAGGAATTATAGAAGTTAATTTGGATGGAGTCGTTTCAAATTAGAAACGCTGTTAACTTTGCTTGAAGAACGGAAATCCCGTCTCAATTTGTTGTAAAGCGGCTAATGCAGTTTTTGGTTCGTAATTAGCTATAAGATCTTTTTGCATGTGTTTCAAAGTTTAGAACACGTTAACTTGCTTTTATGTTTAGTACACGTAAATTGTGTAAACTTCAATTAATTGTTGAGCTGGTTTTACAAGCTGTAAAACGAAATTTTGTTGAATTAGCTTTCTAAAAACATGCTTTGTTCCATATGAACCGTCGATAAGTTCAACATGTGTTTTCGACGTCATATTTTTCTATTTTGTACAGTTGACAGATGTTGTCTTGAAAGCAAATGCTTTGAGCAGCTGTAATGCAATTTAAACAAACATGCCTATTTTGTGATCAGCTTTATCTATACATAGATTATTAGACGTAAATTTAAAAGTACAAATTCTCATTATGTTAGGTTCTAGTAATTTGTTATCTACCTGAAAAGATCTGCCCAGGTTAGAATTTAATTCACTGTGTTATGCTTACCAATCATTATCACTTTAATTTGAATAACAAGTTCATGTTTAAAGTAAAGTCGGTTGATTAATGAAAAAAAAAAGGAAAGTTAAAACTTTAATTTTGATGTAGTTGATTATGACCATTTTTTGTTACAAGTTCCGATATTTTAAAAGAGTTTTTTTTAGTAAACATTTAGTTCAAAATCTAAGACTTTTATTTTGGTCAAGTGCGACCAAATCTAATTACATAAAGCCAAAATTTTTCTGAGTAATAATTTGATGCCAATATTATATTGGAAATACTTTTTTATTATTTCTTTATATATGTTTATAGGACACAAGTGGTGTTCTACTTTTTTATTTATTTAACCATTGCAATTTCTTACAGGAGCTGCGTCTTATTTTGTTAAGACAGGTTTTTGTTAACAAAGGCGATCATTTGTTCTTTGGGTTTCAACGTCCGCCCTTAGAACTGTGCTTTGCAATTATCGTCATTATCTCAGGACATGGTGGCGCCTATTTGATTTAGCTTAACTTTGGTTTGCAAACAGAATTCGACTCCCCCACTTCTCATTGCTCTACCCAGGAATAGACCCCTAGCTTTGTCGGAAGACTTTGTTCTCTAGCACCTTAATATAAAAAAAAAGACGTTCCAGGCTTTTGTAAAACAGAAGTCGTTTCAGTGGCACCCATTCAACGTAAGGCCTAGCATAAATAGTTACACAGGCGTCACAACGTGAGGCTAGCCAACTTCAAAATTCGTATCAACGATACTAATAAGCATTCAGGAGCAAGAAAATCTGGACTTTTTTCTGATGTTATTAAGGCAACAGTATTTCCAAAAAAGGAGCAGGCTATTGTTCTTCCCGCAATAGAAGGTATACAGGTTAGAGATTATGTAATAGCAAAAGGCAAATTGATCACTCCTAAAAATGTGCTATTCGCTTCCAGAATATCTAACAATAGTGTGCATATATGGATCCACTAAAGAAATCGTTTAGTAACTATGTAACAACCCGATTTTCAATCGCTTTGTTGAGCATAAATTTTATAATTATTTTTTATATAATGTTACGCTACTGCGTACCAATTCTTATAGTATTAATAGTTGACACAATTTAATTATCACTTGTATATTTCACGAATCGTGGTTGAATTATATGTACGTTTTACAAAGCCTGCATAGACCGTGGTGGAATAACCTCATACAAGCGAATTCTTCTATATTTTAAAAAAAAGCTTTCGTTTTACATCTACGGTACCTGGGATCGCATAATATTTACAATACAATGTATTGAGAGGGTTTAGTTTCTGGTATTAAAAACATATGGTGCGGCCGCAGGGCCGGACGAATTGATTGGGGGTTTGCAGGAATGTGGTCAGATGTAAAGAAACGGCCATGATTCCAGGCTTTTTTTGCTGTGTGGTCTGTGGGTGAAGACGTGTTTGAGTGTTGCTTAGAACACGTAAGTATTTATTTTGTTTGAAAGGACATTTATTTTTAATAATGCAAGCAACCCTTTGATACAAATTTCATTTTGAATCTATGTCGATTTATGTAGACCATTATTGAATTGTGGACATTTATTTTTAATAATGCAAGCAACCCTTTGATACAAATTTCATTTTGAATCTACGTCGATTTATGTAGACCATTATTGAATTGTGGACATTTATTTTTAATAATGCAAGCAACCCTTTGATACAAATTTCATTTTGAATCTACATCGATTTATGTAGACCATTATTGAATTGTGGACATTTATTTTTAATAATGCAAGCAACCCTTTGATACAAATTTCATTTTGAATCTACATCGATTTATGTAGACCATTATTGAATTGTGGACATTTATTTTTAATAATGCAAGCAACCCTCGTTAATTAATTTTACATAGACGCTACGACGGGTGCGGGAGCTGTTGTTGCGATCTATAGGCCGGTCTGCTTTGTTGTGAGTTATATTGACAGTAAATTACGTTCCGCGTGTTCTGGAAATAATCAGTGAAGAGAGCATGCGGTATTAACCCCTGGACTCTTTGATTTAATTTGTACATACGGATACCGTGTTGAAAGGACGGTATTGCATAGTGGTGTTTCAAAGTGCTTTGTTAAATTAATTAAAGGTATTAAGTTAATCATAGTTAGGCTAAGATTAGGTATATGTGACGACGTGCACGTCCCTAGATAACAATTAGGTTAGATAGAATTACGTTTATTTTATGTCGGAATAGTGGGCCCTGTAGGCCTTATTTCATTTCGAGTCAAGACTGTTTATATATTTGTTTATATATGCTTTTCCTGACAGTCGATGGTATAATAAAATGTTATTTCTTTTTTCTAAACTATGAAGTTTATTTCATGATTACTTTTATTAGGTATCAGTGCCTTTCCGCTGATTGGCGCCCATGTTTATTATAAATTGATGATTTTTCTTCATATTGCATAATTGGTAAGTACAAGCAAGGTTTTAGTTATGAGTTTGAACCACGACCTACGCCGCTGAGTTTTAGTCTGCCTGGCCTTAATTAACCGTCTTGACTGGTCTTCACAGTTCCACGACGGACGGTTGATTATGTAAATACTTCACTGGCGCCCAACGTGGGGCTCGAATTTTGTATCGTTTTTACGTTGCTCAATTTTTCAAACATAATTGTACTAACGCAGACATTATTGAATTGTTGTGCTGAAGCATTTGCTTTTACTTGCCAAGTTGAATGTACATTATAATTTTTTTGTGGAGTT
Organism: Platerodrilus igneus; assembly: GCA_036346225.1. Classification (NCBI taxonomy): domain Eukaryota; kingdom Metazoa; phylum Arthropoda; class Insecta; order Coleoptera; family Lycidae; genus Platerodrilus; species Platerodrilus igneus. The sequence continues at coordinate 1,373,690 of JARFIW010001319.1, forward strand.
AACATATGCGTGTATTTTGAATTTATTGAACTGATATTATTATTGAAAATGTTTATAGTAGAGTCTTTAAAAGCTGACGAGCTGAGTCACGAATTATTAATTCGAAATTCAGATCCTTCTGATAAAACTGTTGATGTTAAAAGAAAATTATTACGTTCCAAACTTGCATTAGAAAAAATGGATGTTTCAATTTTTTCTAACTACGAAAAAATTCAAATTAATCAAAAAGACGAATTAAATTGTTTAGAACAAAAAATTAATGAATTGGAATCCTTGCTTCATTCTTATAAAATTACTCCTAAGAAAAATGAATATTTACGGTTGCATACCAGACTTTCACACGTCTATCGAAGGTTAACATACACAACTTTCAATGAAGAATATTCTTCATTTCATTCACAAATATTTTCTCGTTGTATTAAGTCTATTGAAATGTTAGAGCAAGTCCATGAAGAACAAGAATTTAATTCTAACTTTACATATTTTTCTTTAGGTGTTAATCGCGACTCTACTCATGTTCCTACCGGAAAAGACCTACCTTCTACGTCCAACATTGTCACCCACACTGAGCCTTCAGTTGGTATTTCAACTAAGGACCTTAGTACCTTAATTGACTCGCTTAATAGAACTCGTTCAGCGGTTCCGATTTCTAAATGGGGTCTCCAGTTTACGGGTGATCCGAAAAATATTTCTGTTTTATCTTTCATTCAACGTTGCAATGAGCTTCAGGTTGCTCGGAAGGTTTCTTCTGAAGATTTATTCGAAGGAGCCATTGACCTATTTTCTGATTCGGCTCTGGCTTGGTTTAGAGCCACCCGTTCCTCTGTTCATTCCTGGGATGAATTAATTTACAAACTTAAACAAGACTTTCTCCCGAGGACTACAATGAAAATTTATTGGCCGACATAAAGGCGCGAAAACAAAAAATTGAAGAGTCCCCTATTGTTTATATTTCTACCATGGTGAATTTATTAGCTCAATTGGATGAAGCTATTGCAAACTCCAAACAACTGAAAATTATTAAAAGAAATTTGCAATCTTTTTATGCCACTCAATTGGCTTTGATTGAGGTTACGGACATTTCGCACCTAATCTCTTTATGTAAAACCTTGGAAGGTATTAAATTACGACATGCACCTGTCGAGGAGCTTCCCACTTCCAACAGATTGCCATTCAGTCCAAATCCTAGGGTCCTTGTTTCACCTACTACAAAAAATATAGTAGCAAGAACTGATATTTCTAATTTCTCAAAACGAATACTGCCAAGTCTACTACAATTTGTTTCAACTGCAAAAAATTAGGCCATTCATTTCATACCTGTGCCGAAAAGCGCGCATTATTTTGTTATTTGTGCGGTCAACATGATGTTACTTCCTTGGATTGTCCAAAATGCTCCCAGAAATCAAAAACTAGTTTCGAAGAGTCATTTCGTTAGCCGATGTACCTCTTCACCAAAATTTGCGCTAGCTGACAAAAGATTTGGCCGATTGGCTTCAAAAGTCAAAATTTTTACAAACTACTAAAATTTCTTCTAATTTCTATAATTCTGAAAGAGATTCCAGACCTCATATCGCTGTTAAAATTTTTAACGATAATTTAGTTGCTCTATTGGATTCTGGCGCAACGACCACGATATTAGGAAATCGGGAATATTTTTAATTGACAAATACGATTTAAAATTAAATCGTAACGATGAGTTTTCGTCACTCTCTACGGCTGATGGTACTTCAGTCTATTCTTGGTAAGATTACTTTGCCACTTTGTGTTAATGGTCTCGCTCATGAATTATCAATTTTGGTTTCTGATACAATTGAGAATGCCCTTACCCTTGGTGTAGATTTTTGCCAATTATTTGAAATTAAAGTAGATTTTTCTACAAAAGAATTTTTTGCTTGTTCTTCTGAAATTGATACTTTTCATATGATTAAATGTGCTGATGAATTGGATGAAGGTCAAAAATCCGAATTGAATCGTATTATTTCTTTATTTAACTTACTTGATCGTCCAGAATTGGGTCGAACTGATAAAGTCACTCATACTATTATTACTGGCGATGTTATTCCAATTAAACAACGTTATTATCCTTTATCACCTGCCATGCTAGCACATGCAAATAAAGAGATTGATGAGATGCTGGCTCAAGGTATTATTAGCCCGAGTTCTAGTCCTTGGAATTCGCCGATGCTGTTGGTTAAGAAGAAGTCGGGAGAATTTCGTGTTTGCTTTGATGCAAAAAAATTGAATTCTGTAACAAAAAGATGCGTATCCTCTTCCATTTTAAATGACATACTTGATAGGTTTCGCAACGCCAGGTACTTAACCTCTATTGATTTAAAGAAAGCTTTTTGGCAAATACCTTTAGACGCGGAGAGTAGAGAAAAGACTGCCTTTACAGTTCCTCGCCGAGGTTTATTCGAGTATAATGTTATGGCTATGGGTTTAACCAACGCGCCTAGTACGCTTCAGCGGCTCATGGAGTCTATTTTTGGCCATTCCTTGTCGCAAAATGTTTTTGTTTATTTAGATGATATTATTGTCGTATCGAGTACTTTTAAAGAACATATTGAAATTTTAGAGGAAGTTTACAAAAGACTTAGAGATGCGAATTTTACCATTAATCTTTCAAAATGTAAATTTTGTAAACCCAAGTTATTATATTTGGGTTATGTTGTTGATAAAGACGGTCTTCATACCGATCCTTCTAAGATAGATGCTATAGTCAATTTTCCGCTACCTAAGACAGCCACAGAAATTAAACGTTTTACTGGAATGTGTTCGTGGTATCGTCGATTCATCAATGATTTTTCCACAATTTTGGCTCCGATTAATGACCTATTAAAAAGCAAAAGGAAGTCTCAATCTATTACCTGGAATGAAAAAGCTCTTAAATCCTTTGCAAAAATTAAAGCTTGTCTTGGCCAGGCTCCCATTTTGGCTAGCCCTGACTTTACTAAGCATTTCTACTTACAATGTGATGCGTCGAATTATGGTGTTGGAGTTGTGCTGACTCAAGGTGAGGGCGACAACGAAAAGGTAATTGCTTACGCATCTCGTGCTCTTAATAAGGCTGAGAAAAATTACTCGGTGACAGAAAGAGAATTGTTAGCTGTCATTTTTGGCATTCAGAAATTTAGGCCTTACATAGAAGGCACACACTTCAAGGTTATTACCGATCATCATTCTTTGATCTGGCTTAATAGCCTAAAAGATCCTTCAGGTTGATTAGCGCGTTGGAGCGTTAAGCTTCAGCAGTTTGATTACGAGGTGATTCATAGGAAGGGTAAACTACATGTTGTACCTGATGCTCTTTCCAGAGCCCCTGTTGAAATTAATTCTTTAAAATTTTCTTCTGATGATATCGATGACTGGTACAAAAGGATGCTATCAGAAATTTCTAATAAACCTGATTCTTATCCGGATTGGAGAGTTGAAGATGGAAAAATTTATAAATATATTTCTAATAATTTATCAATTGAATCAAATTTGGTGGAATGGAAACTAGTTGTTCCAAAGTCAAGTCGTAATGAGATTTTGCAAAAGTGTCACGATGACCCTACCTCGGCTCATTTAGGAGTTTTCAAAACTTTTTCAAAGATTAAAGAGTTATATTATTGGCCCAAAATGAAGTCGGACATTTCTAAATATATTCGCAATTGTAAAATTTGTTGTGAAAGCAAATCTGCTCAATTTAATCATTATGGATTTATTGTCTATGAAATGCAGATCTTTTTCAAATTTCAATTCCTTTATATCGATTTAGTTGGTCCTTTTCCTCGTTCAAAACAAGAATTCAGTTCTTTTAGTCATCTGTGATTGGTTTACCAAATTTACTCTAATCCACCCAATGCGCAATGCCTCTGCACAACGCATCTGTGAATATATTGAAAATTATGTGTTTTTGGTTTACGGGGTTCCACAAATTTGTATGGTGGATAATGGTCCCCAATTTAAAAGCGTTTTGTTTTCAAAATTAATGAATACTTATAACGTTCAATCCGTTTGGTTTAACGCAAATTACCATCCGCAGGTAAATTTTGTCGAAAGAGTAAATAAAGTTATTGGAACAGCCATCCGTAGTTATATTAAAGACAGTCATAAGGAATGGGATGTTGAAATCCATAAAATAGGACACGCCCTCCGAAACGCTGTTCACGAATCAACAAAATTTTACCATCATTTTTGGCTTTTGGCCGTACCGTTCCTATTTCTGGAGATTTTTGGTCGGTTAAAGAATTTCAAAGAGGATGAGTTGTTTTAGAAAATCGAGAACAGTTAGTTCGAGACATGAATGAACTATCTCCAATTTTCGGGAGGTAAAAGAAATCTTCATTTGGCGTATGAGCGCAATACCCGTTCATATAATCTAAGACGAAGACCTTTGAAGTTTAATGTTGGTGATCTTGTTTGGAGAAAGAATTTTGTTCTGTCGGATGCTACTAAATCATTTAATAAAAATTAGCTCCTAAATATTTGGAAGCTAAGATAATTGAGGTTGTTGGTACTACGACTTACCGCTTAGCGACGGTGGATGATAAACCGTTGGGTATTTTTCATGTTAAAGATTTAAAGCCACATTAAATATTTTCCTATTACCTTTATTCCCAGTTCTCAGTTGTTAAGTTGAATTCAAGATGTTGGATTTAAGCCTTGTGCATTCACTAGTATTCACATTTTATTTCTGCCTTTGCTGGTGCAGAGGTTGTTGTGGACGTTGGTCCATACACTTATTTTAGATTTCGCCTAGAAGTCTATTTTTTTTGTATATTTTGTGGGTTATTGGATTTGAGTTTCGTTGGTGTTGGAACTGATCACTCCATTCACTTTCGCTTATTCAAACTCTGTAGTTGCAGTTTGGACTGCGCATTTTATTTAATGGAAGCTTGGCTTCTAAAGTAGATATTTGCCGATTATTAAGTTTTAATACTTAGGAACTTAGCTTCAAGAGTTGGATTTGTAACTATTGTTTCGATAGTTGCTGGAGCTAATAGTTTTCAAGTTACCTTTAATCACTTAAATGTGTGAAACATTTTAACTTGTTGGAGGTTGGAGCAAGTCATTGTGTTTTAGAGTTTCGATAATCGGTGTTAGGTGTAGAATCTAATATTGACTTGGTGAATTTAACGTATTTCAAGTTCAAAATGTGTTTAGTATGGTTTCCTTACGTTGAGAGGTTGAAGGGTTGAAATTTCTTCCCGCATTTTCAACTTTTGTGGGGGGGGGGGAGGATAATAAATTTTATAATTATTTTTATATAATGTTACCTACTGCGTACCAATTCTTATAGTATTAATAGTTGACACAATTTAATTATCACTTGTATATTTCACGAATCGTGGTTGAATTATATGTACGTTTTACAAAGCCTGCATAGACCGTGGTGGAATAACCTCATACAAGCGAATTCTTCTATATTTTAAAAAGCTTTCGTTTTACATCTACGGTACCTGGGATCGCATAATATTTACAATACAATGTATTGAGAGGGTTTAGTTTCTGGTATTAAAAACATATGGTGCGGCCGCAGGGCCGGACGAATTGATTGGGGGTTTGCAGGAATGTGGTCAGATGTAAAGAAACGGCCATGATTCCAGGCTTTTTTGCTGTGTGGTCTGTGGGCGAAGACGTGTTTGAGTGTTGCTTAGAACACGTAAGTATTTATTTTGTTTGAAAGGACATTTATTTTTAATAATGCAAGCAACCCTTTGATACAAATTTCATTTTGAATCTACGTCGATTTATGTAGACCATTATTGAATTGTGGACATTTATTTTTAATAATGCAAGCAACCCTTTGATACAAATTTCATTTTGAATCTACATCGATTTATGTAGACCATTATTGAATTGTGGACATTTATTTTTAATCTTGCAAGCAACCCTTTGATACAAATTTCATTTTGAATCTACATCGATTTATGTAGACCATTATTGAATTGTGGACATTTATTTTTAATAATGCAAGCAACCCTTTGATACAAATTTCATTTTGAATCTACATCGATTTATGTAGACCATTATTGAATTGTGGACATTTATTTTTAATAATGCAAGCAACCCTCGTTAATTAATTTTACATAGACGCTACGACGGGTGCGGGAGCTGTTGTTGCGATCTATAGGCCGGTCTGCTTTGTTGTGAGTTATATTGACAGTAAATTACGTTCCGCGTGTTCTGGAAATAATCAGTGAAGAGAGCATGCGGTATTAACCCCTGGACTCTTTGATTTAATTTGTACATACGGATACCGTGTTGAAAGGACGGTATTGCATAGTGGTGTTTCAAAGTGCTCTGTTAAATTAATTAAAGGTATTAAGTTAATCATAGTTAGGCTAAGATTAGGTATATGTGACGACGTGCACGTCCCTAGATAACAATTAGGTTAGATAGAATTACGTTTATTTTATGTCGGAATAGTGGGCCCTGTAAGCCTTATTTCATTTCGAGTCAAGACTGTTTATATATTTGTTTATAGATGCTTTTCCTGACAGTCGATGGTATAATAAAATGTTATTTCTTTTTTCTAAACTATGAAGTTTATTTCATGATTACTTTTATTAGGTATCAGTGCCTTTCCGCTGATTGGCGCCCATGTTTATTATAAATTGATGATTTTTCTTCATATTGCATAATTGGTAAGTACAAGCAAGGTTTTAGTTATGAGTTTGAACCACGACCTACGCCGCTGAGTTTTAGTCTGCCTGGCCTTAATTAACCGTCTTGACTGGTCTTCACAGTTCCACGACGGACGGTTGATTATGTAAATACTTCAACTAAGTACACGGAAGGAACCGAAAACCCTACAGTATTACCAATTTCTGATACTCAAATAACTCCTAATGCAACAGACAACATCATAAATAATTCAAAGCAAGGAAATGATAAAACGGAAGAGATTGTTAAACAACCACAAAAAAATGAAGGTAGATAGTACATCACAAAATAAGGACGATTTTAGTGATCTTCAAGTATTATGGCACAACAAGGAATACGTACTAGATTTCACTAACTTCAGTGACTTTTTGAGAGAAGTTAAAGGAAACGACCAGCAATTGGAAGTCTCAAAAAAATATACTGACAACGCCGTGAGCTTTAATAGAGGACGCATCTGTGGTGAGTAAAGTAAGAGTAGTAAAAGAAAGGTGTAAGCGGTTAGTTAGTGCCATCATCAGAGCAGCAACTTTAGAGAAAATGGACACCTCATATCAAACAAAACAAATAAGTCAGACCAAGAGAAGTCTCAGTAGAAGCAACTCATCTGACAGTTTAAATAGTTCAGTGCTAGTAAGAAATGGTGTCCCTCAAGGAAGTGTTATAGGACCGTTGTTATTTATTTTGTATTTAAATGATTTTCAGAGTATTGACCACGAATGCGAATTTGTTAATCTATATGCTGATGCTACCCTACTTGTAATCAAAGAGTCCGATATACAAAGAGCAACAAATAAAATGAATAATAGCTTGGATAAAATTTATAGATACTTTCAAATAAACAAGTTGAAACTTAATACAAGCAAAACTGTGGCAATGGTTGTTGGAAATACTAATAAATTAAATAAACTTGATAGAAATGCTATTAAATTGAAGATTGGGGATGAAATATTACAAATTGTTGAACAAACTAAGTATTTAGGTATTATGTTGGATAGTACTTTAACATTTAAAAATCACTTTGATTATGTTAAAAATAAAATTACAAAAAAACTATATTTCTTCTCAAGATTAGCACCTAAATTGTCTTTAAGAACTAAAATTACAGTCTACAAAACAATCATTCAACCACATTTTGACTACTGCGCAACAATACTATATTTATTTGACCAAAATAAATTAAGTACTCTTCAAAAACTACAGAACAGAGGTTTAAGAATCATACATACAAATTTTTGCCCTGTTGGGATTACCAAACGTTAAAGAACATACAAATTTAGTTATTTTTAAAATTTAGGATAGTTTTGCATTTTTTTATAGACATGTGGCATATTTTTGAAAAGGTAATTTTAGGGCGCATAATATTCACTTAATATTCAAAATGGCGGCCATAAGAAAAACAAAAGTTGTGGGCGTTTCCTCGAAAACAAAAGACAGTCGAATGATTCTGTTTAAGCTAAAATACTCCTTTTAGAAAAGTGTCTTAATAATGTGCAAGTCTTGTGATGGTGCGACTTATGATTCATGTTTTATTATCAAAAAACAAAATCTGCCATTCTAAGTTTTCTTCGAATATCTCCAAAACCAGACAACTTACACCAATTTTGTAAACGGATACAAAACTGGCCTGGATTCCTCCAAATCTTTCCCCATTTAACCCAATTTCTATCTCTTATAATAACTGAAATCACAATGTAGAGACTCGAAATTTGGACACACTGTATATATATCCCAGTATCAATAGTGCGTCCTTTTATAACTAAGACCTATAGTGTCTGCCAGAAATACTGCTAGTGTTTCAATATAAACGCTTGTATATCAAGCCGTTTAGAGTGGGCTTCAAAAAACTTATCGTTATAAAAATATCTACTTTTAGTTTTCCATCTTCACCATGTCCTTTTATATTGCACACTTCAAACTTCTGACATACGTACTCCTTTCATATACAGCCCAACTACAATATCATCTAAAGATCCAACTACGTTGAGTGATAATTGACATTATTTGTCATAAAAAGCTACCTTCATACCATTTATTAAAATGTAGAAGGGATTTTACAAAAGCAATGAAAAGTTGAAATGCATTAGAGGATTTGTAAATGTTATTAAAACTGGTTTAGATATCACGTTTCTCAGCTTCCATCAATTTTATCTGTCAGAACAGTGAGAATTATATTAAATTCAAGGTCTAAGCAAGAGTGTAGCCGCAAGGTATCATATTTATTGTGTGTATATGATGACCGTGAAGTCGAGGGGTTGGGGATAATGATCTCAAGTGCTGTTTGAAAACAATTGCTAATGAAAACACAGCTGAAATGTATTTTGCTTGATTCATAGTTCAATATTTGAGAACGAAAAATAGTGCATAAACTCAGCACAGTTAAACAATATAGTATCAAAGTAACATCTTCGAAAATCAATGTTAAGTATATTTCAAAAAAACGAAAAAAATAAAATAACTGCGAATTTAATAAGAAAAAACAAATTCGTCTTCACCAACTTATTAAAAACATTTTCCATACTTAATACAATGTTTACTCTTATGCCACATTGTACAGGGTGTTTGTAATCAAGCCGTATATTATTGACCAACTCAAGGTTAAATAACGTATTTAATTTAAATGGAACACCCACTATTTTTATACTCGTTTGTTTGCTCAGTTGATTTCCTATCAATTCGTATCAGTGTTGCCTATACTTAATTCCGGTAGTTTCTGAAGAATTTCAAATTTCACAATTCACCATTGTAGTTTATACTAATACAGCAATTTATTAAACTTTAAGTTGGCTTTAAAAATACTTGTCAAATTAATATTGTTTATGCATCTAGGTCATTCCTAGTGCTGTTCTAAAATGTTTATGGCATGTCTATTGTTATCAATTTGTTTTGTACCTTTAAAATTTGATTTGTATATCACTAATCTAAAATAAAATTTATTCTACACAAAAAGGAATATATTATAAGCTCTTAGTTATTGGTTTCAAGAGAACTGCTTTTTAGCAGTAGAGTATATGCTCAAATATATCCAAGTAGGAAACATCAGGGTTGGCAAAAAACCACTTTATTTTGATAAAAACCAGGCCAGTGGTCAAAACTGGTTTAAACCACCAAAAGTGGTTTTAGCCACTCTTAAAAGTTTATAACTTTTGTGTACCAGAATTAAATTGCTACCTTTGACTATTTTATCAATAGTGTCAATCTTTTTAAATGAAAGGGTATTATGTGAAAATCTTATTTGCATTTTGCTGACTCTTACAAGTGGCTTCCTGTTGAATTGAGTTTATGAATTGCGCAGTGTTTTATTATTGTTTATTAGTTAAAGATCACTAAGCACAGTAAGCAGAAGCAGAGATGAGAGCATTTGATAATAATATTGTAAGTACCCAATTAGTTATTAGTTTATTATAAAATTGGTTCAGTTTAGTTTTACATCAGGAATGGAGATGTATACAACTTCAATTATCTAGGTGGTAGTTTTACTTTTGGTTGACCATAAATTGATTGCTTTTGTAGCTCTTTTTAACTCGTCCCATTCAATGATTGAATTAAACTTGAATTATAACAGAATTAGGGAGTGAAGTAGGGTTGTGTGCCTTTTAATTAATTTAGTTTGTGCTTTAAAATTTTTTGTGCACTTTTAAAGTTTCAAATAATTACAGTAGGAAGTTGTAAACATTAACGTTCACTAATCACTTCATAAATATTAGCAGTTGGATAATTATTTCAGGAAGAGGAAATATTTATTATTTCATTATAAATACTTAAAGGCATGACCAGAGCAGTCCAACTACGAGTACGAGTAGCAGTAATCCTAATAGTAAGTCGAACCATGGTGGACGAGATCGAAGGGGTGGTCACCATAAAGACCCAATTCGGGCTTACTATAGAGAGAAACCAGACAGTACTGGTAATGTAATTGGTCAAATTTGCAAACAATGTAACAAGCAAGTTAGCTCCAAACCACTGCGACTACGAACACATAAAAATAAGTGTAAAAACACTTCTGCTAATGATTTTGATTCAGATTCAAGCACCTATATTGTTTCAGATAATAAGTATGAAACAAGTCAATTAGCTAGAGCTATCAGTAGCAAAATACTTGTTCAACCAAAAGTAAGCAGCTTTTTAATTAAGACTACAAGCCAAGATAAAAAACAAATTGACAGTGCTATTGCCAAGTACTTTTATGTTTCTAATGTACAATTTCTGCATGCAGACAAATATTACTTTAAACAGATGATTGACAGTTTACGACTGGGATATGTTGCACCAAATCGAAATCAATTAGCTTCTCACGTACTCAATACAATCAACAAACAAGTAACCATAGCAGAGAAATTGCTAAGAGGTAAAACTGTAACACTGATGCAAGACGGATGGTCAATAGTGCATCATTGCCAACTGCATATCAGATGGAAATAGATCTTACTTTATTTCAACTGTTGAAACCAGTTCAAATCGCAAAACGTCAGAATACTGTTTGAAATTAACTTTAGAAGCTATTAAAGAATGTGAATTAAAATATGGCTGTCAAGTTAAAAGTTTTGTAAGTGATAACGTGAATAAAATGAGAAACATGCATGAGGAACTTAAAAACAGGAAGATCAGAGCAAATGATTTAGAAAGTGTTGATGAGATCGGAGGTAATGGAAACACGTTTTTTATTAAATATGGTTGTGCATCCCATTATCTGAATCTCCTAGGGCAGGATATATGCAAAACAAAAAACATTTCTTCAATTCTTAGTCAAGTTGTGCAGATATCAAAATACTTTCGAAACCACCACGTCCCAAAGGGTCTTCTAAATAACTACGAAGGTTCATAGGAATCTCAAGTTCCAGGTGATTCTAGATGCAACAGTCAAATTGCTTGCTTAGAAGTGTTTCTCAAAAACAGAGAATTTCATATCAAAATATTTCTTGAATGTGAAAATGAATTAGACAATCAAATTTCAAAAATAATATTTAGTATGACAATTTATAAGGAGGGTCAGCACTTACAGCAACAACTAAAGCCAATTGCAGTTGCGCTTGATCGATTGCAAGCTGATAATGCTTCTATCGCAGACACATCAGAGGAGTGGCTGAATCTTCTATCCACTAAGAATTCAGAACCATATGTAAAATTTTTAAATAATACATTTAATGAATCGATTACCCCTGCCCATATTGTAGCACATATATTGCACCCAATTTATATGGGAAGAAAATTAACTTCTGAACAAAAGGAGGATGCAAGATTATAGGTGAACACTGAAGTAAGTGCAGAGTTTTTACTGTAAGTGGTAAAATTAAGCCTGCAGATGAGCCCATATCCTAAATCGTTATTTACTAGTAGTATAAAAGAAACACTAACTTCAATTGAATTTTGGGATTCATTGCATCGTGAAAATATAAATCCAAGTTTTGCAAAGTTTGCGACAAATCTTTTTAGATGTGGTGCTTCTTCTACATGGATCGGGAGATTGTTTTCAAACCTTTATTTTATTCAATCAAAGCTAAGAAACAGATTGGGGATAGAAACTTGTGGAAAATTAGTTAATTTATATAAAATGCTAATTACATTCATAAAGATGGTTTGTCAACTTGTGAATATGATTAAGATTTACAGTATTTTTAACTCTTCATAATTTAAAACATATGAGGTATTGCATATCTACTTAATCTTACCTAAAACTTTAAAGTAGAATTTTTTTATTACAAATTATTATCGTCACTATTTCAAACAGAGTTAGCTTTCATTTGTTGCCTGGGGCTATGGTAGCTAGGATACAATTGCTAAATACTGTTGAACTTTTTATTGATATCGAAATAAATTACTGTTTAATTTGAGTATGATATTAATTTCTTCCACTGGTCAAAACTTGATTACCTCCGGGATGGTTTAAACCAGTTTAAACCGCCCAGTTAAAATCATGCTGGTTTAAATTTGTCAACCCTGATCCCAATAGAAATGTGTTTAAAAAACCATTATTAGCATTTCGCAGTATCGGAAATGTGGAATATAAAAAAACCTAAATAGACAAAGACGTGTAGTTAATGAAAATAAAGAATTCAAGGTTATAGCTTGCCTAATAGAAAATCCTCATACGAGTCAGAGACATATTAGTGAAGAAGTAGGCATTAAATAATGAAGTTTCCAAACACCACATATCGTAGAAATTAAAGAATTATCCATAAAATAAATGTTGTGCATTCTGTCTTTTTCGTAAAATAACTGACGAGAACTCAAACACAAATAATGTTAAAGAGCAATCCAGAGCTTGCAATTAAACTTATTAACTCTCAAAGACATATTGCTTACATGATTGTTCAAATACGGCCGATTTCATTATGGGAAAAACAATCTATCTTGACTACAAATGTCAAACACGACACGTGTGGCTTGATTAAACCAGATAAAACTAGATATGAATAGGTATTTTATAGCCAAACGACATTTTCTATTTCAATAAATAATTTTACAATTCTAAAGAAAAGACTAACAAACGTTAACTTGGAACATTAGGATTTGAAAACAAACTTTGCTTTAAACAAATAAAACTTAATACTCATACAATATACATAGTGATATACAAATTATCAAACTGAAAGTTTTCTAAACCACTTTATGCAATAATAAAATTAAAATGCTTCAGTATACAAACCCTCCCTTTGGTTGGGTTCTTACATTATGATTCTTGTCACATGTAGAGCACGTGGCACCACAATAATATACTGCTTATTTACAAACACCCTGTATAATATGGCTTAACAGTAAAGATTGTAGTAATTAAGGCAAAAGTTCTTAATCGGTTGATAAAAGACAAATTTGTTTGTTCTTATTAAATTCGCACTTATTTTATTTTGGCATGCATTCTGAAATTTACTTAAAATCGATTTATTTCAAAAACAATCATACATAAGGATATGGGCATTTTAAGAAACATTCATCTGGAGCCAGTACTTGTTGCTGGTACCACACTAGTTGAAGGGTTCATTAGCAAAGTGTTACTACCAATTGGAACAACTATAGGTGACTTATACTTACTAATTTAAGATTTGGTAAAGTTGAAGCAGTTGCTGTATTAGATCGTTCCACTCCTGGAGCTGATTTGTCAATGTGTGCTGGATTTGCTGCTGGTGTACTTGTGATTGATGAGGAAGATGATGGGAAATTACCGTCAGGGTTTACAATAACATGCGCTGTAGTATCTACTTTACCCCGGGGCAGTGTAGAAATAGAGGGGTTTGATTTATACATAACAGTGCTAACTGTTTTGTGTCTTTTTCTGCTGAGTGGCTGTGATGTGCTACAGGTGCTCTGAAAAAAATCATATTTTAATTTATCATTGGAGACATTATTTGTTCTTTGAAAAATACAAGTTATAAAATATAAGTAAACTACTCATAATAGAAACCAAATATTGCTATCAGTTTTAAAAATACATCATCAAAGAATCCAACACAACAACCGACAAATGTAAACAATAGAACACATCACATGCTCATGCCCAATATTAGCAAACACAGAATACATCAAACTACATGACAATACTGCAAAAATAATACACCAACAATTAAGCCTACAACTCAAACTCATAAAAAAACATACACCAATATAAAACAGTCTACATGCATATCTACTAAAACCAGATAAAACGATCTGACAAGAAAAAATAAAAAAAACAATAATAATAACACACATGCACACATTGATGTACCCATGTACATACACACATGCACCCATGTGCGTGCACACACACACACACACACATACCCACATGAATGCACGCATGCATGCACACACACACACACATACACATTGAAGCATCCATGCAAGCAGAGACACATACACACACAGGCACACACATCACACATTCATGTACATATGCAAGCATACATACCCATACACACATGTACATACATTCATACACAATTATACACACATGTACATGTACACATTCATGCCCCCATGCAAGTGCACACACACATACATACACGCACACGCATATGCACACACACACACACACGAGTTTTCGTAGCGAAAAAAAACGTGTATTAAGTGCTCCATATAGTTTAGTGAATTAAAGTGGTTAAGAACATATTTAGTACTCTGATTATTTCACCAAAGTGCTTCAAGTTGTGCAGCGGAATTTTTAGCAAACTTTCAAACGTTATTACGAGGTGTAAGTTGACAAATTTTGTATATATTGTAGGTATTTAGAATCCATTTTAATAATTTAAAGAACATTAAAAAATGATAATACTCAAACATACGGCTTTATGCCGCATGTTGATAGATAAGAGCTACCTCCTATCTCATTCCATTAATACCTATTAGCCGAAGGTCTTGTTATCAACGTATACATTTCCTTTAACTTAATAATAATACAATGAGTGAATCTGATTCACTTGGGCCTTTTGATAGCAGGGGTTCCGAAATTAATAATAAAACTACTGATCAAAATACTGATGAATTAAATGCACTTAATGTTGATAAACAGACTTTAACTCACGATGTAACATTTTATTTTTCCAGTCGTAATTTAATTGCATTGAATTACACGCTAAGCACGCTAAGCGTGTATTGTTCCTTAGAGATCTAATTATATTAATATATCTGTGTCGCATAAAGCTATTTCCAAGTAAATATCTATTTGATTGTTTCGTGTTCCCCCCTCTGACGGCGCGACCGCTCGGCTCTGATTTCGATGAACAGTCGGCAACGAACAACAGCTTTGTTAAGATGTATTTTTGGCTAGAGGCCGGCAACCTTCGTATCAATTATTAATTGTGGAGATATTTTCTAATAACGGTTGGTAAAGTATATATTATACGAACTAATGTAATTTGAGGTAATTTATTTAGCGCGACCTTTAGAACACGACAACGACAAAATATAATGCAACAAAATATAATGCGACGAGATATGATTCGACAATGTGGAATGCAACAAATATAATTCGACAATTAAGAATGGAACGAATATAATTCGTCATCTAGGATCCAAAGAATTACCGTTATTTAGGAACAGTCGATTTAAACTTTGCCTAATAAGAAATTTGTCTGATAAGGAATTATAGAAGTTAATTTGGATGGAGTCGTTTCAAATTAGAAACGCTGTTAACTTTGCTTGAAGAACGGAAATCCCGTCTCAGTTTGTTGTGAAGCGGCTAATGCAGTTTTTGGTTCGTAATTAGCTATAAGATCTTTTTTTGCATGTGTTTCAAAGTTTATAACACGTTAACTTGCTTTTATGTTTAGTACACGTAAATTGTGTAAACTTCAATTAATTGTTGAGCTGGTTTTACAAGCTGTAAAACGAAATTTTGTTGAATTAGCTTTCTAAAATAACATGCTTTGTTCCATATGAACCGTCGATAAGTTCAACATGTGTCTTCGATGTCATATTTTTCTATTTTGTACAGTTGACAGATGTTGTCTTGAAAGCAAATGCTTTGAGCAGCTGTAATGCAATTTAAACAAACATGCCTATTTTTGTGATCAGCTTTATCTATACATAGATTATTAGATGTAAATTTAAAAGTACAAATTCTCATTATGTTAGGTTCTAGTAATTTGTTATCTACCTGAAAAGATCTGCCCAGGTTAGAATTTAATTCACTGTGTTATGCTTACCAATCATTATCACTTTAATTTGAATAACAAGTTCATGTTTAAAGTAAAGTCGGTTGATTAATGAAAAAAAAAGGAAAGTTAAAACTTTAATTTTGATGTAGTTGATTATGACCATTTTTTGTTACAAGTTCCGATATTTTAAAAGAGTTTTTTTAGTAAACATTTAGTTCAAAATCTAAGACTTTTATTTTGGTCAAGTGCGACCAAATCTAATTACATAAAGCCAAAATTTTTCTGAGTAATAATTTGATGCCAATATTATATTGGAAATACTTTTTTATTATTTCTTTATATATGTTTATAGGACACAAGTGGTGTTCTACTTTTTTATTTATTTAACCATTGCAATTTCTTACAGGAGCTGCGTCTTATTTTGTTAAGACAGGTTTTTGTTAACAAAAGCGATCATTTGTTCTTTGGGTTTCGACGTCCGCCCTTAGAACTGTGCTTTGCAATTATCGTCATTATCTCAGAACATGGTGGCGCCTATTTGATTTAGCTTAACTTTGGTTTGCAAACAGAATTCGACTCCCCCCCCCCCTTCTCATTGCTCTACCCAGGAATAGACCCCTAGCTTTGTCGGAAGACTTTGTTCTCTAGCGCCTTAATATAAAAAAAAAGACGTTCCAGGCTTTTGTAAAACAGAAGTCGTTTCAGTGGCACCCATTCAACGTAAGGCCTAGCATAAATAGTTACACAGGCGTCACAACGTGAGGCCAGCCAACTTCAAAATTCGTATCAACGATACTAATAAGCATTCAGGAGCAAGAAAATCTGGACTTTTTTCTGATGTTATTAAGGAAACACTATTTCCAAAAAAGGAGTAGGCTATTGTTCTTCCCGCAATAGAAGGTATACAGGTTAGAGATTATGTAATAGCAAAAGGCAAATTGATCACTCCTAAAAATGTGCTATTCGCTTCCAGAATATCTAACAATAGAGTGTGCATATATGCATCCACTAAAGAAATCGTTTAGTAACTAAGTACACGGAAGGAACCGAAAACCCTACAGTGTTACCAATTTCTGATACTCAAATAACTCCTAATGCAACAGACAACATCATAAATAATTCAAAGCAAGGAAATGATAAAACGGAAGAGATTGTTAAACAACCACAAAAAAATGAAGGTAGATAGTACATCACAAAATACGGACGATTTTAGTGATCTTCAAGTATTATGGCACAACAAGGAATACGTACTAGATTTCACTAACTTCAGTGACTTTTTGAGAGAAGTTAAAGGAAACGACCAGCAATTGGAAGTCTCAAAAAAATATACTGACAACGCCGTGAGCTTTAATAGAGGACGCATCTGTGGTGAGTAAAGTAAGAGTAGTAAAAGAAAGGTGTAAGCGGTTAGTTAGTGCCATCAGCAGAGCAGCAACTTTAGAGAAAATGGACACCTCATATCAAACAAAACAAATAAGTCAGACCAAGAGAAGTCTCAGTAGAAGCAACTCATCTGACAGTTTAAATAGTTCAGTGCTAGTAAGAAATGGTGTCCCTCAAGGAAGTGTTATAGGACCGTTGTTATTTATTTTGTATTTAAATGATTTTCAGAGTATTGACCACGAATGCAAATTTGTTAATCTATATGCTGATGCTACCCTACTTGTAATCAAAGAGTCCGATATACAAAGAGCAACAAATAAAATGAATAATAGCTTGGATAAAATTTATAGATACTTTCAAATAAACAAGTTGAAACTTAATACAAGCAAAACTGTGGCAATGGTTGTTGGAAATACTAATAAATTAAATAAACTTGATAGAAATGCTATTAAATTGAAGATTGGGGATGAAATATTACAAATTGTTGAACAAACTAAGTATTTAGGTATTATGTTGGATAGTACTTTAACATTTAAAAATCACTTTGATTATGTTAAAAATAAAATTACAAAAAAACTATATTTCTTCTCAAGATTAGCACCTAAATTGTCTTTAAGAACTAAAATTACAGTCTACAAAACAATCATTCAACCACATTTTGACTACTGCGCAACAATACTATATTTATTTGACCAAAATAAATTAAGTACTCTTCAAAAACTACAGAACAGAGGTTTAAGAATCATACTGGAATGTAGCAAAGGACTAATATTCAAAAATGTTTAGCACCCTAGAATGGTTATCGGTTATTGAAAAATTGAATATTTAACAAGGATATTTATTTTAAAATTATCAATGGACTAATGCCAAGTTATTTTGATGAGTTTATTATTTATGCCCACCAAATACACAACCACGAGACTAGGTCACAAGGCAATTTATATGTTGCAAGGACCAAATTGAAAAAGACTATGAATTCAATATTCTTCAAAGGTCTGATTAAATACAATACTTTACCAAAAGATATTCGAGACTGTAATACACTGACATCTTTTAAACGAGAATTAATGAAAAAACTAAAACCTAACTAAAATGTAAGTACTTTATAAAATAAACCAAATGACCTAAACTTGGTAGGAGTAATTATAATTTTCACACTTTTTATTGTTTATTTATTTATTTATTTTTTTATTGTATTTTTATTTATATTTACTTAAATTAAGAAAGCATGTTCTTTTTATTTTATATTCTAATGTATTGTAATATTAGGATTACCTACTTTAAATAAATATTATTATTATTATTATTATATTATTATATAGATTATCATAAATGCATAATTAAAATTTTCAAAAACAATTTTTATTAAATTACTTCGAACTAGCTGAAATTTAGCAGTCAACTCAAATTCCGTCTTATTAATATATTAAAAATACAATGCATACCACACAGCCAATTAAAATTATTACATTAAATACAAAGAACATCCGCAGCAAACACACGAACAACTTGAATTATATGATTTTTTAGAACAAACTCAACCAGACATCGCCTTATTACAAGAAACAAATATTATCGCATTTCCAAACATAAATCGTCAAAATTGTAAATATAAAGTTTTTGATAACCCAGCGCACAATGATTATACAGGAACTGTGATGCTTGTTAAAGAAGGAAATCGTATAAAACTGTAAACCATAGTATTCTACATGATTCTTATTCACAACTCTTAACTGTATCGATGGACAATGCAGAATGGCACATAGTTGTTGTTTACTGTTCAAACGACCAAAATAAGGCATTACAGACTCTTTGCGCTTTGGAGGCACGACTGTTTAACCTACATAGCGGTCTTAATGACGACTTGGCCAACACTAAAATCATCTTAGCAAGCGATTTCAATTGCACCTTGGAGCCCTCATTGGACCCCTTGAATTCCACCAAAGCTCATGCAAAAACAGTCAATTAGTTGAACAACATCATTGAACAATTTCGCATGACCGACTGCTGGCGTGTTTTTAATAGAACGAAAGAAGGTTATACATTTTTAAGTTCAAGAACAGCCTCAAGAATTGATCGCATATACTGTACGGAGAATTTAATAAACTCCCTGAGTGGAATCAATGTTCAAAGCACATTTTCTGATCATCTCTCGATAGCCGTCAGTATTAAGCCATATAACCGAAAAACAAACCAGTGGTTGCCTTACTGGAAATTTAATAACGTTTTACTAGAAAACAAAAGTTTTGTTGAGTGTATGAAACTTTTTTTAGATCAAACGAAAAATATTGTTAGTGTAGAGATAGGTCTTTTACAATGGTGGGAACAACTTAAAATTGACATTAAACTTATTACACTCCAATATCAGAGACAAAAAAGACATTGTCAGGCGGTAGAATATGCTCTCATAAATAAACAACTTGAAACTGCATTACAAAACTCCCAAATCGAAAACTTGAAGAACATCCATGATACCATAAAAGATGTGCATAACGCCTATCATAGAAAATCTTCAAATCAAATATCGTTAGACAAATACAAAGATCTGTGTAGCGTAGACCGACCAATAATCGAAAGAAACGTAATTCACACACACACGCCCCTCTTAAACAGCTGGATGTGAACGGAAAGAACTTGGAAAACCCCGTGGATATGTGTAAAGAAATGAAAAACTATTTTCAACTCTTTACGCTGAAACACCTACAACTGCAGATAGCAGATCCGAGCTGTATACCTCACTCCCAAAATTGAAGAAGTGTGATAAGGAGACACTCGAATTGCCAATTACCATTGTCGAATTCATTGATTTCTTATACTCGCTAAATAGAAACAAGGCTCCTGGTTTTGACGGATTGACCGTAGAATTTTATATTAAATTTTGGGAACAAATAAAACACAGCTACCATAAAGTATCTTTACACACTTTGCATGTCAAACAATCGCCAAATACAACTTCTACAGCCATTATCGCATTACTGCCGAAACGCTCAGATCACTCAAGCTGTATTGAGAATTGGAGACCTATTTTGCAATTAAACATGGACTACAAAATATTAGCAAAATCAATATCTAAAAGGATAATGGGCATTCTGAGTACCATAGCTAATTCGGACCAAAGCTTTTCAATCTCTTAAAGAACAATATGTGACGCTCTCCACATCCACAGAGATGTAATGTCGTACGCTCAGAATAACAATCTGCCCCTGGCAGTCATAAATCTGGACCAACCGAGTGCCTTTAACAACATGAGCCATAAGTTTATGTTTAGTTTGTTAAGAACGTTTGGGTTCGGGCATCAGTTTGTAAACAGCATAAAAACTCTATATAACCATGCAAAATCGTATGTGCGTGTAGGTCCATTGTTAACAACCGAAAGTCAACACGGTAAAAATGTACGCCAGGGATGTCCTTCATCTGGTCGCCTTTTTCCCTATCCTTACAGCCATTCCTATCCCTATGCCGGCAGTCATTAGAAGGTTTACGAAGCACAGTCCAGATCGGTGTTAAATATAAAAAAACAGCAGGTTTATGGATAGGTGCTTGGAGAAACAGACGAGACTCACCTATAAATTGTAATTGGCCGAACACAAATATAAGGATTTTGGATGTACGTCTCTCCGGAGATATAGAAAAAGATACAACTGGCATAGTAAAGGAACTAATACCTAAGCTAGACCTATCCTTAAAAATGTGGAAACAACGTTTGCCAAAACTATCATTGGTAAAACGGAAAATGATAGTAAATCGATATGTAGCCCCAAAGCTATCGCATTTTATGCAAGTGCTCACATTCAACCCATCACAGCTTAAGTTAATGCAAAAAAACTCGTCGATTTCATGTGGAGCGGAAAGCACTGGACAACAGCGAAAGATTTGTATCTACAAATTGAGCAAGGTGGCATAGGACTAGTTAACCTGACTGCCAAACAAGCAACTTTTTGAATATTTCTGGGTCTTAGTATAATAAACAGCAGCAAAGGCGAAAAATGAGCAGTGGTACTAAAATATTTATTAAGTTTAACCAATTCGTACAATGTATCCTGGCAAATATTAACATGCCATAATTGCAATGACCTTGTGAACACAAATGCAGGAAACGCTTTTGCACAAGCTTTAATATCCACTTGGAGAGAAACAGATACCGTGTACCCAAACTTCTGCACATCTATCAACAATATCAAACTTATACCAACAACAGAAAGCAAGCTCATCGATACAGCTGTAAGACCCCCTGTGTTTAGCAAAAAATGGATACAGTTCGGATTTCTCACTGTAAGTGATTTTATGAATGACAGCGATTGGAAAAATGAAATGGAAATTAAAGAACGCTTAAATCTGGCACCATCCTTAGAGACTTATAACATCAAAATACTGCGATTGCGGTGATGCACTCGCTGGCTACTGGGCGGATGACACAGTGCATTGGTCCTCCTTTTTTACACGTCCATCATTGGGACAAGATTCCGTAATTTTGTGGAGATTTGCGAAGAATCGTATGGCAGACTCTGTGTTTTTGAACAAAATGGGAGTTCTAGATAATACACAGTGTCCGTTTTGCATTCATATCGGAGACTCCTGGCACATGATGATTTCGTGTGAAAAAGCAATAGAAGTTTGGAGTCATGTACATCGTCTAACAAAACCACTAATTAACAAGAAACTACTTATTAAAAACCAATGATATGGAATACAAGCAAAAATGGATAGCAAAAACTTGGCTAACTATATAATCGTTCTCGCAAAAAGTTCGATATATTGGTCAACGATAGACAAGATTAGAAATAAATCAAATAACAGTAAACGCCTAAAATCAAGAATATCTAAGGAATTTATATGGCATCTAAGTACCAACCCTATGCAGAATTTCAAACAAACATGAACAGCTGACAAAGGGCTCTGTTGGGTTAAAAACGGAACATTGCATTTTTTAGACGCACTAAAGGACTAGTAGTTGAACTTCTAAAATTGTACTGCATAATAGGTAGCTCATTGAAGAAAAGAGATCTTTTTCCATTTCTTTCATTTCTTTTATTTCTATTTTTTCGTTTTATTTTATTTATGTTACTTAACACATTTTAATATTCATGTGAAGTGTACACAAATTTTGATGGATTAACGTATAATAACAATTAGTTTTAATAAATAATAATAATAATAACACACACACACACACCCATGCATGCATGCACACACACACAAGTTGTTAAAGTATGCACATGTTTTTGGTTCTCTTGTCTATCTTTGCAAATTTAGTAGATAAGAATGGTGTTCAAACTTTATGAGTTTATGTTCATAAATTTCTCAAACAAGAATGTTACTGCAAATTATTCAACAAACACCATGTAACATTTAGTAAATAAAATTTATTTATTTATTTACAGAAATAGAGCGACCAAAAGAACAGAACAGCTACAATTAGACATAAAAATGTTTTATATACAAAAACTAAGCCTAGATAATCATGACCTCAATAGTCTGAAAAATTAACCATTCATCAAATTACTTAATATGCAGCATTTAGTACAATGTGTTATGCTCCAAAATCGTTTCACAAGGATTCTAGTTACTAATTATGTTAGGGGATTTCTAACCATTAATTTAAGTATATTACAGATAGTTGTGTACAATAGTTTTAGCATCTAGTGTATTTATGCATATTAATGTGATCTAAGTTCCCAGCAATGTACATGTGAAACAGCTCAATACATTTATGTGATTTTGCAGTGTAGACGTTGTTACGGTATTCCATGCAGACAAGAAACAAAGCCGTAAAGCAAGTAACGAAATTCGCCTACACCCAATACTGCAACAGGACAGAGAAAAGAGAAGAATAGAACTCCAAACGAATTAGATTTCAGGCTAGCTCAAAACGTCGTAGAGTGGGATGTGTGATACAGAAAGAAAAATTGGAAACCTCAGCAGATTAATTACAGACCATCAGTTAAACATACAATCCCAAAAGAAATATTTACAAAAGTCAAAATCACATTTACGTAATCGTTCTGGTATAAAGTGATGTAAACAAAGTGTCAACTTGTATATCACATAATATCAAAATATATCTTCAAGCAAATCTAAAATCTTAGACTCTAAATAGCATATATATATATATATATATATATATATATATATGTATATATATATATATCCCAGTATCAATAGTGCATCCTTTTATAACTAAGACCTATAGTGTCTGCCAGAAATACTGCTAGTGTTTCAATATAAACGCTTGTATATGAAGCCGTTTAGAGTGGGCTTCAAAAAACTTATCGTTATAAAAATATCTACTTTTAGTTTTCCATCTTCACCATGTCCTTTTATATTGCACACTTCAAACTTCCGACATACGTACTACTTTCATATACAGCCCAACTACGATATCATCTAAAGATCCAACTACGTTGAGTGATAATTGACATTATTTGTCATAAAAAGCTACCTTCATACCATTTATTAAAATGTAGAAGAGATTTTACAAAAGCAATGAAAAGTTGAAATGCATTAGAGGATTTGTAAATGTCATTAAAACTGGTTTAGATATCACGTTTCTCAGCTTCCAACAATTTTATCTGTCAGAACAGTGAGAATTATATTAAATTCAAGGTCTAAGCAAGAGTGTAGCCGCAAGGTATCATATTTATTGTGTGTATATGATGACCGTGAAGTCGAGGGGTTGGGGATAATGATCTCAAGTGCTGTTTGAAAACAATTGCTAATGAAAACACAGCTGAAATGTATTTTGCTTGATTCATAATTCAATATTTGAGAACGAAAAATAGTGCACAAACTCAGCACAGTTAAACAATATAGTATCAAAGTAACATCTTCGAAAATCAATGTTAAGTATATTTAAAAAAAAACGAAAAAAATAAAATAACTGCGAATTTAATAAGAAAAACAAATTCGTCTTCACCATGTAGTGGTTCTAAAGTTATATACAATATTTAAAAGTGAATAATGTGATGTGTAACCGGATATTCTATAGCTGGGGTTGTTTTGGTATGACGGAAAACGCCGATCGCACGAGGGAGGTGCTCGTAATAAGAGAAAACGCACGGACCACGGGGACGGCGAGAGAGAGTCGGTTCTCGCTGGTTACAATGAGAACAACAATAATTATTATTATAACTATGAGGAGCATCACATGGTTGAATTTAAGTAGGATCATCACCTAATCAATCGGCAATCATACTACAGTTGTATGGATTCGACAATGCACAACAAAGAAAAAGGTTTTATTTTTAGGGTGGCGTCACCAATTATTCCGTTTAGAGTCTAAGTAGATTAAGATTTAAGATGAAATATATCATCCAATTAGTGGTAAGTTTTGTTAGGTAAGTGACAAATTTGTATGTTTCTAATAAAATTATTTATGACGCAGTATACTTGATTTATCTTCGAATTTTATGTAGAAACCCCCCCAAAAGTTAATAAAAACACTACATTAAATGGCGCCCTCCGTTTGGCATGAAATTCGAAGGAAAATCATTGTATTAATAATTTTGGTATTAATTAAAATATAGACGAATTAATGTACATTTAAAAAAAAAAAAGTCAAGGATGTTCAGATGGTATGTATAATATGTTACTGCTATGTTATGCATCAAAGGTAGTGGAAAATTTTTATGTACAGTTCAGGATATTTTACCTGTTTCTTTCTACTGAGAAATGCGTTGAAGTGTAATAAATAAGTAGTTTGAATAAGCAAGGCAAAAACAAGTTTATTCAAGGGCGGGTGCACTAAAGTTCTGATAAATTCCTGGGAAGAAAGTAATTTTGAGGATATAGGAATAAGGCCATTAGCAGAAGTAAATAGGTTTGATATTCGATCTTGAGGTAGGGGTTACATTTTATTTCTATAATGGAGGATGAAAACACAATAAATAATGATGTATTTTTAAATTCTACTTTGAATGTGAGTGGGGTTGAAAATTTTGGTAGTAGTGGGAATGCAGAGTTACAAAATGATTATTATAATCAAGTAATGAATGGGAAAACTGAAACAGTGGGAGAGCAAGGAAATAACTTAGATAAAATTCTTTTGATGTTAGCACAAAATATAAGCGAAATTAGGAAAGAACAATCAAACAATTTTAAGTTTATTCAGCAGCAGGTTCAATTACAAATCCAACAAATCGAATTACAATCAAGACAACAAATTCAAATGCAAAATGCTTTATTGAAAATGTTTGATAAATCAGATACTGAAAGAGATATTAATGTAAGAAAACTAGAACCTGAATTTTGTAAAGAAGATGGGTCGTTAAAGCAGGTACAATCATCGGTTACTCAAAGTACAACTTCTGAAACTAATACAAATTTTCAGTATTTTACTAGTTGGCAGAATTCTTTGGGACCTACAATTAAATTTAATCCTGCTGGAAATTTGCATCCCGTGGCATT
Source organism: Platerodrilus igneus (assembly GCA_036346225.1). Taxonomy (NCBI): domain Eukaryota; kingdom Metazoa; phylum Arthropoda; class Insecta; order Coleoptera; family Lycidae; genus Platerodrilus; species Platerodrilus igneus. Next base: position 1,399,696 of record JARFIW010001319.1, read on the forward strand.
TATCAGAAAAATAAAAAAATATTTAGGAGAGGCTGAAGTACCAGTAAATAAATGGGTTAGTTTTGCTGTGAGGGCTTTGTTAGGTAGAGCTTCAAATTGGGCAGAGTTAAATGAAGATAAATTTAGGGATTTTGAAAACTTCTTGCAATTATTTTTTAATAAATATTGGAATAGTGACATTGAAAGAGAAGCATTTAGGGAATTTAAATTAGGGCAATCTCGATCTGGTTCTAAGGCAGAGTATTTCCAGAAATTAATAAGTGAGGCTTCATATTTTTCACCACCCTTAAGTGATGTTCAAATACTTCAAATGGTTGCGGAACATTTCCCACCGGAAATTAAAATGGGTTTAGCGATTTGTAGGTCATGTGACGAGGCTGTTGAATATTTAAACAAAGTTGATAGTTATGCGGAATAAACAATACAAGATTGCCTTATAGATATAATTCTAATAATACAGGCGAAGGTAGGTACAGTCACCAAAATGGTAATACGAGAAGTAATGATATGTCGCCTGGGTACAATTACAACCGAAATCAAGAACATGGACATGTACAGTCAAATATTAATAATAATGATAATAACCCTTATCGTCGTAGTCAATATAATCGAAATCTTAATCAAAATGAGAATCATGAGGCAAATGCTAGTGCGGGCAATAGATCACATGAAAATCAAATACGGGAGCAATATTCATATCAATTGCAATCAGATGGGCCATCAGCCAATTGTATTGAGTTTAATAATAATGGTGTTAATTCAGGGGAAGAAGAACAAGTAATATTGCCTGGAAATGAAATTGTTAAAGTGAGTGAGATGGGCTCAACTATGGTTATTTGTAAAAAGGATGAAAATTATTTGCCTGAATGTAACCTAAGAAAGGAAGACGAGAGTAGCGAGGGTGGCAAAGAGCAAGGCAGGTGTTATATGCCTATTTTAAAGGAAGAATCGAGGATGTTTATTCTGATATATTAATTGATAGTGGAAGTACTGTTAGTTGTGTGTCACAAAGGTTTTTCCAAGAACTTAAAAAATCTGATAAACTGATGCCGGTAGTTCCCGTCAACAATATTTCGTTGTCAGGGGCATTTCAATCAAATGCTTGTAAGGTCAACTTACAGGTTGGTTTAAAAATATTATTACAAAATACTATTTTTGAATTTGTGTGTTTAGTTGTTCCTACGCTTTGTCGTAATATTATACTGGGGTGCGATTGGTTGGAAGAATATAAAATAAATATCGATTTTGAAAGGAGAGTTATTACGGGGAAAATACAAAATGATAATGGGCAAGTTTTCAGATTAAATTTTAATTCAAACGGAAGTAGCGAGGAAATAAATGAAATATTTACTAATAATGGGCACCCTAACATAGTTTTTGAAAATGATTATGAAGCTAGTTATATCGATAGAAACAATCGGGAAGATAACCAGAAAAGCGATGGTTGCGTAACAATGAGAAGTGAGAAGTGATTGGTTTTGTTAACAAAGTGTTAATGTGCTCCTCAAAGTATATTAAAATTAACTGATAAAAAGTGCTACTTATATATCAAATTTGGTATCATCTTAGAGCTAACTACACAGGCTTTCAAACTACTAAACTTTTTTTTATAAAAAGTGCATCACAACTATGATATCAACAGATAACTAACATTTTAAATTGGTAGTATACAAACTTTTGGTTATTATCAACAGTTATCTTCATAATAACTAGTTCTTATCTCTGCAATTACAAGTGCCACATTGTTTTGTTATTGTACAGGACTGAACCCAGCAAATTGAAAGAAAGTTATTTTGGAAAATATGCAAACATATTTTTGGTAAAAGTATTAATAATAAGGGTATAATATGCAAGTTTGTTGGGAATGTAATCTAAATATAGAAGATGACAAATGTTGTGAGTGTGATGGGTGTACAAAAATAGTACATTTTGACTGTACAGATTTATCAAGTTCTGAAATAAGATGTATGCAGTTAAAAAAAGGAAGAGTTTTAAAATTTTATTGTTCAAAGTGTGAAAAGCAAGTGACTGAGACGAAATATGTACTTGGGAAGTTATGCAAAATTACAATCTCTGGAAAGAACTCATGAGGAATTTTTAAAAAGTTTGATGAACAGGGTAAAGACTTGGTAGAAATAAAAATAAATTATTTGAAAAAAGTGTCCAGAGGCAGAACTCAATGTTAATAAATTGTACAGTGCAGTCACTAAACGGAATGTATCTCAACCTCCTATAGTAATAATAGATAAAATTGGTGGAAAAACAGACTCTAAGGAAATCCTTAAAAATTGAAAGATAATATTGACCCTGTTAGTTTAGAAATTGGAGTAAGTGTAGGAAAACTACAAAAATGGTGGTATTGTTATTGAATGTGAAAATAATAGGGCAGTGGAGGTGATGAAGAAAACTATATCACAAAAAATGGGAGAAGAATATACAGTAAAGACTCCATTAAAAAGACTTCCAATGATAAAAATTATAGGAGTAGATGAAAGTGACAAAGAAGGCATTTACAAAAAAATAATAAATCAAAATAAGTTAGATGAGCATAAACAAAATTTTCAAATGAATATTAAGTATGAAACCAAAATTGTTAAAGGGTTATTCAACATTATTGTAGAAGTGGATACAGATACATTTAAATACATTATGAGAGAAGAACTATTGAGAATAGGATGGAGGAGATGTAAGGTATTAGAGCATGTGGCAATAAAAAGATGTTATAAGTGTTGTAAGTTTGGGCATATTGCCAAAGAATGCAAAGGAGTATAGTGTGCCCACGGTGTGCACAATCTCATAATGAAGCAGATTGTCAAGAAAGTCAATTTAAGTGTATTAACTGTGTGGAAGCAAAAGTCGTTTAAATATAGAATTAGATGAACAGCATACAGTATGGGACTATAATTGTACATGTTTTAAAAGGATTATTGAATTACAAAAGCGTAAAATAAACTACATATAGCAATTACCTTCTAGATGTTTAAATATAACAGCAGACTTTAAGTCAATAATTTTATGCTTAAATACACAAGGCTTAACTACACATTTTGACGAAATACAACAGCTAATCAATCGAGAAAACCAATATTGGTATGTTTAACAGAAACACATCTGACAAATTGTATTGAAAGTAATGAAATAGCCATTAAAGGATACAGTTTAGGTAGGGTTGATTCTAGTTCACGACACACTGGAGGTGTCATAATTTACTATCAGTCATTTCTACAGTTTGAAATATTAAAAGAGTATAGCCTCCATTTAGAATATTGGGGTATTGTTGGTAATATTAAGTTGAATAGTAGAAGTATAAGTATAGCTGTGTTTTACCGTTCACCAAGTGGAAGTTGTGCAAATTTTCTAAACCTGTTGGAAAATTTGTTAGAAGAACTAGTAGAATCACGTGGTAGTGAAGATATCATTCTGATTGGGGATTATAATATTGATTGGAATAAAATAAATGATTTCTATACAATTAAGTTAAATAATATTGTAAAGGACTGTGGATTTGTACAACTAATTTCTGAGAGTACAAGAATTACTAAGGAATCTGAAACATTAATAGATTTAGTGATAACTAATAATAATGGATTAAAAAGTACAGTATGGCACACTCCAAAAGTTACAGATCATAGTATTGTTGTTGCAGACATTAGTCACATCACACAAAAACTCCAAGTTGATGCAGAAAGCAAAATAAAGAAAATTCTTAACTATGAGGCCATAAGGAACGAGTTAATATTGGCAGATTGGAAGTATGAAATAACCAACATCGATAAACTTTATAAAACATTTTACACAAACATTAAAAATGCAATTGACCATAATTCATATGACAAGGAGTTGTCACAAAATAGTTCAAAATTATGGTTTAATGGAGAAATACAAAGAGTAATTAATATACGAAATAAATTTTATAAAAAATTTACATTCACAAGAAGTATGGAAGATTGGAAAGCATACAAAGAATGCAGAAATAATGTGATATTCATGATCCGTAGAGCTAAGATTAAATATTATGAAAAGAAAATAGATGAAAATAAAGGTAACCCAGTAAAATGTGGAAGACTTTAAAACTTGTATTAAAACCGAACGTATTCAAAATAGTAAGCACATTATATTTGAGAATACACTAGAAACTAATGACAAAACTATTGCTGAAAACTTCAATACTTACTTCATAAATAGTATAACAGAAATTACATCATCAATTGGTATTGAAAAGTTTGAGTTTCACGATCCAATACGTACAAGCCTGAAGGAATTAAGTACTTTTAAATTATTAAAAATACATGAACTAAAAGAATTGGTATATAAGCAAGCAAATAAAAGCAGCCCGGATGGTGTAAACAGTAGAGTTCTTAAAGAACTTTTGATATTATTGGTTATCCGCTACTAAACATAATAAATATGTCTCTTATGCATGGTATTGTGCCCAAGGACTTAAAGATATCAACAATTACACCAATTCAAAAGTAGTATCAACAAAGAAATGCGAAGAGTACAGGCCTATAAATATGTTGGCCACAATTGAAAAGGTATTAGAAACAGTAATATATAAGCAACTGAAGCAATTCTTGGATGAGACTAATATATTAACCACCTATCAGTCTGGTTTTCGAACGAAACACTCGTGTGAAACAGCGATTCAGCTAATTATAAATGACTGGAAAGAATCAATGGATAAAGGAAAGGCAGTGTGTGCAGTCTTTATAGATTACAAAAGAGCATTTGAGACTATAAGTAGAAATATTCTCATTAAAAATTGGAAAAATATGGGGTTAAAGACAATGCGTTAGAGTGGTTTAAAGACTACCTACAAAACAGAGAGCAAGAAACGAGATGGCAACGGAAACATCTAATAAATCAGAAATTGAGTGGGGTGTTCCACAAGGAAGTATTTTGGGACCATTGCTTTTATAATTTACATAAACGATATAGTGAATGTAGTGAAGGTAACAAAGATGCATATGTTTGCTGATGACACTTTAATATATGCTGAAGGTGCAAATGTAATAAACCTGATTCAATCTGTAAATAGTGACTTAATAAGAATAAGCAAATATTTAGTTGGAAATAAGCTGAAGATAAATGTTGATAAAACAAAATGGATGTTGTTAACGAATGATAGAAGTTATCAAATGATAAAAACAGAAAATAGGAATGTACAAATAGATGGGTCTGATATTGAACTGGTAGAGAACATTAAATACCTTGGCGTAATAATCGACCGAAAATTAACTTTTAAAATGCATCTACAGATGGTTATAAATAAAGTAAGCAAAAAGGTTGGATTTCTGAGAAGAATTAGTGCAAAGTTATCAAGTTTTGCTCGAATAACTTTATATAGAGCAATAGTTTATCCACACCTAACATATTGCAGCACCATTTTATTTGTCTCAAACCAAGGTGATTTGGAAAGATTGCAAAAGATACAAAATCGTGCAATGAGATGTTTATTAAAATGTAGCAGATTTGCCAAAGTCCGTAAAATGTTAGAATGCCTTAATTTTTTAAATGTTCAGGAACAAATGAAATATAATAGTATGGTTTTTATATAAAATTATAAATGGTTTGCTGCCTTCGTACTTGGTTAGCAACTTAATTAAAGTGTCAGATATACATAACTACAGCACAAGACAAGCAGACAATTACTATATATACAAGAAGAATAAAACGATAACCACAAAAAATGTATTTCATTATGGCGTTAAGATATATAATACATTACCAAAATCAGTTACAAATCAGCCTTCTCAAAGAAAATTCAAGAGTAATTTAAAAAAATATATTTTAAGTTGTAGAAATGAAAACTAATTATGTTATTAACTGTATTTTAATAATTTGCTTTATAGTATAATATTTTTGTTTTATACTTTATTAACCTATATTGAGTTATGCAATAAATCTACTTACTTACTTACTAATGAGTCAGAATGGGAACAGGGATGACAATTGTGATTTTAATTTCTACAAGAATGTAACGGATTTTATTAAACCGGAGAAGCTTGATAAAACAAATGGGAGTAATAGCAATAATGGGAAAAGTGCCGACACAGATATTGATCAAATATGTGTAGAAAGTGAAATATTGAATGATAGCCAATGAATTATGTTGAATAATTTATTGAATAAATATAAAGATATTTTTTCAGAATTGCCCGGTAAGATTAATTGCTATAAACACCCAATTAATGTTAAGGATGATACTCCTTTTTATATAAAGCCTTACCCGATTCCATTTATTTATTTTGATGAAGTAAACAGGCAAATCAATGAAATGATTCAATTAGGAATTATAGAAAAATGTCAGACTGAATATGTGTCGCCCTTGGTCGTGGTAAAGAAAAAAGATGGTTCTCCCAGAATTTGTATTGACTGCAGGTATTTAAATAAAAGGATCGAGAAGGATCACGTGATTCCAATAAATCCAACGGAAATATTTTACCGATTTAAACCAGGTCAGGTTTCATCTACGTTAGACATGGTTCAGGCCTATTGGCAGGTCGAGGTAGTAAAGCAACATCAAAGTATTGGGGTTTTCCTTTAACAATCAAACCTATATTTTAAAAGAGTACCATTTGGATTAGTCACTAGTGTAGCAGGGTTTCTCCGTGCACTACATATTACTTTGGGCGAAGATTGTATGAGTTTTGTAATGCCATACGTGACGATATTTTAATAACATCTCCCGATGTTGACACTCATTTGAAACATTTAAAGATAGTTTTCGAAAAATTTAGGCAGTCCAATATTACTATCAAACTGAGAAAATGTGTTTTGTGAACCAAAATTACCATTTGTGGGTCATTATATAACGCCATATAAATTTGAAATGGATCCAGCCAAAATAAAGATAATTCAAGAGTTTAAATCTATTAATATCAAGACTTTAAGGGCCTTTTGTGGTTTAGTGCAATATGATAGCAGATTTATTAAAGATTTTTCTCAGTACATGATTCCGTTGAATAGATTATTAAGTAAAACGTTAAATGGCAGTGGGGAGCTGAAGAGCAATATGCTTTTGAATTAGTAAAGAAAAAATTTGTAAGTGTTAATTCATTAAATCACCCGGATGTGTCCCGAGATTTTTTAATTAATACCGATGCAAGCGGATATGCCATTGGGGCATGTTTATTCCAGATAAATGAAAATAAGGAGATTGTAGTCATTTCTTACTATAGCAGAGTGTTGCGCAATGCAGAAATTCGGTATTCGGTATGCGAAAAAGAATTTTTAGCAGTCATTTCTGCTTTGAATCATTGGCGGATGTTGATTTCGAAGAATTATCTTGAAATCAGATCAAAGGGCGTTGAGTTTCTTGGATAGATGTCGTTTTGTCAATAATCGCATGAGGAGATGGATGCTGTCGATCCAAGAGTTTGATATTAAATTTTAGTATTGTCCTGGGAGAGATAATAAGATTGCTGATATTTTGTCGCGATTTCCTAACGGTGAGGAGTTTCTTGCAGCCAAACGGTCTGATGAGAAATTAGAAGTAAATGCGATAAAATTAACCATGTTTAAAAATAAAAATTTTGTTTGTCAAACACAAGACGGTGATGAATTTTGTTCTAAAATTAAATCTCTACTGCAGAATACAGATAAGAGTTCCGAAAAAATAAAGTGGTTTGTGTTACACGAAGGTTTGTTATTTAAAAAAGGTTCTGATACTGAGCCTGGTTATAAATTAGTTGTACCTAGAAATCAAATTAAAGAATTAATAGAATTCATTCATAATGAAAATGGGCATTTTGGTGCAAATAAATGCTACCTCACGTTCTGCAAAGATTTTTACTATCCTAAAGTTAAAGCATTATTTCGGAAAATCACTTCACACTGTGAATTGTGCCAGAAATCAAAAGTCAGTAAACGTAATCATGGAGAGATGCAAAGTGTTCTAGTAAGTCAGCCTAATCAAACTCTCAGTATTGACTTTATTGGGCCATTACCTGTTTCACGAGGAGGTACGACCCAATTATTCGTTACAATTGATGTCTTCAGCAAATATGTTGAACTTTTTCCTTTAAAAAGAGCAACGGCTAGTAGCCTTTTGCGTTGTTTAAATAGGTGGTTTAATTGTTTTGGTACACCTCGTGCTATTTTGAGCGATAACGGTAGCCAGTTTTGGAGTAAGGTGTACATAAATACTTTAAAAGAGAAAAATATCAAAATTTTACATACTTCAACTTATTTTCCAGCAGGAAACATGGTAGAAAGAATGAACAAGGAGGTAGGGCGTTTACTAAGGACATTTTGCTATGACAAGCACCAGAGCTGGTCTGTAAAGTTAAAAACTATACAAGATTGGTTGAACAATGTTGTTCACCTTTCGACCGGATTTAGTCCGAATGAAATTCAAAAGGGTCCCATGGCCAATCCATTGTTATGTAAGTTAAACATTCCTCCAAATGTAATAAATAAGGAGAGAATTATTGTATTAGCAGAAGAGAAACTTAAGTCGAAAGCAGAGAAAAGAAAAGTGAGACATAATAAGAAACATAAAGTTGTTAAATTAGCTGTAGGTGATAAGGTATTGGTCAAAACCCATTGGTCTTCACACGAGGATCATGTAATACGAAAATTCTTTCTTTTATATAAAGGACCAGCCACAGTTGTTAAGATCATCTCACCCAATTCTTATGAAGTGGTTGATGATGTATCAGGCGGGTCATGTATTCAAAATATTGTTAATATTAAATTGTATAAAAATCCCAAAGATTTTGTTTGTAATATTACTATATAAATGTTTCTGAATATTACCAATTGTATAATTAGTTAGTAAGAATTAAAGGATAGTGTTTTTTTTTCTCATTGTGCGAGAAAAGTTTCAACTGTTAGCTAACAGGTATCTTCAAGTGTGAAACTTTTGGGGAGCTATGTAGTGGTTCTAAAGTTATATACAATATTTAAAAGTGAATAATGTGATATGTAACCGGATATTCTATAGCTGGGGTTGTTGTGGTATGACGGAAAATGCCGATCGCACGAGGGAGGTGCTCGTAATAAGAGAAAACGCACGGACCACGGGGACGGCGAGAGAGAGTCGGTTCTCGCTGGTTACAACGAGAACAACAATAATTATTATTATAACTATGAGGAGCATCACATGGTTGAATTTAAGTACGATCATCACCTAATCAATCGGCAATCATACTACAGTTGTATGGATTCGACAATGCACAACAAAGAAAAAGGTTTTATTTTTAGGGTGGCGTCACCAATTATTCCGTTTAGAGTATAAGTAGATTAAGATTTAAGATGAAATATATCATCCAATTAGTGGTAAGTTTTGTTAGGTAAGTGACAAATTTGTATGTTTCTAATAAAATTATTTATGACGCAGTATACTTGATTTATCTTCGAATTTTATGTAGAAACCCCCCCAAAAGTTAATAAAAACACTACAACCAACTTATTAAAAACATTTTCCATACTTAATACAATGTTTACTCTTATGCCACATTATACAGGGTGTTTGTAATCAAGCCGTATATTATTGACCAACTCAAGGTTAAATAACGTATTTAATTTAAATGGAACACCCACTATTTTCATACTCGTTCGTTTGCTCAGTTGATTTCCTATCAATTCGTATCAGGGTTGCCTATACCTAATTCCGGTAGTTTCTGAAGAATTTCAAATTTCACAATTCACCATTGTAGTTTATACTAATACAGCAATTTATTAAACTTTAAGTTGGCTTTAAAAATACTTGTCAAATTAATATTGTTTATGCATCTAGGTCATTCCTAGTGCTGTTCTAAAATGTTTGTGGCATTTCTATTGTTATCAATTTATGTTTTGTACCTTTAAAATTTGATTTGTATATCACTAATCTAAAATAAAATTTATTCTACACAAAAAGGAATATATTATAAGCTCTTAGTTATTGGTTTCAAGAGAACTGCTTTTTAGCAGTAGAGTATATGCTCAAATATATCCAAGTAGGGAACATCCCAATCAGGGTTGGCAAAAAACCACTTTATTTTGATAAAAACCAGGCCAGTGGTCAAAACTGGTTTAAACCACCAAAAGTGGTTTTAACCACTCTTAAAAGTTTATAACTTCTGTGCACCAGAATTAAATTGCTACCTTTGACTAATTTATCAATAGTGTCAATCTTTTTAAATGAAAGGGTATTATGTGAAAATCTTATTTGCATTTTGCTGACTCTTACAAGTGGCTTCCTGTTAAATTGAGTTTATGAATAGCACAGTGTTTTATTATTGTTTATTAGTTAAAGATTACTAAGCACAGTGAGCAGAAGCAGAGATGAGAGCATTTGATAATAATATTGTAAGTACCCAATTAGTTATTAGTTTATTATAAAATTGGTTCAGTTTAGTTTTATATCAGGAATGGAGATGTATACAACTTCAATTATCTAGGTGGTAGTTTTACTTTTGGTTGACCATAAATTGATTGCTTTTGTAGCTTTTTTTAACTCGTCCCATTCAATGATTGAATTAAACTTTAATTATAACAGAATTAGGGAGTGAAGTAGGGTTGTGTGCCTTTTAATTTATTTAGTTTGTGCTTTAAAATTTTTTGTGCACTTTTAAAGTTTCAAATAATTACAGTAGGAAGTTGTAAACATTAACGTTCACTAATCACTTCATAAATATTAGCAGTTGGGTAATTATTTCAGGAAGAAGAAATATTTATTATTTCATTATAAATACTCAAAGCCATGACCAGAGCAGTCCAACTACGAGTACGAGTAGCAGCAATCCTAATAGTAAGTCGAACCATGGTGGACGAGATCGAAGGGGTGGTCACCATAAAGACCCAATTTGGGCTTACTATAGAGAGAAAACAGACAGTACTGGTAACGTAAATGGTTAAATTTGCAAACAATGTAACAAGCAAGTTAGCTCCAAACCACTGGGACTACGAACACATAAAAATAAGTGTAAAAACACTTCTGCTAATGATTTTGATTCAGATTCGAGCACCTATATTGTTTCAGATAATAAGTATGAAACAAGTCAATTAGCTAGAGCTAGCAGTAGCAAAGTACTTGTTCAACCAAAAGTAAGCAGCTTTTTAATTAAGACTACAAGCCAAGATAGAAAACAAATTGACAGTGCTATTGCCAAGTACTTTTATGCTTCTAATGTACAATTTGTGCATGCAGACAAATATTACTTTAAACAGATGATTGACAGTTTACGACTGGGATATGTTGCACCAAATCGAAATCAATTAGCTTCTCACGTACTCAATACAATCAACAAACAAGTAACCATAGCAGAGAAATTGCTAAGAGGTAAAACTGTAACACTGGTGCAAGACGGATGGTCAATAGTGCATCATTGCCAACTGCATATCAGATGGAAATAGGTCTTACTTTATTTCAACTGTTGAAACCAGTTCAAATCGCAAAACGTCAGAATACTGTTTGAAATTAACTTTAGAAGCTATTAAAGAATGTGAATTAAAATATGGCTGTCAAGTTAAAAGTTTTGTAAGTGATAACGTGAATAAAATGAGAAACATGCATGAGGAACTTAAAAACAGGAAGATCAGAGCAAATGATTTAGAAAGTGTTGATGAGATCGAAGTTAATGGAAACACGTTTTTTATTAAATATGGTTCTGAATCTCTTAGGGCAGATTATATGCAAAACAAAAACATTTCTTCGATTCTTAGTCAAGTTGTGCAGATATCAAAATACTTTCGAAACCACCATGTCCCAAAGGGTCTTCTAAATAACTACGAAGGTTCATTGGAATCTCAAGTTCCAGGTGATTCTAGATGCAACAGTCAAATTGCTTGCTTAGAAGTGTTACTCAAAAACAGAGAATTTCATATCAAAATATTTCTTGAATGTGAAAATGAATTAGACAATCAAATTTCAAAAATAATATTTAGTATGACAATTTATAAGGAGGTTCAGCACATTTTTAAATAATACATTTAATGAATCGATTACCCCTGCCCATATTGTAGCACTTATATTGCACCCAATTTATATGGGAAGAAAATTAACTTCTGAACAAAAGGAGGATGCAAGATTATAGGTGAACACTGAAGTAAGTGCAGAGTTTTTACTGTAAGTGGTAAAATTAAGCCTGCAGATGAGCCCATTTCCTAAATCGTTATTTACTAGTAGTATAAAAGAAACACTAACTTCAATTGAATTTTGGGATTCATTGCATCATGAAAATATAAATCCAAGTTTTGCAAAGTTTGCGACAAATCTTTTTAGATGTGGTGCTTCTTCTACATGGATCGAGAGATTGTTTTCAAACCTTCATTTTATTCAATCAAAGCTAAGAAACAGATTGGGGATAGAAACTTGTGGAAAATTAGTTAATTTATATAAAATGCTAATTACATTCATAAAGATGGTGAAGATTGTGAATATGATTAAGATTTACAGTATTTTTAACTCTTCATAATTTAAAACATATAAGGTATTGTATATCTACTTAATCTTACCTAAAACTTTAAAGTAGAATTTTTTTATTACAAATTATTATCGTCACTATTTCAAACAGAGTTAGCTTTCATTTGTTGACTGGGGCTACGGTAGCTAGGATACAATTGCTAAATACTGTTGAACTTTTTATTGATATCGAAATAAATTACTGTTTAATTTGAGTATGAAATTAATTTCTTCCACTGGTCAAAACTTGATTTCCTCCGGGATGGTTTAAACCAGTTTAAACCGCCCAGTTAAAATCATGCTGGTTTAAATTTGTCAACCCTGATCCCAATAGAAATGTGTTTAAAAAACCATTATTAGCATTTCGCAGTATCGGAAATGTGGAATATAAAAAAAACCTAAATAGACAAAGACGTGTAGTTAATGAAAATAAAGAATTCAAGGTTATAGCTTGCCTAATAGAAAATCCTCATACGAGTCAGAGACATATTAGTGAAGAAGTAGGCATTAAATGATGAAGTTTCCAAACACCACATATCGTAGAAATTAAAGAATTATCCATAAAATAAATGTTGTGCATTCTGTCTTTTTCGTAAAATAACTGACGAGAACTCAAACACAAATAATGTTAAAGAGCAATCCAGAGCTTACAATTAAACTTATTAACTCTCAAAGACATATTGCTTACATGATTGTTCAAATACGGCCGATTTCATTATGGGAAAAACAATCTATCTTGACTACAAATGTCAAACACGACACGTGTGGCTTGATTAAACCAGATAAAACTAGATATGAATAGGTATTTTATAGCCAAACAACATTTTCTATTTCAATAAATAATTTTACAATTCTAAAGAAAAGACTAACAAACGTTAACTTGGAACATTAGGATTTGAAAACAAACTTTGCTTTAAACAAATAAAACTTAATACTCATACAATATACATAGTGATATACTAATTATCAAACTGAAAGTTTTCTAAACCACTTTATGCAATAATAAAATTAAAATGCTTCAGTATACAAAGTCTCCCTTTGGTTGTGTTCTTACATTATGATTCTTGTCACATGTAGAGCACGTGGCACCACAATAATATACTGCTTATTTACAAACACCCTGTATAATATGGCTTAACAGTAAAGATTGTAGTAATTAAGGCAAAAGTTCTTAATCGGTTGATAAAAGACGAATTTGTTTGTTCTTATTAAATTCGCACTTATTTTATTTTGGTATGCATTCTGAAATTTACTTAAAATCGATTTATTTCAAAAACAATCATACATAGGGATATTTGCATTTTAAGAAACATTCATCTGGAGCCAGTACTTGTTGCTGGTACCACACTAGTTGATGGGTTCATTAGCAAAGTGTTACTACCAATTGGAACAACTATAGGTGACTTATACTTACTAATTTAAGATTTGGTAAAGTTGATGCAGTTGCTGTATTAGATCGTTCCACTCCTGGAGCTGATTTCTCAATGTGTGCTAGATTTGCTGCTGGTGTACTTGTGATTGATAAGGAAGATGATGGGAAATTACCGTCAGGGTTTACAATAACATGCGCTGTAGTATCTACTTTACCCCGGGGCAGTGTAGAAATAGAGGGGTTTGATTTAGACATAACAGTGCTAACTGTTTTGTGTCTTTTTCTGCTGAGTGGCTGTGATGTGCTACAGGTGCTCTGAAAAAAATCATATTTTAATCTATCATTGGAGACATTATTTGTTCTTTCAAAAATACAAGTTATAAAATATAAGTAAACTACTCATAATAGAAACCAAATATTGCTATCAGTTTTAAAAATACATCATCAAAGAACCCAACACAACAACCGACAAATGTAAACAATAGAACACATCACATGCTCATGCCCAATACTAGCAAACACAGAATACATCAAACTACATGACAATACTGCAAAAATAATACACCAACAATTAAGCCTACAACTCAAACTCATAAAAAAACATACACCAATATAAAACAGTCTACATGAATATCTACTAAAACCAGATAAAACTATCTGACAAGAAAAAATAAAAAAAACAATAATAATAACACACATGCACACATTCATGTACCCATGCACATACACACATGCACCCATGTGCGTGCACACACACACATACACACACATATACCCACATGAATGCATGCATGCATGCACACACACACACACACATACACATTGAAGCATCCATGCAAGCAGACACATACACACACATGCACACACATCACACATTCATGTACATATGCAAGTATACATACCCATACACACACGTACATACATTCGTACACATACATACACACATGTACACATTCATGCCCCCATGCAAGTGCACACACACATACATACACACACACACGCATATGCACACACACACGAGTTTTCGTAGTGAAAAACGTGTATTAAGTGCTCCATATAGTTTAGTGAATTAAAGTGGTTAAGAACATATTTAGTACTCTGATTATTTCACCAAAGTGCTTCGAGTTGTGCAGCGGAATTTTTAGCAAACTTTCAAACGTTATTACGAGGTGTAAGTTGACAAATTTTGTATATATTGTAGGTATTTAAAATCCATTTTAATAATTTAAAGAACATTAAAAAATGATAATAATCAAACATACGACTTTATGCCGCATGTTGATAGATAAGAGCTACCTCCTATCTCATTCCAATAATACCTATTAGCCGAAGGTCTTGTTATCAACGTAGACATTTCCTTTAACTTAATAATAATACAATGGGTGAATCTGATTCACTTGGGGCTTTTGATAGCAGGGGTTCCGAAATTAATAATAAAACTACTGATCAAAATACTGATGAATTAAATGCACTTAATGTTGATAAACAGACTTTAACTCACGATGTAACATTTTATTTTTCCAGTCGTAATTTAATTGCATTGAATTACACGCTAAGCACGCTAAGCGTGTATTGTTCCTTAGAGATTTAATTATATTAATATATCTGTGTCGCATAAAGCTATTTCCAAGTAAATATCTATTTGATTGTTTCGTGTTCCCCCCTCTGACGGCGCGACCGCTCGGCTCTGATTTCGATAAACAGTCGGCCACGGGCAACAGCTTTGTTAAGATGTATTTTTGGCTAGAGGCCGGCAACCTTCGTATCAATTATTAATTGTGGAGATATCTTCTAATAACGGTTGGTAAAGTATATATTATACGAACTAATGTAATTTGAGGTAATTTATTTAGCGCGACCTTTAGAACACGACAACGACAAAATATAATGCAACAAAATATAATGCGACGAGATATGATTCGACAATGTGGAATGCAACAAACATAATTCGACAATTAAGAATGGAACGAATATAATTCGTCATCTAGGATCCAAAGAATTACCGTTATTTAGGAACAGTCGATTTAAACTTTGCCTAATAAGAAATTTGTCTGATAAGGAATTATAGAGGTTAATTTGGATGGAGTCGTTTCAAATTAGAAACGCTGTTAACTTTGCTTGAAGAACGGAAATCCCGTCTCAGTTTGTTGTGAAGCGACTAATGCAGTTTTTGATTCGTAATTAGCTATAAGATCTTTTTTTGCATGTGTTTCAAAGTTTAGAACACGTTAACTTGCTTTTATGTTTAGTACACGTAAATTGTGTAAACTTCAATTAATTGTTGAGCTGGTTTTACAAGCTGTAAAACGAAATTTTGTTGAATTAGCTTTCTAAAATAACATGCTTTGTTCCATATGAACCGTCGATAAGTTCAACATGTGTTTCGACGTCATATTTTTCTATTTTGTACAGTTGACAGATGTTGTCTTGAAAGCAAATGCTTTGAGCAGCTGTAATGCAATTTAAACAAACATGCCTATTTTTGTGATCAGCTTTATCTATACATAGATTATTAGACGTAAATTTAAAAGTACAAATTCTCATTATGTTAGGTTCTAGTAATTTGTTATCTACCTGAAAAGATCTGCCCAGGTTAGAATTTAATTCACTGTGTTATGCTTACCAATCATTATCACTTTAATTTGAATAACAAGTTCATGTTTAAAGTAAAGTCGGTTGATTAATGAAAAAAAAAGGAAAGTTAAAACTTTAATTTTGATGTAGTTGATTATGACCATTTTTTGTTACAAGTTCCGATATTTTAAAAGAGTTTTTTTTAGTAAACATTTAGTTCAAAATCAAGACTTTTATTTTGGTCAAGTGCGACCAAATCTAATTACATAAAGCCAAAATTTTTCTGAGTAATAATTTGATGCCAATATTATATTGGAAATACTTTTTTATTATTTCTTTATATATGTTTATAGGACACAAGTGGTGTTCTACTTTTTTATTTATTTAACCATTGCAATTTCTTACAGGAGCTGCGTCTTATTTTGTTAAGACAGGTTTTTGTCAACGAAGGCGATCATTTGTTCTTTGTGTTTCAACATCCGCCCTTAGAACTGTGCTTTGCAATTATCGTCATTATCTCAGGACATGGTGGTGCCTATTTGATTTAGCTTAACTTTGGTTTGCAAACAGAATTCGACTCCCCCCCTTCTCATTGCTCTACCCAGGAATAGACCGCTAGCTTTGTCGGAAGACTTTGTTCTCTAGCGCCTTAATATAAAAAAAAAGACGTTCCAGTCTTTTGTAAAATAGAAGTCGTTTCAGTGGTACCCATCCAACGTAAGGCCTAGCAAAAATAGTTACACTGGCGTCACAACGTGAGGCCAGCCAACTTCAAAATTCGTATCAACGATACTAATAAGCATTCAGGAGCAAGAAAATCTGGACTTTTTCTGATGTTATTAAGGCAACAGTATTTCCAAAAAAGGAGCAGGCTATTGTTCTTCCCGCAATAGAAGGTATACAGGTTAGAGATTAAGTAATAGCAACAGGCAAATTGATCACTCCTAAAAATGTGCTATTCGCATTCCAGAATATCTAACAATAGAGTGTGCATATATGCATCCACTAAAGAAATTGCTTAGTAACTAACTACACGGAAGGAACCGAAAACCCTACAGTGCTACCAATTTCTGATACTCAAATAACTCCTAATGCAACAGACAACATCATAAATAATTCAAAGCAAGGAAATGATAAAACGGAAGAGATTGTTAAACAACCACAAAAAAATGAAGGTAGATAGTACATCACAAAATACGGACGATTTTAGTGATCTTCAAGTATTATGGCACAACAAGGAATACGTACTAGATTTCACTAACTTCAGTGACTTTTTGAGAGAAGTTAAAGGAAACGACCAGCAATTGGAAGTCTCAAAAAAATATACTGACAACGCCATGAGCTTTAATAGAGGACGCATCTGTGGTGAGTAAAGTAAGAGTAGTAAAAGAAAGGTGTAAGCGGATAGTTAGTGCCATCAGCAAAGCAGCAACTTTAGAGAAAATGGACACCTCATATCAAACAAAACAAATAAGTCTGACCAAGAGAAGTCTCAGTAGAAGCAACTCATCTGACAGTTTAAATAGCAAAAACAATTTTTATTAAATTACTTCGAACTAGCTGAAATTTAGCAGTCAACTCAAATCCCGTCTTATTAATATATTAAAAATACAATGCATACCACACAGCCAATTAAAATTATTACATTAAATACAAAAAACATCCGCAGCAAACACACGAACAACTTGAATTATATGATTTTTAGAACAAACTCAACCAGACATCGCCTTATTACAAGAAACAAATATTATCGCATTTCCGAACATAAATCGTCAAAATTGTAAATATAAAGTTTTTGATAAACCAGCGCACAATGATTATACAGGAACTGTGATGCTTGTTAAAGAAGGAAATCGTATAAAACTGTAAACCATAGTATTGTACATGATTCTTATTCACAACTCTTAACTGTATCGATGAACAATGCAGAATGGCACATAGTTGTTGTTTACTGTTCAAACGACCAAAATAAGGCATTACAGACTCTTTGCGCTTTGGAGGCACGGCTGTTTAACCTACATAGCGGTCCTAATGACGACTTGGCCAACATTAAAATCATCTTAGCGGGCGATTTCAATTGCACCTTGGAGCCCTCATTGGACCCCTTGAATTCCACCAAAGCTCATGCAAAAACAGTCAATTAGTTGAACAACATCATTGAACAATTTCGCATGACCGACTGCTGGCGTGTTTTTAATAGAACGAAAGAAGGTTATACATTTTTAAGTTCAAGAACAGCCTCAAGAATTGACCGCATATACTGTACGGAGAATTTAATAAACTCCCTGAGTGGAATCAATGTTCAAAGCACATTTTCTGATCATCTCTCGATAGCCGTCAGTATTAAGCCATATAACCGAAAAACAAACCAGTGGTTGCCTTACTGGAAATTTAATAACGCTTTACTAGAAGACAAAAGTTTTGTTGAGTGTATGAAACTTTTTTTTTAGATCAAACGAAAAATATTGTTAGTGTAGAGATAGGTCTTTTACAATGGTGGGAACAACTTAAAATTGACATTAAACTTATTACACTCCAATATCAGAGACAAAAAAGACATTGTCAGGCGGTAGAATATGCTCTCATAAATAAACAACTTGAAACTGCATTACAAAACTCCCAAATCGAAAACTTGAAGAACATCCATGATACCATAAAAGATGTGCATAACGCCTATCATAGAAAATCTTCAAATCAAATAACGTTAGACAAATACAAGGATCTGTGTAGCCTAGACCGACCAATAATCGAAAGAAACGTAATTCACACACACACACACACCCCTCTTAAACAGCTGGATGTGAACGGAAAGAACTTGGAAAACCCCGTGGATATGTGTAAAGAAATGAAAAACTATTTTCAACCTCTTTACGCTGAAACACCTACAACTGCAGATAGCAGATCCGAGCTGTATACCTCACTCCCAAAATTGAAGAAGTGCGATAAGGAGACACTCGAATTGCCAATTACCATTGTCGAATTCATTAATTTCTTATACTTGTTAAATAGAAACAAGGTTCCTGGTTTTGACGGATTGACAGTAGAATTTTATATTAAATTTTGGGAACAAATAAAACACAGCTACCATAAAGTATCTTTACACACTTTGCATGTCAAACAATTACCAAATACAACTTCTACAGCCATTATCGCATTACTGCCGAAACGCTCAGATCACTCAAGCTGTATTGAGAATTGGAGACCTATTTCGCAATTAAACATGAACTACAAAATATTAGCAAAATCAATATCTAAAAGGATAATGGGGATTCTGAGTACCATAGCTAATTCGGACCAAAGCTTTTCAAGCCCTGAAAGAACAATATGTGACGCTCTCCACATCCACAGAGATGTAATGGCGTACGCTCAGAATAACAATCTGCCCCTGGCAGTCATAAATCTGGACCAACCGAGTGCCTTTGACAACGTGAGCCATAAGTTTATGTTTAGTTTGTTAAGAACGTTTGGGTTCGGGCATCAGTTTGTAAACAGCATAAAGACTCTATATAACCATGCAAAATCGTATGTGCGTGTAGGTTCATTGTTAACAACCGAAAGTCAACACGGTAAAAATGTACGCCAGAGATGTGCTTGTACATGTGAAACAGCTCAATACATTTATGTGATTTTGCAGTGTAGACGTTGTTACGGTATTCCATGCAGACAAGAAACAAAGCCGTAAAGCAAGTAACGAAATTCGCCTACACCAAATACTGCAACAGGACAGAGAGAAGAGAAGAATAGAACTCCAAACGAATTAGATTTCGGGCTAGCTCAAAACGTCGTAGAGTGGGATGTGTGATACAGAAAGAAAAATTGGAAACCTCAGCAGATTAATTACAGGCCATCAGTTAAACATACAATCCCAAAAGAAATATTTACAAAAGTCAAAATCACATTTACGTAATCGTTCTGGTATAAAGTGATGTAAACAAAGTGTCAACTTGTATATCACATAATATCAAAATATATCTTTAAGCAAATCTAAAATCTTAGACTCTAAATAGCATATATATATATATATATATATATATATATATATATATATATATATATATATATCCCAGTATCAATACTGCGTCCTTTTACAACTAAGACCTATAGTGTCTGCCAGAAATACTGCTAGTGTTTCAAAATAAACGCTTGTATATCAAGCCGTTTAGAGTGGGCTTCAAAAAACTTATCGTTATAAAAATATCTACTTTTAGTTTTCCATCTTCACCATGTCCTTTTATATTGCACACTTCAAACTTCCGACATACGTACTCCTTTCATATACAGCCCAACTACGATATCATCTAAAGATCCAACTACGTTGAGTGATAATTGACATTATTTGTCATAAAAAGCTACCTTCATACCATTTATTAAAATGTAGAAGGGATTTTACAAAAGCAATGAAAGGTTGAAATGCATTAGAGGATTTGTAAATGTCATTAAAACTGGTTTAGATATCACGTTTCTCAGCATCCATCAATTTTATCTGTCAGAACAGTGAGAATTATATTAAATTCAAGGTCTAAGCAAGAGTGTAGCCATAAGGTATCATATTTATTGTGTGTATATGATGACCGTGAAGTCAAGGGGTTGGGGATAATGATCTCAAGTGCTGTTTGAAAACAATTGCTAATGAAAACACAGCTGAAATGTATTTTGCTTGATTCGTAGTTCAATATTTGAGAACGAAAAATAGTGCACAAACTCAGTATCAAAGTAACATCTTCGAAAATCAATGTTAAGTATATTTCAAAAACGAAAAAATAAAATAACTGCGAATTTAATAAGAAAAACAAATTGTCTTCACCAACTTATTAAAAACATTTTCCATACTTAATACAATGTTTACTCTTATGCCACATTGTACAGTGTGTTTGTAATCAAGCGTATATTATTGACCAACTCAAGGTTAAATAACGTATTTAATTTAAATGGAACACCCACTATTTTTATACTCGTTTGTTTGCTCAGTTGATTTCCTATCAATTCGTATCAGTGTTGCCTATACTTAATTCCGGTAGTTTCTGAAGAATTTCAAATTTCACAATTCACCATTGTAGTTTATACTAATACAGCAATTTATTAAACTTTAAGTTGGCTTTAAAAATACTTGTCAAATTAATATTGTTTATGCATCTAGGTCATTCCTAGTGCTGTTCTAAAATGTTTATGGCATGTCTATTGTTATCAATTTGTTTTGTACCTTTAAAATTTGATTTGTATATCACTAATCTAAAATAAAATTTATTCTACACAAAAAGGAATATATTATAAGCTCAAGAGAACTGCTTTTTAGCAGTAGAGTATATGCTCAAATATATACAAGTAGGAAACATCCCAATCAGGGTTGGCAAAAAACCACTTTATTTTGATAAAAACCAGGCCAGTGGTCAAAACTGGTTTAAACCACCAAAAGTGGTTTTAACCACTCTTAAAAGTTTATAACTTCTGTGCACCAGAATTAAATTGCTACCTTTGACTATTTTATCAATAGTGTCAATCTTTTTAAATGAAAGGGTATTATGTGAAAATCTTATTTGCATTTTGCTGACTCTTACAAGTGGCTTCCTGTTGAATTGAGTTTATGAATTGCACAGTGTTTTATTGTTTATTAGTTAAAGATTACTAAGCACAGTGAGCAGAAACAGAGATGAGAGCATTTGATAATAATATTGTAAGTACCCAATTAGTTATTAGTTTATTATAAAATTGGTTCAGTTTAGTTTTATATCAGGAATGGAGATGTATACAACTTCAATTATCTAGGTGGTAGTTTTACTTTTGGTTGACCATAAATTGATTGCTTTTGTAGCTTTTTAACTCGTCCCATTCAATGATTGAATTAAACTTTAATTATAACAGAATTAGGAGTGAAGTAGGGTTGTGTGCCTTTTAATTAATTTAGTTTGTGCTTTAAAATTTTTTGTGCACTTTTAAAGTTTCAAATAATTACAGTAGGAAGTTGTAAACATTAACGTTCACTAATCACTTCATAAATATTAGCAGTTGAGTAATTATTTCAGGAAGAGGAAATATTTATTATTTCATTATGAATACTCAAAGCCATGACCAGAGCAGTCCAACTACGAGTACGAGTAGCAGTAATCCTAATAGTAAGTCGAACCATGGTGGACGAGATCGAAGGGGTGGTCACCATAAAGACCCAATTTGGGCTTACTATAGAGAAAACAGACAGTACTGGTAACGTAAATGGTCAAATTTGCAAACAATGTAACAAGCAAGTTAGCTCCAAACCACTGCGACTACGAACACATAAAAATAAGTGTAAAACACTTCTGCTAATGATTTTGATTCAGATTCGAGCACCTATATTGTTTCAGATAATAAGTATGAAACAAGTCAATTAGCTAGAGCTAGCAGTAGCAAAGTACTTGTTCAACCAAAAGTAAGCAGCTTTTTAATTAAGACTACAAGCCAAGATAAAAAACAAATTGACAGTGCTATTGCCAAGTACTTTTATGCTTCTAATGTACAATTTGTGCATGCAGACAAATATTACTTTAAACAGATGATTGACAGTTTACGACTGGGATATGTTGCACCAAATCGAAATCAATTAGCTTCTCACGTACTCAATACAATCAACAAACAAGTAACCATAGCAGAGAAATTGCTAAGAGGTAAAACTGTAACACTGATGCAAGACGGATGGTCAATAGTGCATCATTGCCAACTGCATATCAGATGGAAATAGGTCTTACTTTATTTCAACTGTTGAAACCAGTTCAAATCGCAAAACGTCAGAATACTGTTTGAAATTAACTTTAGAAGCTATTAAAGAATGTGAATTAAAATATGGCTGTCAAGTTAAAAGTTTTGTAAGTGATAACGTGAATAAAATGAGAAACATGCATGAGGAACTTAAAAACAGGAAGATCAGAGCAAATGATTTAGAAAGTGTTGATGAGATCGGAGGTAATGGAAACACGTTTTTTATTAAATATGGTTGTGCATCCCATTATCTGAATCTCTTAGGGCAGATTATATGCAAAACAAAAAACATTTCTTCGATTCTTAGTCAAGTTGTGCAGATATCAAAATACTTTCGAAACCACCACGTCCCAAAGGGTGTTCTAAATAACTACGAAGGTTCATTGGAATCTCAAGTTCCAGGTGATTCTAGATGCAACAGTCAAATTGCTTGCTTAGAAGTGTTTCTCAAAAACAGAGAATTTCATATCAAAATATTTCTTGAATGTGAAAATGAATTAGACAATCAAATTTCAAAAATAATATTTAGTATGACAATTTATAAGGAGGTTCAGCACTTACAGCAACAACTAAAGTCAATTGCAGTTGCGCTTGATCGATTGCAAGCTGATAATGCTTCTATCGCAGACATATCAGAGGAGTGGCTGAATCTTCTATCCACTAAGAATTCAGAACCATATGCAAAATTTTTAAATAATACATTTAATGAATCGATTACCCCTGCCCATATTGTAGCACTTATATTGCACCCAATTTATATGGGAAGAAAATTAACTTCTGAACAAAAGGAGGATGCAAGATTATAGGTGAACACTGAAGTAAGTGCAGAGTTTTACTGTAAGTGGTAAAATTAAGCCTGCAGATGAGTCCATTTCTAAATCGTTATTTACTAGTAGTATAAAAGAAACACTAACTTCATTGGATGTTGGGATTCATTGCATCATGAAAATATAAATCCAAGTTTTGCAAAGTTTGCGACAAATCTATTTAGATGTGGTGCTTCTTCTACATGGATCGGGAGATTGTTTTCAAACCTTCATTTTATTCAATAAAAGCTAAGAAACAGATTGGGGATAGAAACTTGTGGAAAATTAGTTAATTTATATAAAATGCTAATTACATTCATAAAGATGGTTTGTCAACTTGTGAATATGATTAAGATTTACAGTATTTTAACTCTTCATAATTTAAAACATATGAGGTATTGTATATCTACTTAATCTTACCTAAAACTTTAAAGTAGAATTTTTATTACAAATTATTATCGTCACTATTTCAAACAGAGTTAGCTTTCATTTGTTGCCTGGGGCTACGGTAGCTAGGATACAATTGCTAAATACTGTTGAACTTTTATTGATATCGAAATAAATTACTGTTTAATTTGAGTATGATATTAATTTCATCCACTGGTCAAAACTTGATTTCCTCCGGGATGGTTTAAAACAGTTTAAACCGCCCAGTTAAAACCATGCTGGTTTAAATTTGTCAACCCTGATCCCAATAGAAATGTGTTTAAAAACCATTATTAGCATTTCGCAGTATCGAAATGTGGAATATAAAAACCCAAATAGACAAAGACGTGCAGTTAATGAAAATAAAAAATTCAAGGTTATAGCTTGCCTAATAGAAAATCCTCATACGAATCAGAGACATATTAGTGAAGAAGTAGGCATTAAATGATGAAGTTTCCAAACACCACATATCGTAGAAATTAAAGAATTATCCATAAAATAAATGTTGTGCATTCTGTCTTTTTCGTAAAATAACTGACGAGAACTCAAACACAAATAATGTTAAAGAGCAATCCAGAGCTTGCAATTAAACTTATTAACTCTCAAAGACATATTGCTTACATGATTGCTCAAATACGGCCGATTTCATTATGGGAAAAACAATCTATCTTGACTACAAATGTCAAACACGACACGTGTGGCTTGATTAAACCAGATAAAACTAGATATGAATAGGTATTTTATAGCCAAACGACATTTTCTATTTCAATAAATAATTTTACAATTCTAAAGAAAAGACTAACAAACGTTAACTTGGAACATTAGGATTTGAAAACAAACTTTGCTTTAAACAAATAAAACTTAATACTCATACAATATACATAGTGATATACTAATTATCAAACTGAAAGTTTTCTAAACCACTTTATGCAATAATAAAATTAAAATGCTTCAGTATACAAACCATCCCATTTGGTTGTGTTCTTACATTATGATTCTTGTCACATGTAGAGCACGTTGCATAAGAATTATATTATTATTTTTTTCAAACACACTGTATAATATGGCTTAACAGTAAAGATTGTAGTTATTAAGGCAATAGTTCTTAATGGGTTGATAAAAGACGAATTTGTTTGTTCTTATTAAATTCACTTATTTTATTTTGGCATGCATTCTGAAATTTACTTAAAATCGATTTATTTCAAAACAATCATACATAGGGATATGGGCATTTTAAGAAACATTCATCTGGAGCCAGTACTTGTTGCTAGTACCACACTAGTTGAAGGGTTCATTAGCAAAGTGTTACTACCAATTGGAACAACTATAGGTGACTTATACTTACTAATTTAAGATTTGGTAAAGTTGAAGCAGTTACTGTATTAGATCGTTCCACTCCTGGAGCTGATTTCTCAATGTGTGCTGGATTTGCTGCTGGTGTACTTGTGATTGTTGAGGAAGATGATGGGAAAGTACCGTCAGGGTTTACAATAACATGCGCTGTAGTATCTACTTTACCCGGGCAGTGTAGAAATAGAGGGTTTGATTTAGACATAACAGTGCTAACTGTTTTGTGTCTTTTTCTGCTGAGTGGCTGTGATGTGCTACAGGTGCTCTGAAAAATCATATTTTAATTTATCATTGGAGACATTATTTGTTCTTTCAAAATACAAGTTATAAAATATAAGTAAACTACTCATAATAGAAACCAAATATTGCTATCAGTTTTAAAAATACATCATCAAAGAACCCAACACACCAACCGACAAATGTAAACAATAGAACACATCACATGCTCATGCCCAATACTAGCAAACACAGAATACATCAAACTACATGACAATACTGCAAAATAATACACCAACAATTAAGCCTACAACTCAAACTCATAAAAAAACATACACCAATATAAAACAGTCTACATGCATATCTACTAAAACCAGATAAAACGATCTGACAAGAAAAAATAAAAAAAACAATAATAATAACACACATGCACACATTCATGTACCCATGTACATACACACATGCACCCATGTGCATGCACACACACATACACACACACACTACCCACATGAATGCATGCATGCATGCACACACAATACATTGAAGCATCCATGCAAGCAGAGACACATACACACACATGCACACACATCACACATTCATGTACATATGCAAGCATACATACCCATACACACACGTACATACATTCATACACATACATACACACATGTACACGTACACATTCATGCCCCCATGCAAGTGCACACACACATACATACACACATGCATATGCACACACGCGAATTTTCGTAGCGAAAAAACGTGTATTAAGTGCTCCATATAGTTTAGTGAATTAAAGTGGTTAAGAACATATTTAGTACTCTGATTATTTCACCAAAGTGCTTCGAGTTGTGCAGCGGAATTTTTAGCAAACTTTCAAACGTTATTACGAGGTGTAAGTTGACAAATTTTGTATATATTGTAGGTATTTAGAATCCATTTTAATAATTTAAAGAACATTAAAAAATGATAATAATCAAACATACGGCTTTATGTCGCATGTTGATAGATAAGAAGCTACCTCTATCTCATTCCATTAATACCTATTAGCCGAAGGTCTTGTTATCAACGTATACATTTCCTTTAACTTAATAATAATACAATGAGTGAATCTGATTCACTTGGGGCTTTTGATAGCAGGGGTTCCGAAATTAATAATAAAACTACTGATCAAAATACTGATGAATTAAATGCACTTAATGTTGATAAACAGACTTTAACTCACGATGTAACATTTTATTTTTCCAGTCGTAATTTAATTGCATTGAATTACACGCTAAGCACGCTAAGCGTGTATTGTTCCTTAGAGATCTAATTATATTAATATATCTGTGTCGCATAAAGCTATTTCCAAGTAAATATCTATTTGATTGTTTCGTGTTCCCCCCTCTGACGGCGCGACCGCTCGGCTCTGATTTCGATGTATAGTCGGCCACGGGCAACAGCTTTGTTAAGATGTATTTTTGGCTAGAGGCCGGCAACCTTCGTATCAATTATTAATTGTGGAGATATCTTCTAATAACGGTTGGTAAAGTATATATTATACGAACTAATGTAATTTGAGGTAATTTATTTAGCGGGAACTTTAGAACACGACAACGACAAAATATAATGCAACAAAATATAATGCGACGAGATATGATTCGATAATGTGGAATGCAACAAATATAATTCGACAATTAAGAATGGAACGAATATAATTCGTCATCTAGGATCCAAAGAATTACCGTTATTTAGGAACAGTCGATTTAAACTTTGCCTAATAAGAAATTTGTCTGATAAGGAATTATAGAGGTTAATTTGGATGGAGTCGTTTCAAATTAGAAACGCTGTTAACTTTGCTTGAAGAACGGAAATCCCGTCTCAGTTTGTTGTGAAGCGACTAATGCAGTTTTGGTTCGTAATTAGCTATAAGATCTTTTTTTGCATGTGTTTCAAAGTTTAGAACACGTTAACTTGCTTTTATGTTTAGTACACGTAAATTGTGTAAACTTCAATTAATTGTTGAGCTGGTTTTACAAGCTGTAAAACGAAATTTTGTTGAATTAGCTTTCTAAAATAACATGCTTTGTTCCATATGAACCGTCGATAAGTTCAACATGTGTTTTCGACGTCATACTTTTCTATTTTGTACAGTTGACAGATGTTGTCTTGAAAGCAAATGCTTTGAGCAGCTGTAATGCAATTTAAACAAACATGCCTATTTTTGTGATCAGCTTTATCTATACATAGATTATTAGATGTAAATTTAAAAGTACAAATTCTCATTATGTTAGGTTCTAGTAATTTGTTATCTACCTGAAAAGATCTGCCCAGGTTAGAATTTAATTCACTGTGTTATGCTTACCAATCATTATCACTTTAATTTGAATAACAAGTTCATGTTTAAAGTAAAGTCGGTTGATTAATGAAAAAAAAAGGAAAGTTAAAACTTTAATTTTGATGTAGTTGATTATGACCATTTTTTGTTACAAGTTCCGATATTTTAAAAGAGTTTTTTTTAGTAGACATTTAGTTCAAAATCTAAGACTTTTATTTTGGTCAAGTGCGACCAAATCTAATTATATAAAGCCAAAATTTTTCTGAGTAATAATTTGATGCCAATATTATATTGGAAATACTTTTTTATTATTTCTTTATATATGTTTATAGGACACAAGTGGTGTTCTACTTTTTTATTTATTTAACCATTGCAATTTCTTACAGGAGCTGCGTCTTATTTTGTTAAGACAGGTTTTTGTTAACGAAGGCGATCATTTGTTCTTTGGGATTCAACGTCCGCCCTTAAAACTGTGCTTTGCAATTATCGTCATTATCTCAGGACATGGTGGCGCCTATTTGATTTAGCTTAACTTTGGTTTGCAAACAGAATTCGACTCCCCCCTCCTTCTCATTGCTCTACCCAGGAATAGACCCCTAGCTTTGTCGGAAGACTTTGTTCTCTAGCGCCTTAATATAAAAAAAACAACGTTCCAGTCTTTTGTAAAACAGAAGTCGTTTCAGTGGCACCCATCCAACGTAAGGCCTAGCAAAAATAGTTACACTGGCGTCACAACGTGAGGCCAGCCAACTTCAAAATTCGTATCAACGATACTAATAAGCATTCAGGAGCAAGAAAATCTGGACTTTTTTCTGATGTTATTAAGGCAACAGTATTTCCAAAAAAGGAGCAGGCTATTGTTCTTCCCGCAATAGAAGGTATACAGGTTAGAGATTATGTAATAGCAACAGGCAAATTGATCACTCCTAAAAATGTGCTATTCGCTTCCAGAATATCTAACAATAGAGTGTGCGTATATGCATTCACTAAAGAAATCGCTTAGTAACTAACTACACGGAAGGAACCGAAAACCCTACAGTGCTACCAATTTCTGATACTCAAATAACTCCTAATGCAACAGACAACATCATAAATAATTCAAAGCAAGGAAATGATAAAACGGAAGAGATTGTTAAACAACCACAAAAAAATGAAGGTAGATAGTACATCACAAAATACGGACGATTTTAGTGATCTTCAAGTATTATGGCACAACAAGGAATACGTACTAGATTTCACTAACTTCAGTGACTTTTTGAGAGAAGTTAAAGGAAACGACCAGCAATTGGAAGTCTCAAAAAAATATACTGACAACGCCGTGAGCTTTAATAGAGGACGCATCTGTGGTGAGTAAAGTAAGAGTAGTAAAAGAAAGATGTAAGCGGTTAGTTAGTGCCATCAGCAGAGCAGCAACTTTAGAGAAAATGGACACCTCATATCAAACAAAACAAATAAGTCAGACCAAGAGAAGTCTCAGTAGAAGCAACTCATCTGACAGTTTAAATAGCAAAAACAATTTTTATTAAATTACTTCAAACTAGCTGAAATTTAGCAGTCAACTCAAATCCCGTCTTATTAATATATTAAAATACAATGCATACCACACAGCCAATTAAAATTATTACATTAAATACAAAGAACATCCGCAGCAAACACACGAACAACTTGAATTATATGATTTTTTAGAACAAACTCAACCAGACATCGCCTTATTACAAGAAACAAATATTATCGCATTTCCGAACATAAATCGTCAAAATTGTAAATATAAAGTTTTTGATAACCCAGCGCACAATGATTATACAGGAACTGTGATGCTTGTTAAAGAAGAAAATCGTATAAAACTGTAAACCATAGTATTCTACATGATTCTTATTCACAACCCTTAACTGTATCGATGGACAATGCAGAATGGCACATAGTTGTTGTTTACTGTTCAAACGACCAAAATAAGGCATTACAGACTCTTTGCGCTTTGGAGGCACGACTGTTTAACCTACATAGCGGTCCTAATGAAGACTTGGCCAACACTAAATCATCTTAGCGGGCAATTTCAATTGCACCTTGGAGCCCTCATTGGACCCCTTGAATTCCACCAAAGCTCATGCAAAAACAGTCAATTAGTTGAACAACATCATTGAACAATTTCGCATGATCGACTGCTGGCGTGTTTTTAATAGAACGAAAGAAGGTTAAACATTTTTAAGTTCAAGAACAGCCTCAAGAATTGACCGCTTATACTGTACGGAGAATTTAATAAACTCCCTGAGTGGAATCAATGTTCAAAGCACATTTTCTGATCATCTCTCGATAGCCGTCAGTATTAAGCCATATAACCGAAAAACAAACCAGTGGTTGCCTTACTGGAAATTTAATAACGCTTTACTAGAAGACAAAAGTTTTGTTGAGTGTATGAAACTTTTTTTAGATCAAACGAAAAATATTGTTAGTGTAGAGATAGGTCTTTTACAATGGTGAGAACAACTTAAAATTGACATTAAACTTATTACACTCCAATATCAGAGACAAAAAAGACATTGTCAGGCGGTAGAATATGCTCTCATAAATAAATAACTTGAAACTGCATTACAAAACTCCCAAATCGAAAACTTGAAGAACATCCATGATACCATAAAAGATGTGCATAACGCCTATCATAGAAAATCTTCAAATCAAATATCGTTAGACAAATACAAGGATCTGTGTAGCCTAGACCGACCAATAATCGAAAGAAACGTAATTCACACACACACACACACACACACACACACACACACACACACACACCTCTTAAACAGCTGGATGTGAACGGAAAGAACTTGGAAAACCCCGTGGATATGTGTAAAGAAATGAAAAACTATTTTCAAGCTCTTTACTCTAAAACACCTACAACTGCAGATAGCAGATCCGAGCTGTATACCTCACTCCCAAAATTGAAGAAGTGCGATAAGGAGACACTCGAATTGCCAATTACCATTGTCGAATTCATTGATTTCTTATACTCGTTAATCAGAAACAAGATTCCTGGTTTTGACGGATTGACCGTAGAATTTTATATTAAATTTTGGGAACAAATAAAACACAGCTACCATAAAGTATCTTTACACACTTTGCATGTCAAACAATTACCAAATACAACTTCTACAGCCATTATCGCATTACTGCCGAAACGCTCAGATCACTCAAGCTGTATTGAGAATTGGAGACCTATTTCGCAATTAAACATGGACTACAAAATATTAGCAAAATCAATATCTAAAAGGATAATGGGCATTCTGAGTACCATAGCTAATTCGGACCAAAGCTTTTCAAGCCCTGAAAGAACAATATGTGACGCTCTCCACATCCACAGAGATGTAATGGCGTACGCTCAGAATAACAATCTGCCATTGGCAGTCATAAATCTGGACCAACCGAGTGCCTTTGACAACGTGAGCCATAAGTTTATGTTTAGTTTGTTAAGAACGTTTGGGTTCGGGCATCAGTTTGTAAACAGCATAAAGACTATATAACCATGCAAAATCGTATGTGCGTGTAGGTTCATTGTTAACAACCGAAAGTCAACACGGTAAAATGTACACCAGAGATGTGCTTTATCTGGTCACCTTTTTCCTATCCTTGGAAGCCGTTCCTATCCCTATGCCGGCAGTCATTAGAAGGTTTACGAAGCACAGTCCAGATTGGTGTTAAATATAAAAAACAGCAGGTTTATGGATAGGTGCTTGGAGAAACAGACAAGATACAACTTTAAATTTTAATTGGTCTAACATAAATATAAAGATTTTGGGTGTACGTCTCTCCGGAGATATAGAAAAAGATACAACTGGCATAGTAAAGGAACTAATACCTAAGCTAGACCTATCCTTAAAAATGTGGAAACAACGTTTGCCAAAACTATCATTGGTAAAACGGAAAATGATAGTAAATCGATATGTAGCCCCAAAGCTATGGCATTTTATGCAAGTGCTCACATTCAACCCATCACAGCTTAAGTTAATGCAAAAAAACTCGTCGATTTCATGTGGAGCGGAAAGCACTGGACAACAGCGAAAGATTGGTATGTACAAATTGAGCAAGTTGGCATAGAACTGGTTAACCTGACTGCCAAACAAGCAACTTTTGAATATTTCTGGGTCTTAGTATAATAAACAGCAGCAAAGGCGAAAAATGAGCAGTGGTACTAAAATATTTATTAAGTTTAACCAATTCGTACAATGTATCCTGGCAAATATTAACATGCCATAATTGCAATGACCTTGTGAACACAAATGCAGGAAACGCTTTTGCACAAGCTTTAATATCCACTTGGAGAGAAACAGATACCGTGTACCCAAACTTCTGCACATTTATCAAGAAGATCAAACTTATACCAACAACAGAAAGCAAGCTTATCGATACAGCTGTAGGATCTCCTGTGTTTAGCAAAAAATGGATACAGTTCGGATTTCTCATTGTAAGTGATTTTATGAATGACAGCGATTGGAAAAATGAAATGGAAATTAAAGAACGCTTAAATCTGGCACCGCCCTTAGAGACTTATCACATCAAAATACTGCGATTGCGGTGATGCACTCGCTGGCTACTGGGCGGATGACACAGTACATTGGTCCTCCTTTTTTACACGTCCATCATTGGGACAAGATTCCGTAATTTTGTGGAGATTTGCAAAGAATCGTATAGCAGACTCTGTGTTTTTGAACAAAATGGGAGTTCTAGATAATACACAGTGTCCGTTTTGCATTCATATCGGAGACTCCTGGCACATGATGATTTCGTGTGAAAAAGCAATAGAAGTTTGGAGTCATGTGCATCATCTAACAAAACCACTAATTAACAAGAAACTACTTATTAAGATCCAATAATATGAAATACAAGCAAAAATGGATAGCAAAAACTTGGCTAACTATATAATCGTTCTCGCAAAAAGTTCGATATATTGGTCAACAATAGACAAGATCAGAAATAAATCAAATAACAGAGGACGCCTAAAATCAAGAATATCTAAGGAATTTATATGGCATCTAAGTACCAACCCTATGCAAAAATTCAAACAAACATGAACAGCTGACAAAGGGCTCTGTTGGGTTAAAAACGGAACATTGCATTTTTCAGACGCACTAAAGGACTAGTAGTTGAACCTCTAAAATTGTACTGCATAATAGGTAGCTCATTGAAGAAAAGAGATCTCTTTCCATTTCTTTTTTTCTTTCATTTCTTTTATTTCTATTTTTTCGTTTTATTTTATTTATGTTACTTAACACATTTTAATATTCATGTGAAGTGTACACAAATTTTGATGGATTAACGTATAATAACAATTAGTTTTAATAAATAATAATAATAATAACACACACACACACATGCACACACCCATGCATGCATGCACACACACATGCATGCATGCATGTGCACAAACACACAAGTTGTTAAAGTATGCACATGTTTTTGGTTCTCTTGTCTATCTTTGCAAATTTAGTAGATAAGAATGGTGTTCAAACTTTATGAGTTTATGTTCATAAATTTCTCAAACAAGAATGTTACTGCAAATTATTCAACAAACACCATGTAACATTTAGTAAATAAAATTTATTTATTTATTTACAGAAATAGAGCGACCAAAAGAACAGAACAGCTACAATTAGACATAAAATGTCTTATATACAAAAACTAAGCCTAGATAATCATGACCTCAATAGTCTGAAAAATTAACCATTCATCAAATTACTTAATATGCAGCATTTAGTACAATGTGTTATGCTCCAAAATCGTTTCACAAGGATTCTAGTTACTAATTATGTTAGGGGATTTCTAACCATTAATTTAAGTATATTACAGATAGTTGTGTACAATAGTTTTAGCATCTAGTGTATTTATGCATATTAATGTGATCTAAGTTCCCAGCAATGTACATGTGAAACAGCTCAATACATTTATGTGATTTTGCAGTGTAGACGTTGTTACGGTATTCCATGCAGACAAGAAACAAAGCTGTAAAGCAAGTAACGAAATTCGCCTACACCCAATACTGCAACAGGACAGAGAAAAAAGAAGAATAGAACTCCAAACGAATTAGATTTCGGGCTAGCTCAAAACGTCGTAGAGTGGGATGTGTGATACAGAAAGAAAAATTGGAAACCTCAGCAGATTAATTACAGGCCATCAGTTAAACATACAATCCCAAAAGAAATATTTACAAAAGTCAAAATCACATTTACGTAATCGTTCTGGTATAAAGTGATGTAAACAAAGTGTCAACTTGTATATCACATAATATCAAAGTATATCT
Source organism: Platerodrilus igneus (assembly GCA_036346225.1). Lineage (NCBI taxonomy): Eukaryota > Metazoa > Arthropoda > Insecta > Coleoptera > Lycidae > Platerodrilus > Platerodrilus igneus. The sequence continues at coordinate 1,434,163 of JARFIW010001319.1, forward strand.
TTAAGCAAATCTAAAATCTTAGACTCTAAATAGCATATATATATATATATATATATATATATATATATATATATATATATCCCAGTATCAATACTGCGTCCTTTTACAACTAAGACCTATAGTGTCTGCCAGAAATACTGCTAGTGTTTCAAAATAAACGCTTGTATATCAAGCCGTTTAGAGTGGGCTTCAAAAAACTTATCGTTATAAAAATATCTACTTTTAGTTTTCCATCTTCACCATGTCCTTTTATATTGCACACTTCAAACTTCCGACATACGTACTCCTTTCATATACAGCCCAACTACGATATCATCTAAAGATCCAACTACGTTGAGTGATAATTGACATTATTTGTCATAAAAAGCTACCTTCATACCATTTATTAAAATGTAGAAGGGATTTTACAAAAGCAATGAAAAGTTGAAATGCATTAGAGGATTTGTAAATGTCATTAAAACTGGTTTAGATATCACGTTTCTCAGCTTCCATCAATTTTATCTGTCAGAACAGTGAGAATTATATTAAATTCAAGGTCTAAGCAAGAGTGTAGCCGCAAGGTATCATATTTATTGTGTGTATATGATGACCGTGAAGTCAAGGGGTTGGGGATAATGATCTCAAGTGCTGTTTGAAAACAATTGCTAATGAAAACACAGCTGAAATGTATTTTGCTTGATTCGTAGTTCAATATTTGAGAACGAAAAATAGTGCATAAACTCAGCACAGTTAAACAATATAGTATCAAAGTAACATCTTCGAAAATCAATGTTAAGTATATTTCAAAAAAACGAAAAAAATAAAATAACTGCGAATTTAATAAGAAAAAACAAATTCGTCTTCAACAACTTATTAAAAACATTTTCCATACTTAATACAATGTTTACTCTTATGCCACATTGTACAGTGTGTTTGTAATCAAGCCGTATATTATTGACCAACTCAAGGTTAAATAACGTATTTAATTTAAATGGAACACCCACTATTTTTATACTCGTTTGTTTGCTCAGTTGATTTCCTATCAATTCGTATCAGTGTTGCCTATACTTAATTCCGGTAGTTTCTGAAGAATTTCAAATTTCACAATTCACCATTGTAGTTTATACTAATACAGCAATTTATTAAACTTTAAGTTGGCTTTAAAAATACTTGTCAAATTAATATTGTTTATGCATCTAGGTCATTCCTAGTGCTGTTCTAAAATGTTTGTGGCATGTCTATTGTTATCAATTTATGTTTTGTACCTTTAAAATTTGATTTGTATATCACTAATCTAAAATAAAATTTATTCTACACAAAAAGGAATATATTATAAGCTCTTAGTTATTGGTTTCAAGAGAACTGCTTTCTAGCAGTAGAGTATATGCTCAAATATATCCAAGTAGGAAACATCCCAATCAGGGTTGGCAAAAAACCACTTTATTTTGATAAAAACCAGGCCAGTGGTCAAAACTGGTTTAAACCACCAAAAGTGGTTTTAACCAATCTTAAAAGTTTATAACTTCTGTGCACCAGAATTAAATTGCTACCTTTGACTATTTTATCAATAGTGTCAATCTTTTTAAATGAAAGGGTATTATGTGAAAATCTTATTTGCATTTTGCTGACTCTTACAAGTGGCTTCCTGTTGAATTGAGTTTATGAATTGCACAGTGTTTTATTGTTTATTAGTTAAAGATTACTAAGCACAGTGAGCAGAAACAGAGATGAGAGCATTTGATAATAATATTGTAAGTACCCAATTAGTTATTAGTTTATTATAAAATTGGTTCAGTTTAGTTTTATATCAGGAATGGAGATGTATACAACTTCAATTATCTAGGTGGTAGTTTTACTTTTGGTTGACCATAAATTGATTGCTTTTGTAGCTTTTTTTAACTCGTCCCATTCAATGATTGAATTAAACTTTAATTATAACAGAATTAGGGAGTGAAGTAGGGTTGTGTGCCTTTTAATTAATTTAGTTTGTGCTTTAAAATTTTTTGTGCACTTTTAAAGTTTCAAATAATTACAGTAGGAAGTTGTAAACATTAACGTTCACTAATCACTTCATAAATATTAGCAGTTGGGTAATTATTTCAGGAAGAGGAAATATTTATTATTTCATTATGAATACTCAAAGCCATGACCAGAGCAGTCCAACTACGAGTACGAGTAGCAGTAATCCTAATAGTAAGTCGAACCATGGTGGACGAGATCGAAGGGGTGGTCACCATAAAGACCCAATTTGGGCTTACTATAGAGAGAAAACAGACAGTACTGGTAACGTAAATGGTCAAATTTGCAAACAATGTAACAAGCAAGTTAGCTCCAAACCACTGCGACTACGAACACATAAAAATAAGTGTAAAAACACTTCTGCTAATGATTTTGATTCAGATTCGAGCACCTATATTGTTTCAGATAATAAGTATGAAACAAGTCAATTAGCTAGAGCTAACAGTAGCAAAGCACTTGTTCAACCAAAAGTAAGCAGCTTTTTAATTAAGACTACAAGCCAAGATAAAAAAACAAATTGACAGTGCTATTGCCAAGTACTTTTATGCTTCTAATGTGCAATTTGTGCATGCAGACAAATATTACTTTAAACAGATGATTGACAGTTTACGACTGGGATATGTTGCACCAAATCGAAATCAATTAGCTTCTCACGTACTCAATACAATCAACAAACAAGTAACCATAGCAGAGAAATTGCTAAGAGGTAAAACTGTAACACTGATGCAAGACGGATGGTCAATAGTGCATCATTGCCAACTGCATATCAGATGGAAATAGGTCTTACTTTATTTCAACTGTTGAAACCAGTTCAAATCGCAAAACGTCAGAATACTGTTTGAAATTAACTTTAGAAGCTATTAAAGAATGTGAATTAAAATATGGCTGTCAAGTTAAAAGTTTTGTAAGTGATAACGTGAATAAAATGAGAAACATGCATGAGGAACTTAAAAAACAGGAAGATCAGAGCAAAAGATTTAGAAAGTGTTGATGAGATCGGAGGTAATGGAAACACGTTTTTTATTAAATATGGTTGTGCATCCCATTATCTGAATCTCTTAGGGCAGATTATATGCAAAACAAAAAACATTTCTTCGATTCTTAGTCAAGTTGTGCAGATATCAAAATACTTTCGAAACCACCACGTCCCAAAGGGTCTTCTAAATAACTACGAAGGTTCATTGGAATCTCAAGTTCCAGGTGATTCTAGATGCAACAGTCAAATTGCTTGCTTAGAAGTGTTTCTCAAAAACAGAGAATTTCATATCAAAATTTTTGTTGAATGTGAAAATGAATTAGACAATCAAATTTCAAAAATAATATTTAGTATGACAATTTATAAGGAGGTTCAGCACTTACAGCAACAACTAAAGTCAATTGCAGTTGCGCTTGATCGATTGCAAGCTGATAATGCTTCTATCGCAGACATATCAGAGGAGTGGCTGAATCTTCTATCCACTAAGAATTCAGAACCATATGCAAAATTTTTAAATAATACATTTAATGAATCAATTACCCCTGCCCATATTGTAGCACTTATATTGCACCCAATTTATATGGGAAGAAAATTAACTTCTGAACAAAAGGAGGATGCAAGATTATAGGTGAACACTGAAGTAAGTGCAGAGTTTTTACTGTAAGTGGTAAAATTAAGCCTGCAGATGAGTCCATTTCCTAAATCGTTATTTACTAGTAGTATAAAAGAAACACTAACTTCAATTGAATTTTGGGATTCATTGCATCATGAAAATATAAATCCAAGTTTTGCAAAGTTTGCGACAAATCTATTTAGATGTGGAGCTTCTTCTACATGGATCGGGAGATTGTTTTCAAACCTTCATTTTATTCAATAAAAGCTAAGAAACAGATTGGGGATAGAAACTTGTGGAAAATTAGTTAATTTATATAAAATGCTAATTACATTCATAAAGATGGTTTGTCAACTTGTGAATATGATTAAGATTTACAGTATTTTTAACTCTTCATAATTTAAAACATATGAGGTATTGTATATCTACTTAATCTTACCTAAAACTTTAAAGTAGAATTTTTTTATTACAAATTATTATCGTCACTATTTCAAACAGAGTTAGCTTTCATTTGTTGCCTGGGGCTACGGTAGCTAGGATACAATTGCTAAATACTGTTGAACTTTTTATTGATATCGAAATAAATTACTGTTTAATTTGAGTATGATATTAATTTCATCCACTGGTCAAAACTTGATTTCCTCCGGGATGGTTTAAAACAGTTTAAACCGCCCAGTTAAAACCATGCTGGTTTAAATTTGTCAACCCTGATCCCAATAGAAATGTGTTTAAAAAACCATTATTAGCATTTCGCAGTATCGGAAATGTGGAATATAAAAAAACCCAAATAGACAAAGACGTGCAGTTAATGAAAATAAAAAATTCAAGGTTATAGCTTGCCTAATAGAAAATCCTCATACGAATCAGAGACATATTAGTGAAGAAGTAGGCATTAAATGATGAAGTTTCCAAACACCACATATCGTAGAAATTAAAGAATTATCCATAAAATAAATGTTGTGCATTCTGTCTTTTTCGTAAAATAACTGACGAGAACTCAAACACAAATAATGTTAAAGAGCAATCCAGAGCTTGCAATTAAACTTATTAACTCTCAAAGACATATTGCTTACATGATTGCTCAAATACGGCCGATTTCATTATGGGAAAAACAATCTATCTTGACTACAAATGTCAAACACGACACGTGTGGCTTGATTAAACCAGATAAAACTAGATATGAATAGGTATTTTATAGCCAAACGACATTTTCTATTTCAATAAATAATTTTACAATTCTAAAGAAAAGACTAACAAACGTTAACTTGGAACATTAGGATTTGAAAACAAACTTTGCTTTAAACAAATAAAACTTAATACTCATACAATATACATAGTGATATACTAATTATCAAACTGAAAGTTTTCTAAACCACTTTATGCAATAATAAAATTAAAATGCTTCAGTATACAAACCCTCCCTTTGGTTGTGTTCTTACATTATGATTCTTGTCACATGTAGAGCACGTGGCATCACAATAATATACTGCTTATTTACAAACACCCTGTATAATATGGCTTAACAGTAAAGATTGTAGTAATTAAGGCAAAAGTTCTTAATGGGTTGATAAAAGACGAATTTGTTTGTTCTTATTAAATTCGCACTTATTTTATTTTGGCATGCATTCTGAAATTTACTTAAAATCGATTTATTTCAAAAACAATCATACATAGGGATATGGGCATTTTAAGAAACATTCATCTGGAGCCAGTACTTGTTGCTAGTACCACACTAGTTGAAGGGTTCATTAGCAAAGTGTTACTACCAATTGGAACAACTATAGGTGACTTATACTTACTAATTTAAGATTTGGTAAAGTTGAAGCAGTTACTGTATTAGATCGTTCCACTCCTGGAGCTGATTTCTCAATGTGTGCTGGATTTGCTGCTGGTGTACTTGTGATTGTTGAGGAAGATGATGGGAAAGTACCGTCAGGGTTTACAATAACATGCGCTGTAGTATCTACTTTACCCCGGGGCAGTGTAGAAATAGAGGGGTTTGATTTAGACATAACAGTGCTAACTGTTTTGTGTCTTTTTCTGCTGAGTGGCTGTGATGTGCTACAGGTGCTCTGAAAAAAATCATATTTTAATTTATCATTGGAGACATTATTTGTTCTTTCAAAAATACAAGTTATAAAATATAAGTAAACTACTCATAATAGAAACCAAATATTGCTATCAGTTTTAAAAATACATCATCAAAGAACCCAACACACCAACCGACAAATGTAAACAATAGAACACATCACATGCTCATGCCCAATACTAGCAAACACAGAATACATCAAACTACATGACAATACTGCAAAAATAATACACCAACAATTAAGCCTACAACTCAAACTCATAAAAAAACATACACCAATATAAAACAGTCTACATGCATATCTACTAAAACCAGATAAAACGATCTGACAAGAAAAAATAAAAAAAACAATAATAATAACACACATGCACACATTCATGTACCCATGTACATACACACATGCACCCATGTGCATGCACACACACACACACACACACACATACCCACATGAATGCATGCATGCATGCACACACACATACACATTGAAGCATCCATGCAAGCAGAGACACATACACACACATGCACACACATCACACATTCATGTACATATGCAAGCATACATACCCATACACACACGTACATACATTCATACACATACATACACACATGTACACGTACACATTCATGCCCCCATGCAAGTGCACACACACATACATACACACATGCATATGCACACACGCGAATTTTCGTAGCGAAAAAACGTGTATTAAGTGCTCCATATAGTTTAGTGAATTAAAGTGGTTAAGAACATATTTAGTACTCTGATTATTTCACCAAAGTGCTTCGAGTTGTGCAGCGGAATTTTTAGCAAACTTTCAAACGTTATTACGAGGTGTAAGTTGACAAATTTTGTATATATTGTAGGTATTTAGAATCCATTTTAATAATTTAAAGAACATTAAAAAATGATAATAATCAAACATACGGCTTTATGCCGCATGTTGATAGATAAGAGCTACCTCCTATCTCATTCCATTAATACCTATTAGCCGAAGGTCTTGTTATCAACGTATACATTTCCTTTAACTTAATAATAATACAATGAGTGAATCTGATTCACTTGGGGCTTTTGATAGCAGGGGTTCCGAAATTAATAATAAAACTACTGATCAAAATACTGATGAATTAAATGCACTTAATGTTGATAAACAGACTTTAACTCACGATGTAACATTTTATTTTTCCAGTCGTAATTTAATTGCATTGAATTACACGCTAAGCACGCTAAGCGTGTATTGTTCCTTAGAGATCTAATTATATTAATATATCTGTGTCGCATAAAGCTATTTCCAAGTAAATATCTATTTGATTGTTTCGTGTTCCCCCCTCTGACGGCGCGACCGCTCGGCTCTGATTTCGATGAACAGTCGTCCACGGGCAACAGCTTTGTTAAGATGTATTTTTGGCTAGAGGCCGGCAACCTTCGTATCAATTATTAATTGTGGAGATATCTTCTAATAACGGTTGGTAAAGTATATATTATACGAACTAATGTAATTTGAGGTAATTTATTTAGCGCGACCTTTAGAACACGACAACGACAAAATATAATGCAACAAAATATAATGCGACGAGATATGATTCGATAATGTGGAATGCAACAAATATAATTCGACAATTAAGAATGGAACGAATATAATTCGTCATCTAGGATCCAAAGAATTACCGTTATTTAGGAACAGTCGATTTAAACTTTGCCTAATAAGAAATTTGTCTGATAAGGAATTATAGAGGTTAATTTGGATGGAGTCGTTTCAAATTAGAAACGCTGTTAACTTTGCTTGAAGAACGGAAATCCCGTCTCAGTTTGTTGTGAAGCGACTAATGCAGTTTTTGATTCGTAATTAGCTATAAGATCTTTTTTTGCATGTGTTTCAAAGTTTAGAACACGTTAACTTGCTTTTATGTTTAGTACACGTAAATTGTGTAAACTTCAATTAATTGTTGAGCTGGTTTTACAAGCTGTAAAACGAAATTTTGTTGAATTAGCTTTCTAAAATAACATGCTTTGTTCCATATGAACCGTCGATAAGTTCAACATGTGTTTTCGACGTCATATTTTTCTATTTTGTACAGTTGACAGATGTTGTCTTGAAAGCAAATGCTTTGAGCAGCTGTAATGCAATTTAAACAAACATGCCTATTTTTGTGATCAGCTTTATCTATACATAGATTATTAGACGTAAATTTAAAACTACAAATTCTCATTATGTTAGGTTCTAGTAATTTGTTATCTACCTGAAAAGATCTGCCCAGGTTAGAATTTAATTCACTGTGTTATGCTTACCAATCATTATCACTTTAATTTGAATAACAAGTTCATGTTTAAAGTAAAGTCGGTTGATTAATGAAAAAAAAAGGAAAGTTAAAACTTTAATTTTGATGTAGTTGATTATGACCATTTTTTGTTACAAGTTCCGATATTTTAAAAGAGTTTTTTTTAGTAGACATTTAGTTCAAAATCTAAGACTTTTATTTTGGTCAAGTGCGACCAAATCTAATTATATAAAGCCAAAATTTTTCTGAGTAATAATTTGATGCCAATATTATATTGGAAATACTTTTTTATTATTTCTTTATATATGTTTATAGGACACAAGTGGTGTTCTACTTTTTTATTTATTTAACCATTGCAATTTCTTACAGGAGCTGCGTCTTATTTTGTTAAGACAGGTTTTTGTTAACGAAGGCGATCATTTGTTCTTTGGGTTTCAACGTCCGCCCTTAAAACTGTGCTTTGCAATTATCGTCATTATCTCATGGTGGCGCCTATTTGATTTAGCTTAACTTTGATTTGCAAACAGAATTCGACTCCCCCCTCCTTCTCATTGCTCTACCCAGGAATAGACCCCTAGCTTTGTCGGAAGACTTTGTTCTCTAGCGCCTTAATATAAAAGAACAACGTTCCAGTCTTTTGTAAAACAGAAGTCGTTTCAGTGGCACCCATCCAACGTAAGGCCTAACAAAAATAGTTACACTGGCGTCACAACGTGAGGCCAGCCAACTTCAAAATTCGTATCAACGATACTAATAAGCATTCAGGAGGAAGAAAATCTGGACTTTTTTCTGATGTTATTAAGGCAACAGTATTTCCAAAAAAGGAGCAGGCTATTGTTCTTCCCGCAATAGAAGGTATACAGGTTAGAGATTATGTAATAGCAACAGGCAAATTGATCACTCCTAAAAATGTGCTATTCGCTTCCAGAATATCTAACAATAGAGTGTGCATATATGCATTCACTAAAGAAATCGCTTAGTAACTAACTACGGAAGGAACCGAAAACCCTACAGTGCTACCAATTTCTGATACTCAAATAACTCCTAATGCAACAGACAACATCATAAATAATTCAAAGCAAGGAAATGATAAAACGGAAGAGATTGTTAAACAACCACAAAAAAATGAAGGTAGATAGTACATCACAAAATACGGACGATTTTAGTGATCTTCAAGTATTATGGCACAACAAGGAATACGTACTAGATTTCACTAACTTCAGTGACTTTTTGAGAGAAGTTAAAGGAAACGACCAGCAATTGGAAGTCTCAAAAAAATATACTGACAACGCCGTGAGCTTTAATAGAGGACGCATCTGTGGTGAGTAAAGTAAGAGTAGTAAAAGAAAGGTGTAAGCGGTTAGTTAGTGCCATCAGCAGAGCAGCAACTTTAGAGAAAATGGACACCTCATATCAAACAAAACAAATAAGTCAGACCAAGAGAAGTCTCAGTAGAAGCAACTCATCTGACAGTTTAAATAGCAAAAACAATTTTTATTAAATTACTTCGAACTAGCTGAAATTTAGCAGTCAACTCAAATCCCGTCTTATTAATATATTAAAAATACAATGCATACCACACAGCCAATTAAAATTATTACATTAAATACAAAGAACATCCGCAGCAAACACACGAACAACTTGAATTATATGATTTTTTAGAACAAACTCAACCAGACATCGCCTTATTACAAGAAACAAATATTATCGCATTTCCGAACATAAATCGTCAAAATTGTAAATATAAAGTTTTTGATAACCCAGCGCACAATGATTATACAGGAACTGTGATGCTTGTTAAAGAAGGAAATCGTATAAAACTGTAAACCATAGTATTCTACATGATTCTTATTCACAACCCTTAACTGTATCGATGGACAATGCAGAATGGCACATAGTTGTTGTTTACTGTTCAAACGACCAAAATAAGGCATTACAGACTCTTTGCGCTTTGGAGGCACGACTGTTTAACCTACATAGCGGTCCTAATGACGACTTGGCCAACACTAAATCATCTTAGCGGGCGATTTCAATTGCACCTTGGAGCCCTCATTGGACCCCTTGAATTCCACCAAAGCTCATGCAAAAACAGTCAATTAGTTGAACAACATCATTGAACAATTTCGCATGACCGACTGCTGGCGTGTTTTTAATAGAACGAAAGAAGGTTAAACATTTTTAAGTTCAAGAACAGCCTCAAGAATTGACCGCATATACTGTACGGAGAATTTAATAAACTCCCTGAGTGGAATCAATGTTCAAAGCACATTTTCTGATCATCTCTCAATAGCCGTCAGTATTAAGCCATATAACCGAAAAACAAACCAGTGGTTGCCTTACTGGAAATTTAATAACGCTTTACTAGAAGACAAAAGTTTTGTTGAGTGTATGAAACTTTTTTTAGATCAAACGAAAAATATTGTTAGTGTAGAGATAGGTCTTTTACAATGGTGAGAACAACTTAAAATTGACATTAAACTTATTACACTCCAATATCAGAGACAAAAAAGACATTGTCAGGCGGTAGAATATGCTCTCATAAATAAATAACTTGAAACTGCATTACAAAACTCCCAAATCGAAAACTTGAAGAACATCCATGATACCATAAAAGATGTGCATAACGCCTATCATAGAAAATCTTCAAATCAAATATCGTTAGACAAATACAAGGATCTGTGTAGCCTAGACCGACCAATAATCGAAAGAAACGTAATTCACACACACACACACACACACACACACACACACACACACACACACACACACACACACACACACACACACACACACACACACACACACACACACCTCTTAAACAGCTGGATGTGAATGGATAGAACTTGGAAAACCCCGTGGATATGTGTAAAGAAATGAAAAACTATTTTCAACCTCTTTACGCTGAAACACCTACAACTGCAGATAGCAGATCCGAGCTGTATACCTCACTCCCAAAATTGAAGAAGTGCGATAAGGAGACACTCGAATTACCAATTACCATTGTCGAATTCATTGATTTCTTATACTCGTTAAATAGAAACAAGGTTCCTGGTTTTGACGGATTGACCGTAGAATTTTATATTAAATTTTGGGAACAAATAAAACACAGCTACCATAAAGTATCTTTACACACTTTGCATGTCAAACAATTACCAAATACAACTTCTACAGCCATTATCGCATTACTGCCGAAACGCTCAGATCACTCAAGCTGTATTGAGAATTGGAGACCTATTTCGCAATTAAACATGGACTACAAAATATTAGCAAAATCAATATCTAAAAGGATAATGGGCATTCTGAGTACCATAGCTAATTCGGACCAAAGCTTTTCAAGCCCTGAAAGAACAATATGTGACGCTCTCCACATCCACAGAGATGTAATGGCGTACGCTCAGAATAACAATCTGCCATTGGCAGTCATAAATCTGGACCAACCGAGTGCCTTTGACAACGTGAGCCATAAGTTTATGTTTAGTTTGTTAAGAACGTTTGGGTTCGGGCATCAGTTTGTAAACAGCATAAAGACTCTATATAACCATGCAAAATCGTATGTGCGTGTAGGTTCATTGTTAACAACCGAAAGTCAACACGGTAAAAATGTACACCAGAGATGTGCTTTATCTGGTCACCTTTTTCCCTATCCTTGGAGCCGTTCCTATCCCTATGCCGGCAGTCATTAGAAGGTTTACGAAGCACAGTCCAGATTGGTGTTAAATATAAAAAACAGCAGGTTTATGGATAGGTGCTTGGAGAAACAGACAAGATACAACTTTAAATTTTAATTGGTCTAACATAAATATAAAGATTTTGGGTGTACGTCTCTCCGGAGATATAGAAAAAGATACAACTGGCATAGTAAAGGAACTAATACCTAAGCTAGACCTATCCTTAAAAATGTGGAAACAACGTTTGCCAAAACTATCATTGGTAAAACGGAAAATGATAGTAAATCGATATGTAGCCCCAAAGCTATGGCATTTTATGCAAGTGCTCACATTCAACCCATCACAGCTTAAGTTAATGCAAAAAAACTCGTCGATTTCATGTGGAGCGGAAAGCACTGGACAACAGCGAAAGATTGGTATGTACAAATTGAGCAAGTTGGCATAGAACTGGTTAACCTGACTGCCAAACAAGCAACTTTTTGAATATTTCTGGGTCTTAGTATAATAAACAGCAGCAAAGGCGAAAAATGAGCAGTGGTACTAAAATATTTATTTATTTATTTATTTATTTATTTATTTATATACACTACTTAACAGGTTAGACCCAATTACAAAGTAGGCACCAAATCAAATACATTAATACAAAAATTAAAAAAGGAATTATGTCAAATAAGTAAATACAATAAGTATAAAATTAAACAAGAAAAAAAACAAAAGCCGTAAAACATAATCTGAAAGAGAATACAGTCAAAACACAAGGAAAGGCAGAGGATGGGTAGGCAAGGAACACTAAAATAATTGGTTAATCTGTGCACAGACAAGTTAATTTAATGTGTGACAAAGAAACATGGAAGATATCAAGAGATTTACATTTGTTTTGAAATGTTGTGCACATAAAGTACAGAGGGAAAACTTAAGCACATTGGTTCTTGGGGTGTTTAAATAAAACATATCGTCGCCCCTGGTAGATGTAGGCACTCGGAAATTTACAGCAGATAATAAATAGGGAGTGTCTATTAAGTTATTAACTACTTTATAGAGAAATACCACAGCACTAAAATCACGTCGCGATTTAAGTGTAGTTACAGAGAATCTGCGTAGAAGTAGGTTATGGTCGTAACCTATACATGGATAAACCGAGTCCTCCTTGTAAGCTAGGTATTTAAGAAAGTGACGTTGTACCTTCTCAATCATATTTACATAGACTGCATATGAAGAATTCCAAACTACGCTACAATACTCCAATTTCGACCTAACGTAGGCAAAAAATAATATTTTTAGAGTATTAATAGTGAGGTGTCTACCCATCCTAATAACAAAACCCAGCGATTTATGTGCAGCCCTAATAGTGTTGAGGATATGCAAATTAAATGTTAACTTGGCATCAAACAGTACACCAAGATCAAAAACACTATCGGTGATTTGAAGTACTAAACCTTCAATGCTTTAAGGGAATTTAATTATATTATGCTTTCTAGAATAATTTGAAACAGAACATTTATCAGGATTAATTGGGAGGTTGTTTGTAATACACCAGAAATATAGATTAGTTAGATTCTGCTGCAGTTTTGAGCAATCTTCTATTTGATTTATCGTGTTGAATAATTTTATGTCATCTGCATAGATTAAACATTCACAATCAATATCAACAACAACATCATTGATGAAAATGATAAAGAAGTAGGGGCCAAGGACAGAGTCTTGTGGAACTCCAGAGGTAGCAATAAAGTGTTTGGAATGAGAGCCTAAATAATCGACATAAAGTCTTCTATTATTTAAATAGGAGGAGAAAAAGGTCAGTAGCTGAGGTGTAAAACCCATGTAAGACAGTTTCGAAGTAACAGATTGTGATCTAGCCGATCAAATGCCTTTGACAAA